>JAJPGS010002016.1:0-587500 GCA_028654335.1 Alnus rubra
AAATTTGAAAAATTGTCTAGCAACAATTTCTGACTTTGAAAATCTGGTTGCAAATTTGAAAAATTGTCTAGCAACAATTTCTGACTTTGAAAATATGGTTGCAAATTTGAAATATTAGCTAGCAACAATTTCTGACTTTGAAAATCCGGTTGCAAATTTGAAAAATTGTCTAGCAACAATTTCTGACTTTGAAAATGTGATTGCAACTTGAAAAATCAGCTAGCAAAATTCAAATTCTCTCCAACGGTTATGTTCTTTCTAGACCTATAAATACATGACCTTGGTTCTCATTTTGATCATCAATCTATCATTCAATCAAGTGAGAAACAAACAAGCTTAGAGCTCAAAGCATTCTTTCATTTCATATATTCAAGTTCATTTGAGCCATTCAAGTTCAATTCTTACAAGAGTTCTAGTGAGAGAGATATTGTTGTAAAAGCTTTATTGTATATCCTTCTCAAAAAGGAGAATTGTCATTGTGAGAGAAATCTCAAATCTGATCCACAATCTATTGTATCAAGAGGGTTGGTGTGACCCTTGTGAGGTGTGAAGGAGATTTTCCACCTTGTGAAGAAGAGTAGTGTACTCTTGAAGTGTAAAGGTTTTAACTCCACCTGCAAGGAGTTTGGTTTAGTGGATTGAAATCTCAAGTGGTGTGCTTGGGGAGTGGACGTAGGTCAGGTGGACCGAACCACGATAAATCGCTGAGTTTGAATCTCTCTCTCTATCTCTTTATTATTGTTCCAATATTTATATTGTTTGCATTATACTGCATTTTATATTGTTCTAATTTCTTAATTCAGTATAATTTTTATTTAAAGAAAAGTTTGCCATCAACCCTATTCACCCCCCTCTAGGGTTGATTATCTGGGCAACAAGATCCATTCACTCTGCACGGAGAAGAGGGAGACATGACGGTTCTCCAGAGGGATGAGCACTGCGGGGAGGTCTCCGAGAGCGACCTCTTCGTCCTGCCCAGCCACATTCTCTGCAACCGTACGGGCAGGCACCGATGAGGTGCTGGCTTTGCTCTTACGAGGCATATCGGGAAAGTGTTGGGTGCACCGGTGAAAGGACGGGAAGAGCAAAGAAAGGGAAGGAAGAAGGCTAAAAAATAGAAGTAACAAGTAAAGTGAAAAGTAAAGGAGAGGGAAAGGCTATTTATAGGGCTCACAGTGACCGAGGATTGCCGGTGCCCGCAACCTGGAGCCCAAGCGGACCATTGTGGGGGAAACAGTTCCCACTACCGGAAATCCAATCAACTCGGTTAATAGATTCCGTTTGGATTTCGAGGCGACAGCAATAATTACCATTCCGGGCGCGGCAGTCGACGCGTCAGGCGCTTTTAATGCTGACGGCGTGGCGGCAAACGTCTAAAATTCAAATTCAAAAATAATAATAACCCGCCCTCCTTCCTTGGCAAGCATAATTCAACAAGGCCGAGGCGCTCAGCCTCTCGGTGTCGGTAAATGAGGTCGTTTCTTAAAAAAAAAAAAAAAAAAAAAAACTCTTTCGTCTCATGGTATGAGACAAAAGACTTGGGGGGTAACTGTTGATAAAGTCACCTTCCCGAGAGGGGAGGGTCCCGACCAGGCAGGAGGTGTCGAATGCAACACTGCCAATGAAAGTCTCCTTCCCGAGAGGGTGGGGCCCCGACCCAGGTTGTCCGAGCAGGAGGTGTCGGATGCTCCATTAACCGACAAGTGGTAATAATGACGATACTAATAAAGGAGGGCGGTTAGGTGGTTGAAACCCTGAAGATCTGGGATTTACTGAAGTCCCATGCTCCGTCATTAAAGAGCCCGCCTGCCCATCGCTGTTAAGAGTGTAGCTGGGTTCTGTTTACTCACAGGGAGTCACTGTTCCCTAAAAACTGGGATATTCCTACCTAACCCTGAGGACAGCTGCCTATAAATAACGAGACCCAGGTATTAAGTTTTTTTGGATACAAGTTTTGAAATCTCTCTCTCTCTCTCTCTCTCCCTAAAATACTCCATCTAACTTGGGCGTCGGAGGAGGACCGCTGGGGGAACCCACAGTGCGTCCTTTGCCTTTGCAGGTCAATCGATCATACCCACCCGCTGTAGCTTCCGCTTCACCGGCCGGAATTAACATCAACATTTCACGCGTGAATTCCAGACCTGAGCAGCTCACTCTTTCCATGGACATGATCGTGCGGTGCTGGGAGAACTGAACAGAACAGATTTGGAAAGTTAAGTTAACGTGCGGCACAAATCGTGAGCAAATGAAGACCGAGAGACACGTTGATCCTTGCCACAGGAGCTCAAGACACGTAATGGACCTAGGCAGCACCAAATTAAGGACCAAAAGAATTCTCTCCATATTTGGCAAGGGAGAGGCGCCGTTTACATAGAGGTTGTGCGTGACTTACACTAGGATTGACCTAGCAACACTCTAAACCCTAACATTTTTTTCTTCCATTAGTGTTTAGAGGGGTAGATGTGCCATTTTGTAAAAAAATTAGGTTTAAACTAATTTTCTGCTATAAATACCCCATGCTAGGCACCACTTAGAGCATCATTTTTTCTTCAGAGCACTTGTCTTAGCTCTTGTTCTTTTCTTTTGTAAGTTGATATTTTCGTTCTTAGTTCTTTTAATTTAAAGTTATTTAATTTTCAGTTCTTCTTTCTTTTTTTCTTGTCATTTGATTTATCGCTTTAGTTTATTTACCATTATTTAGTTTCATTTCTTCTTCTTTTTTCTTCATTATTTCAATTTTATCGCCTTAAATTTATTTAAAAGTTATTTTGTCTCTTTATCTTTTCCTCATCATTCTATTCTATTTTCTTATGTTTTCTATTTTAGTTATTCTTTTGTCTTTAGCCGTGAGAGGTTAAATCTTCAACAAAGGTTGAAGATGAAACCTCATCATTGATAAAGCACGTTCTTGTTATTTTATTTATATAATCCTAAATTCTTTTACCACTATATTGTTCAAGTCCAAGTTCAATTATTAGAATTATGTCTTTTGATTGAATGTTCGTTTATTAAAAGTTGGATATTTGATGTGTTTCAACCAAACGGATATCCATTGTGATTTGTTCACTGAACGAATACATTGGATGATTTAATTTCAATTGGATATTCGTTGTGATTTGTTATTGTGTTGGATTCATTGAATGATTTAACATAATTTTTATGGAACTTTGAACAATGAATAAAACTTATTTGTTTATCGGGTGTATGAGTAAAATACAAGAATGTGTTTTTGATTTGGCAAGGTGGATTTTGAAACCTTAGTGCTTTTATTAATTGTTCTTATTCAGTGTCATTTGAGTTTATTATTTTGTTTGACAAAAATTCCAAATTTTTGGCTCTAGGTTAAAACAGAATTAATTTAATTAGAAATTGATTTATTTTCTTTACACACACTTCCCTGTGGATTCAACCTTGCACTTGCACATGCACTGTATTACAAACGATTTGTGTGCTTGTGAGTAATTTAAAATTTGCACATCAAAGCACGTCGGGCGGCTGCTTTTCTATCTTGGTATTTCTAAACTGAAAAATTGAAATGACTTCTAAAAGTAAAGTGTGTGCATAAGTGTCAACAAAAATTAAAGCACAGCGGAAAGTAAATGACACAGAGATTTTTGTTGACGAAGTGGAAACTCAGTTAAGAGAAAAACCACTCCGGGGCAGCCAAACCCAGGAATTCCACTATTCAGAAGACATAGCTAGATACAAGACAATAACACTCACATGTAACGATGCAGTGGTCGTACCTTGATCTCTGACGTGTAACCCAACACGAACGCTTCCCAACCAGGTTCACCTACCTGAAGGGGTCTTCAATGGAACTCCTTACCTTAGAGCCGACCTCTAAGATAGACTTCTGTTTACAGCACAGCACACTTGTAAAATGACTTCAGAGGGATTGATGACTTCTCTGGGCTCTAATGGAATTCACACCCTTGGCAAGGCTTTAGAGGAAATATCACGTCTCTAAGCTGTAGAGAATTCACCACCGAATTCTGTGTTGAAAGCATGCCTCAAGCCTCTTATTTATAGGCTTTGGAAATCCAAAATCGACTCAAAAGCTTCTAGACACTGATGGGCATCCGGACGATTTGCCATTACGTCCAGACGGATGCAATCTTGAACTATTCAAAGCTTCTAGACATTGATGGGTATCCGGACGGAAAGATCTCGTCGTCCGGACGGATGTTGCTGACTGATGAGCGTCCGAACGGAATACCACGTCGTCCGGACGGCTGACAGGGAACCGAAATAAATCCTTGAAAACTTCGTAGAATCTTCTCGAAGAACATAGCTGAAGAGTAGACTCTGGATAAAGCAGAATCCCTGTGAAAGCAGCAACATTACATAGAAGTGATTTTGTCCAACAGAATGTAGCCAACACAAAAACTAACATAAACCTCTCTCCCTGAGGACAAGTTTGATTTTACCTTACATGCTTGGACTAGATGTTATTTCATTTTCCATAAGCATGTCCTTGTTGTTTTTTTTTTTCTATTTTATTGTTTTCAACCAAAAAAAAAAATGGGGGAGAAGATACAGAATTTTATTTTCTTTTGATAGCTTTTTAGATATTATGTGTTTTTTGCCTGATATCTCAGTTCATTGTTCATTAATTGAATATGCTTATATATGATTGAGAGTTTACGTCTGATATCTGCTAAGTTTTCCTGTGACTAATGCTAGATAGTTGCTTTTCTCATGCGATAAAAAATTGTGCATTATCCAAAGCTCCCCTAAGGTACATCTTTTTCCTCTTTGACTTCTTGCTTCTAGAAATTCAAATGAGAGAGATGTCTTTGATAAGATGGTCAAATTGACCAATATGCTAGTTGAACCTAGAGCTTAAAAACTCTAGCATTCTCTCTAGGTTGAAGCACCAAAAAGAAACAAGTAATTATTCTTCTGAATTCCTTGTTATATGTTTATATCCACTGCTTCTGTGCTGAATTAGCTTTATATCTTGTCCTTCATGGTGCAACTAAAATTTTATCTTGTCCTTTATGGTACAAGTAAAACAATTAGGTGATGCATCTTAGGGGGAGTGTATCAGATGAGGGTGGCTAGGCCCTAATAAATAATAAGGTTTGACTTTTGACTGATCTTTCATTGATTTTCTCTCTTGTTTAGAAAATCTGGTTGCTTTAAGTCATATCAGTGAACTTCATACCTTATTGAGAAATCTTTCACACATACACGCATTGCATGAGTTGAATAATCTATTTAAAATTTCTATTTGCAGGGAAATTTGTGCTTATTGAATACTTAACTCTCATTTATATCTTTACATATTTTTGCAATGCTATTTGACTGCTTTATTAGTTGATTATATATGCGTATTCTGAAGCTAACTTTAGGGAAAAACATTTTTCTGCAAATTTTTCTCCAGTTTTAGATTTTCAGTGTGAAGCGTCCGGACAGACCTATTCTTACGTCCGGAGGAAAGCAGTCTTGCCGTACGCTGTCCTAGCAGTAGCCGTCCGGACGGTTAAGTGACATGTCCGGACGGAATCTCTACAGGTTTAAGACTTGCGTCTCTTTCTCTGCCATACACACATCTCTGCATTTTTAGTGATTTATCATGTAATGTTGTGTGTTTTTCTCGCGAATCTTTCTCGAGATTTTGGCATTCTTTGCACATCTCTTCCATTCCCATGGTATTTGTTGTATCTTCCTTTGTTCTTTTAAGTTTTTGTGCTTTTTAGAATATTGGAATATTTGGTGATTGGAATATTTTCTTGAGATATTGTGCATGAAAATCCTATTCTGTCTGTGTGTTGGGTTGATATTGATATATCTGGGTCATTTGGATTGCGATCTTTGCTTTCGTAATACTTGGGCATCTAATTGACAGCTGTCATAATACCACTTTCTTTTTGGGACTAACAGGATCTAATATTTCTTTATGGTGTTATTTTTAGAAATATTTCTGTTTAAATCTTATCAAGAATATGTCGTCCAGCAGCTCCCAGCACAATATATGACAGATGGATCCTTTGGAAAATTGATTGTTGTTGAAATCAGATGGTCAAATTCCAAAGGTCTCAGGATTAAGATAAGTTTTTTTCCCTAGCTCATGCAAAGCCTTCCGTAGCATTCCCTCAGATCTGTATCAAGTAGAGGTTCAGTGGTGAATCTCCTCATTTATCTTGCAGACCAGTTGCTTAGAGGATTCAACCTGCGAATAACCAGTTTCAGGCTTTGCAAAATCAAGAGACTTAAGGTTGTTCAGTCCATGGTTCCCAGCTTCCGGAACTAAAAGCCAAAGTAGTACAAATCCAGCCTTTTGTACGGATTTCTCTCCATTACTTGATTTCAGTGGATTAGCAGGATTTGGTACTTGGAGGATTTTTGTTGGGCCACTTGCAGACTCTTCTCTATTTTCCTAGTGTTTTGGATTTTAGAATGTCTTTGTCTGTAGATTTTGTATACTCTATTTACCCTTGTTCTGTTGAGACATCAAGGGAGAGTATTTTACTAATGTGGTCTTTCTATACTCTGTTTACCCTTTGTCCATTTGAAACAAAAAGGGGAGTATATGTTAGTGTTGGACCAGGAATGTATTTTTAACCCAGTCAAGTGATTTTTGTCCTAAAATGGTCAAAAGGAGAGTTTGTTAGTTTTTGTGTTTGCTGCATTCTGTTGGACAAAATCATTATCATGTATTGTTACTAATTTCACAGGGATGCCGTATCAGTTCAGAGTCTTCAAATATTCAGAGTTTATTTCTCTGATACGGAAAGGGCCTTATTATGATAAGATCAGTGTCACAAGCATCAAGAATGAATTTATGGACTCAAAGAAGACTCTGCAAAGTCTACAACTCAGCAAAAGTCGAATCCCAAGTTTGTCGTCCGAACGGCCTAGTGAAACGCCTGGACACTCATCAGTCAGTAACATTAACAATGATGCTTTTAATCAGGGGTTCAGTCAGTTTTCAGAAGTCTTCTTCAGAGATATGTTTGTAGAAGATTCTATACAGATTCCAAGTCAAGAAATCGGATCCCTTGCATCCGTCTTGACGACGTGATATTCTGTCCGGACGCTCAATTATCCAAGCATCATCCGTCTGGACGACGAGAACTTTTCGCCCGAACCTTTCCTTATGTCGAGAAGCTTCAAACTGCTCCAGCTTGCATCCGTCTGAACGTTTCAGCAGAACGTCCGGACGCCACTCAGTGTTCGATTAGCTATGGGATTTCTTTCCAAAACACAAATATGGGAAGACAGCTGCAACCGTCCGGACAATGTGGATACCTGTCCGGATGCGCTCATCCATAAGGCAAGTCGAGCATTCAAAATTCAAACGTCTGGACGTTAGTCCTCATGGTCCAGACGTGCGAGCTTCATATATGGAAATTGCGTGCATCAGATTCACCGTCCGGACCACAAATCCTATGGTCTGGACGCACGAAGCCTTGATATGGAAATTGCGTGCAACTAAAGTGCGACCGTCCGGGCGACAGGGCAACACCATCCGGACGCGGCTCAATTCAGGAAAGAATTTTTGCAAAATTTGGAAAGCCAATCGCGCAATTGGCCGTTCGGACACCTTATGTCTACCTTCCGAATGACACCTAGGTATTTGAAGCCAGACGCTTATTTGAACCTGCAGCCTATAAATAGAGGCCCCTGGGCTTGAGAATGTTAAGAATTCGATATTGAATTCCGTAGTGCTTAGAGAGTTATATGTTAGAGTTATTGTGCTGAGCTAGTCTCTCTCAAGAAGTTGTCGTTGTGCGTTGTTGCTGTGCTGAACTGAAGTCTATCTTAGGGGTTGGCCCTAAGGTAAAGGATTCCATTGAAGACCCCTTCAAGTAGGTGACTTGGTTGGGAGGCGTTCGTGTTGTGTTACACGTTAGAGTTCAAGGTACAACCACTGCATAAGGGTATGTGAGTACTACTGCTTTGTAACTAGCTTTGTCTTCTGAATAGTGGATATCCTGGGTTTGGCTGCCCCGGAGTGGTTTTTCTCTTAATTGAGATTCCACTTCCTCAACAAAATATCTGTCTCCTTTAAATTCCGAATTTAATATTGAAAAACGAAAATTGACTTCTAAAATAAACAAGTGTGTGCACAAAGTGTCAACAAAAATAATAATGCGGAAATTAAATGACACAGAGATTTTTGTTGACGAAGTGAAAACTCAATTAAGAGAAAAACCACTCCGAGGCAGCCAAACCCAGAATATCCACTATTCAGAAGACAAAGCTAGATACAAAATAGTAACACTCACATATACCCGATGCAGTGGTCGTACCTTGCTGTCTAACATGTAACCCAAGACGAACGCTTCCCAGCCATGTCTCCTACCTGAAGGGGTCTTCAATGGAATCATTTACCTTAGGGCCAACCCCTAAGATAGACTTCAGATGTAGCACAGCAACAACACACTTGCAATGGCTTCAGAGGAAACTAGATCAGCTCAACAATCTTCAAAATAACTTCTCTGAGCACTTGTGGAATTCAATACCGAATTCTTACAGTTCTCAATGCCCAGGGGCCTCTATTTATAGGCTGAGGTGCAGAATGGGCGACTGCTGTAATATGTACGGACGCCGTCTGGACGGTGAACCTGGGCCGTCCGGACGAACACCAATGCGACAAGATTTTTTGAGAATTTTGCTGAAAATCTTTCCTGTTTAAGAGCCGTGTTCGGACGGTGAGACATTGTCGTCCAGACGGTCGCACGTCCGCTGCAAGTAATTTCCTTATAAGGTTTCGCGCGTCATGACCATGGGGGATGAGCGTTCGAACAGCTGAACTTCAACACGCAATTTCCATATCTGCTATGTGTGCGTCCAGACCATGAGGGGCAGGCGTCCGGACGGTTGAAGTCGAATCGACAATTTCTATATTAGTTGCACGCGCATCCGGACCAAGGCTGACTGACTTCCGAACGGTGATATTTGAGTTGCGATTCTTGCCTTATTATTGAGCGCGTCCATACGGGAAACTACATCGTCCAGACGGGTATCTCAATCTTCCCTTATTCTGAACTTGGAAAGAATCTGAAGCTGATCGATCACTAAGAGGCGTCCGGACGGGCTGCTGAGACCTCCGGACGGATACAGGCTGGAACAGTAGCTTTTCGATACAGTAGAGGTCTGGACGGATGGTCTGACTGGCATCCGGACGGTATGGCATCCAGACGGATGGAACAGTGGTAAGATGGGAGTCCAGACGGGATGGCACGATCGTTTGGACGGCTGGCAGGGAACCAAAAACTTTTTTCTTGAAAGCAGTGCAGAATCTTCTGACATCACTCTGAATTGTGGAATCCCTTATAAAACAGCATCTTTACACACAAGTGATTTGGTCCAAACAGAATGAGGCCAATAATACTAACAAACTCCCCATTTGGCCATTTTGGGACAAAAATCACTTGACTGGTTTGGAAATACATTCCCGGTCCAAATACTAACATATACTCCCCATTTTTGTCACAAAGGGACAAAGGGTAAAACAGAGTAATGAGAAAAACCACACAACAATTACTCCCCCTCAAAGTCTCAAAAGTACAAGGGTAAACAGAGTAATAATATCCACAGACAAAAAACTTTCTAAAATCCAAAACAATAGGAAAATAGAGAAAAGTCTGCAAGTGGCTCAAAAGAGAGGAACATAAATCCTCCAAGTACCAAATCTTGTTGATCCATTCAAATCAAGTAACAGAGAGAAATCCGTAAAAGCTGGATTTGTACTACTTTGGCTTCTAGATCAAGAAGCTGGGAACCACGGACTGAAAATCCTACAATCGCTTGATTTTGCAAGGCCTGAACCTATTTATCCGCAGATTGACATCCTCTAAGCAACTGGTCTGCAAGATAAATAAGGAGATTCACCACTGAACCTTTAACTGATGCAGATCTGAGGGAATGCTACAGAAGACTATGCATAAGCTGGGGGGAAAAAGCTCTTCTTAATCCTAAGACCCTTGGAAATTTTGATCACATGACCTCAAACAAAATTAATTTTCCAAAGGGTGCATCTGTCAAACACTATGCTAGGAGCCGCTGGATGTCGTATTCCTGAACCAAAACCAATCAGAAATATCTCCAAAAATACCATTAGATCCTGTTAGTTCCAAAAAAATAATGTGGTATTTAAGACGGCTGTCAAATGGATGCCAAAGAGAAATATAAGCAATGCAGCTACTCATAAGTCATAAATATATCAAGATCAGCCCAACACACAGACAGTGAAGGATTTTCATGCACACTATCTCAAGAAAATATCCCAACAAATATTCCAATATTCTAAAAGCACAAAGACTTAAAAGAATAACGAAAGACACAATGAAGATCATGGGATGAGAAGAGATGTGTAAAGAATGCCAAAATCTCGGGAGAAATCCACGAGAAAAACACACAACATGCCATGAGAAATCAATAAAAATGCAAAGATGTGTATATGGCAGAAAAAGGAACGCAAGTCTTAAACCTGTTGAGAACCTGTCCGGACAAGTCACTTAACCATCCGGACGACTACTGCTAGAATAGCGTATGGCAAGACTGTGCTCGTCCGGATGTAAGAATAGGTCCGTCCGGACGCTTCACACTGAAAAAAAAAAAAAAAAAAAAAAAAAAAAAAAAAAAGACTGAAGAAAAATTTACAGAATTTTAATTTTTTTTAAGTCAGTTTCAGAACACGCATGTATAAACCACTGATAACACAATCAGAGAGTATCTCAAAACTAAGCAGAGATATAAAAGAGAGTTGAGATTTCAATTAGCACAAACATTTTCCTGGACATAGAAAATTCAAATAGACAGCTCAACTCATGCAATGCGTGTGTGTGGTGTGAAGACTTAACCCACAAGGTATGATTATCACGGAAATGACAAAGAGCAACCAGATTTTCTAGACAAGAGAGAAAATTTGTGACAGATTAGCCAAAAGTCAAACCTTATAACTTACTAGGGCCTAGCCACCCTCATCTGATACACTCCCCCTGAGATGCAGCACCTAATTATTTTACTTGTACCATGAAGGACAAAGTAAATTTTTATTTTTTTTACTTGCACGTAGAGGGCAAGGCATATAGCAAATTCAGCACATAAGCAGTGAATATACAATTTAAAGTGCATAATTCATATGATTTACTGTTTGATTCTTATGGTGCTGCAATCTAGAGGGAATGCTAGAGTTTTTAGGTTCTAGGTTCAACTAGCATGTGGTCAATTTGGTCATCTTATCAAAAACATCGTCTCTTATCCAAAAATTCTTAGAAACACAAAGTCAGAGAAGGAAAGATATACCTTTAGGGGAGTCGTGGATAATGCACATTTTTCATCGCATGAGAAAAGAAGCTATCCAATTTTTGCATATACAGGAAAACAATTGGCAAATTATAGTCAGAAACTCTCAATTATATCTAAGCAAAGTAAATTAATACCCAAAGAATTGAGATATCAGGAGAAAATACATGCAATTATCTAATATGCCAAGAGAAAAAATATCCTGCAAATTCTCCCCAATTTTAAAAAAATGCAATATGGAAATGACATCATATGTAAAGCACGATTAAACCTGTGAAAGCTCGATGATGCCAATACAGAAAACAGTCGCTTGACCTGCTTTTTCTATCTTCCCCAACAAGTACCTGCAATGCTCTCTCACGAGAAATAGGGGGCACAACAAACCGGTTCCTAGATTGCATAGTAAGCACCCAAATATAACAAGTAAATGTGCAAGCAATCAAACCTGATGCCTTAGGACTAGGAACCGAATCCTAGGCATGAACACCTTCTCCTGCTAGGTGCGTTCATTCCCCCTCATGGGGTGAATGGTCTCATCACTCTTGACCCATACCTGCTTAACCCGTGGGGATGGTTTACGGGTCATGTCCATGTTGGCCATACTCCTGAGCATACCTTGTATTAGGCTCAACAATCCTTCATAGCCATGGTAGCTAATGGGCTTCTGCGGCTTTCTCTTGTAGCGCCTTGATTTGTTCTTCTTTGATTTGCCACTCTGATAGGCAAGATTAAACTGCTGCTGATGCCGTGGAGCCTGAAGCGTCGTAGGAGGTAAAGTGCCTGATGTAGCTCCAGTTGGCAGCTTCCTCTGAACCTTCAACTTCTGGAGTTGTGGGCATTTGGATTGGATGTGACCAGTGATGCCGCAGTAATGACAGGTAGGCAAGCTTCTTTTGTTTGAATGCTTCTTTGTATTCTCTGCAAAATTATTATTAGCATTCTTACAAATAACATTGCCTTTACCTTTTATATGTCTCCTATGCAGAGGGACATATTTTGCTGAGGAAGAATCTTTAACTTCACTTTTCCTCAGAGCATCCTGCTTAATCCAAGGCGTGTGGGATTTCAACAAATAACAATTTGGCCTAATATGACCAATCTTCCCACAATTATGACAAGTAGGGACAAACTTACCATGAGCCTGTGTACCTGTATCTTTGGATTTTGGCATCACATGATTAGTTAAGCAAGAATTTTCTAAACAAGCTGTATCTACTATCACAGGCTTAATATCAATAGAATCTATTTCAGAATCAGAAGCATATGAAGTAGAAGTACTCATATCATCAACAATTAAAGCAGGCTTGTTAGAAATATATGAATGAATACAAAGCATGCTCTTCAAATTATCACTTGAGAATTTTTTCAAGAGATCATCAGATTCTTTTAATTTATTCTCAAGTGTATCAATAATGTTAAACAGCATGGTATTTTCAGATCTCAAAGAGTCAATCAAAGCATGTGATTTAGACAATTTCATAATTAATGACTCTTTTTCTTGCTTCACCTTTTTAAGCTCTTCATGTGAAATTTTAGAATGTTGAGCATTCTTCAATTTATTAAAAACCTTAAAGAGCTTACTATCAGAATCCTCATTAGATAACTAAGAAGAATTCATGATAAAATGTGTAATCAAAAAATAGAAGTCACAAAGAGATGAGGATCACACTCAGGAAATAAATCCTAAACAGAGTGTACCCGCTCTAATACCAATTGAAAAACGGAAATTGACTTCTAAAATAAACAGCAAGTGTGTGCAGAAAGTGTCAACAAAAATAATAATGCGGAAATTAAATGACAGAGATTTTTGTTGACGAAGTGGAAACTCAATTAATAGAAAAACCACTCCGGGGAACCAAACCCAGGATATCCACTATTCAGAAGACAAAGCTAGATACAAGATAGTAACACTCACATATACCCGATGCAGTGGTCGTACCTTGCTCTCTAACGTGTAACCCAACACGAACGCTTCCCAACCAAGTCTCCTACCTGAAGGGGTCTTCAATGGAATCCTTTACCTTAGGGCCAACCCCTAAGATAAACTTCAGATGTAGCACAGCAACAGCACACTTGCAATGGCTTCAAAGGAAACTAGATCAGCTCAACAATCTTCAAGATAACTTCTCTGAGCACTTGTGGAATTCAATACCGAATTCTTACAGTTCTCAATGCCCAGGGGCCTCTATTTATAGGCTGAGGTGAAAAATGGGCGACTGCTGTATTATGTACGGACGCCGTCCGGATGGTGAACCTGGGCCGTCCAGACGGACACTAGTGCGACAGGATTTTCCGAGAATTTCGCTGAAAATCTTTCATGTTTAAGAGCCGCGTCCGGACGGTGAGACACTGTCGTCCGGACGGTCACACGTCCGCTGCAAGTAATTTCTTTATAAGGTTTCGCGCGTCCGGACCAAGTGGGATGAGCGTCCGGACAGCTGAACTTCAACACGCAATTTCCATATCTACTATGCGTGCGTCCGGACCATGAGGGGCAGGCGTTCGGGCGGTTGAAGTCGAATCGGCAATTTCCATATTAGTTGCACGCGCGTCCGGACCAAGGCTGACTGACGTCCGGACGGTGATATTTGAGTTGCGATTCTTGCCTTATTATTGAGCGCGTCCAGACGGGTATCTCAATCTTCCCTTATTCTGAACTTGGAAAGAATCTGAAGCTGATCGATCACTGAGAGGTGTCCGGACGGGCTGCTGAGACGTTCGGATAGATACAGGCTGGAACAGTAGCTTCTCGATACAGTAGAGGTCCGGACAGAAAATGCACATCGTCCGGACAGATGATGCTTGGTCTGACTGACATACGGACAGTATGGCACGTCGTCCGAACGGATGGAACAGTGGTCAGATGGGCATCCGAACGGGATGGCACGTTCATCCGGACGGCTGGCAGGGAACCAAAAACTTTTGTCTTGAAAGCAGTGCAAAATCTCCTGACATCACTCTGAATAGTGGAATCCCTGATAAAACAGCATCTATACACACAAGTGATTTGGTCCAAACAGAATGAGGCCAATAATACTAACAAATATTTTGTTGCACACTGTTCACACACACAGTTAATTAGAAGTCATTTACTTTTTCAGGTTCAATATGTTCAAACATGGCACCTTGTCTTAATTTTTCTAAGTGTTTTGAACTTTGTTTTCTTACATTTCAATCACATCTCGCCTAATCCTTCTTTAATCATCACCCCCATTCATTTTCTTGCCCTAATTTTGTTCTCATAATTGTCAAAAAGTTTTGATTTATCTTCAATTGTCACGTGTTTGAGCAAGGTTTCACACCAACCACCCCTACATTTCTTCTTCTTTTTCTTTTTTTAATATTTATATTTATACATTTTTTGTTGTTGTTTTATTTTTATTATATGGGATATGTGTCGTCTTATAATTGGTGTCGATGTGGTACTTTGATAATTTTCGTCAAAATTTCAAACAGAAGTTTTGGGTGGGGAGTTATTTGCTATTTATGCTTCTACATGAAGTTGTAAGCCACTTTTTAAACCCTAGGAAGCTTATTAGAAATTGGTGTAATGACATACTGGTTTTACATTTTTCCTTTAAAAAACAACAATTTTTCTTCAAAGAATAACGCTATATACCATAAATTTATCCCAGAATTATCACACCATGCTAACATGGTAGTTACACCAACCCTTGGATTTTTTTTGTTATTATTATTTTTTACAATGACTGATTTAAGAGTTGGTTGGAAGTGTCATGTCATCATTGTGGAATAGTTGTAGGATAAAAATGTAGTTTCTATCATTGTTCTTCTTAAAATGTCTTGGAAAAAAAATATGCAAAATCCGTCTCTATGGTTTCATTGAATTGCAAATAGCTCATTGAGTTAAAAAAGTTACTGAAAATTCCATGTGGTAAGCAAAAAACACAAATAGATTACTAGACTCGACTTTTGTCTAAAATTTTGACTGAACTACCATGTGCCACGTCAATATCAATCATATTAACATGTGCCACCTATAGTAAAAATAAAAATAAAAATACTTAAATATTTTTTTTAAAAAAAAATAGAGGGGGTGGCTCTAACCGCCCTAGGGATAGTCGAACCACCCATAGCCATTAGGGATGGTTCGGTGACTCTCAAATGACTAGGTGGTGGTTCAATCATCCCAGGTGTTCAAAGACACCCCTTCATTTTTCTCTCCTTTTTTTTTGTCATTTTTTTGGTTTTGTTTATATATATATATATATATATATATATATATATATATATATATATATATATATATATATATATATTTATAACTAACACATATAAGATTGGTGTTTACGTGGCACACTAGCACATGACACTTTCTGTCAAAATTTTGGACCAAAGTTGAGTTCAATGACCTATTTGTGTTTTTTGTTTAGCACATAAAGTTTTCACTCACTTTTTAAACATCAATGAATTTGCAAATTAAAGAAACAATATGAAATTGATTTCGCATAGAGTAATGCTAGTACGTCATTTTCATCTTATGCTTCGTTTATTTCGACGTAAAATGATTTCCGTCGTAAAATATTTTCGGCAAAATCATTTTCAGAAAAAAAATGATTTTCTCAAAAAAAAAATTCGGCGTTTGGTTCACACGAAAAAATTAAGAAAGGTGAAAATCAAAGTCAGGCGACTGTCGTCGGAATCTGGCAACTTTCGATCGTCGTTGACGGATTTCGGTGAGCAAGTTTGGCCGGATCTGGCCAAAATGGCCGAATTCCAGCCAGACTCCTCCGGATCTGGTCAGATCCTGCCATTTTGGCCAGATCCGGCTGAATCAATGGCTGGATCAGTCCAGATGTGGTGGATCCCGGCCATTTTGGCGAGATCCGACCGCTTCTGACCATGGCCGGAATCTGGTCCACCGGCTCCGACGACTGGATGTTGCCAGATTCTGGCGTCAACTAGATTCTGACTACTAACTATTGCCGAATTCCGACAATCGAATATCAAACGTGCGTGCAAGAATGAAATGTTTAATTTCGGAAAACGATTTACAGTTTTCAAAACCGTAAATCGTTTTCCAAAAATTAAAGAAGTTTTTACTGTCAAACTGAAAATGATTTCTGTTGACCATTATTTTTGCCCATACCAAACACCGTAAAATGCCGAAATCATTTTTCAGAAATCATTTTACGCCGAAACAAACGAAGCATTAATTTCATTAGGAGATAAAGGTTTTTCTTCCCAATGACTGGTAAGGGAGACCAATCATTAAAGTAGTCCACAAATATATAAAGGAATAACTTTTTTATCCCAAATTTATTCTTTCGCATGAGTTAAGAAAGAAGTATTCAAGAATAATATTCTGTTCAAATTAAAACCGTCCGATTTGAAAATAATATATGAAACAATACTAATAATTTTTTAATCTTTAGAGACTTCTATCTATTTTGGGTAATGAAAAATACGTTATTTTTTTAGACTAATAATGCGTTTGCATTGCAATTTTATAAATAAAAAGTACGATTTTAATTTAAATTATAAAAAATTAAATAATTTAGAATTACGTTTTTAAAAAAAAAAATTATGATACGTAGGTTTTCGAAGCCTAAGTATTTATTTAAAAACAAATAATTTTAAAATAGTTATTAAAATCGTAAATAAAAAGGACACAAATGAAAACAGGTTTTTTCACGTATATGATTCGTTGCATCCTCGACTTGCGTGCCATCTTGACAGTATCCTCTAAAAGATTAATTGCGTGTTCGGCCACGCCTTATCCTTTAAGTGGTCCCCATTAAACTCTACGTCACACCGTAACAGTTCCCGAGCGTTCATCAACAGGATCAACATCCTAGTTCTATCGGTTTGATGAAAACAAAAATGTTTTGTTTTTAGGGTTAAATACCCCAGATGTACCTGAGTTTTACGTGTTTTTAAATTTAGTACCTAAGTTTCATTTTGTATCACAGGTAGTACCTAAATTTTTCCTAGGTAGTACCTGTCAGATTTCTCGTCCAAATTTCAACTTCTCGCCACGTGTCAACCGCTGAGGTTGACACGTGGCACCAAAAATTAAAAAATTAAAAAAATGATTAAAATTAAAATAAAAAAACTAAAAAAAAAAAAAAAAAAAAAAAAAAAAAAAAAAAGAGGGGTGGCTGAGCCACCCCCTTGGCCGGTCTGGCCGGTCTGGGGTGGCCGAACCACCCTATAAGGGGGTGGTTCGGCCACCCCACAGTTGAAAAAAAAAAAAAAAAAAAAAATTGAAGGGTTTTGGCCCTAGGGGGTGGCTCGGCCACCTCCTAGGGCCACGGGGGTGGTTCGGCCACCCCCTAGGGCCAAAACCCTTCAAATTTTTTTTTTTTTTTTTTTTCAACTGTGGGGTGGCCGAACCACCCCTCTTTTTTTTTCTTTTTTTTAATTTTAATCATTTTTTTTATTTTTTAATTTTTAATTTTTAATTTTTTTTATGTGGTGCCACGTGTCAACCTCAGCGGTTGACACGTGGCGAGAAGTTGAAATTTGGACGAGAAATCTGACAGGTACTATCTAGGGTTTTTTTCTTCCAAATTCAGGTACTACCTGTGATACGAAATGAAACTGAGGTACTAAATTTAAAAACACGTAAAACTCAGGTACCTCTGGGGTATTTAACCCTTGTTTTTATTGTATTTTTATTTTTCTAAAGAGTTAATATCGAGGAAGAAAAAAGAAAATTGTTGTTCAAATAATGGAATTCAAGAAAAAAAAAAAAAAAAAAAAAAAAAAAAGAAAGAAAGAAAGAAAAGGTATCATTTTCCAAATAAGATTATTTCTAATTTTCTATGATATGTCACCCTATATTTTATAGAGTAATGATTCAACGCCACCTAAAGATACAATTTTTCACCACCTTACTTATGTGGCAAGGTGGTCCCCCACCTTAATTTATTTTTAAAAAATAAAAAAACTCAAAAAGTAGTGGGGAATCACCTTGCCACATAGGCAAGGTGGTGAAAAGTTATATATTTAGGTGGTGATAAATCATTACTCTATTTTATATAAATATTACATTGAAAGAAATCTTATTAGCATTATTGAAAGAAAGTGCGAGAAACACTATTTCAAATAGTCAAATAGAGAATTTGTTTGCAAAAATATCATTCTAAATATTCTCTTTGTTCTAATTTAAATATCTTAATCCCAAATGGCACCATTATTTATGAAAGTACAAATGTATATCCTTTCTATTACAATTTAGAATTAAATAGTTCCTAAGTACTTGTGATTAGGCCCTAAATCAAACCGCTATCTCGATTTCAAAAAGTGTCACAGGTTTAATGGATATTCCTAGTTGGTATTTCCGTCATCTTCCTTCTATTTTTTTAACAGACCTCCACATCACTCACCTTAGAATGCCAACACTTGCCCTGGTTGCCACGTATCACATATGATATTTATGCTTTTAATGTCATGGAGGATGAGAAAAATAAAATAAAAAATAAAAGGAAAAGTACACATAACCCTCTCAAACTACCACTCAATTGTCAATGTCATCCTCAAACTAATAATTGAATCAATGTCTTCTCTTAAACTACCAAAAAATGTCAATGACCCCCCTAAAGACAAAAATACCCTTCATAAAATTATTAAATTTTTATAAAAAAAAAACTACAAAATTATTTTTTTAAAAAAACTAAAATAATAAAAATTTATAAACAAAAAAAAAAACTGGTTTTTCTTCTTTTTCTTCTTTTTTATTTTTTTTAAATAAATTTTCAGTTTTTTTATAACTTTTCTTTTTTTTAAAAAATAATCATTTTTTGATTTTTTTTTTTTTTTAATTTATATGGACATTTTTGTCTTATTGAAAAAAAAATTAGAGTTATTTTTGTCTTTTTATTGGTCTTATGGGGGGACATTGACATTTTTGGTATTTCGAAGGGGAAGCATTAACACAATTAATAGTTTGGATGAGACATTGACGATTGAGTGGTAGTTTGAGGGGTATATATGTACTTTTTCCAAAACAAAAAATATATTACTCAATTTTTATTTTTATTTTTTTTAAACAAAAGAATGGGGGTGGCATGTTAGCCAAGCCACCCCTAGGGCCAGCTAGGGGCCGCTTGACTCAACATGGAGGTGGCTGGCTACTCCATGGCCAAAATAAGGTGATCAAAACCACCCTCAAGTGCTTTGGGAGTGGCTCGGTGATGAGTGCCAAATATTGTATATTTGGACCCCTTGATTTACATTAGTTAGACCTTTAGCCTTGCTATTTTCTGATGTTTTTGTTAGTTTTTGTATTCTTGTGTTTTATAGGTTAATAAGAGATGAATGGCAAAATTTCATGTGGAAATACTTGGCAATTCGGAAGTCCTGAAAAGTCGATCGATCGAACTTAAAAGTCGATCGATCGAAATTTTGCCCGAAGTCGATTGATCGAAATTTCCCAGAACTTACTTTTGCAGAAGCGCGCCAGAACACCCAATCAGGAGCATCTCCATGACAAAAATCAGTTCTCCCTCTGATTTTCGCAGCAGAACACGCTGGTTTCGTGACTTTGGTTGTCTCTAGCAAGAGAGGAACCCTAGAGGGGGTTAGATGAGTCATTTTACATGGGTTTCTAGCCCTAATTTCCTTCTATAAAGCCATAGCCATGCCTCCTTGTTGAGAGAATTCAGAGAGCAGTAAATAGGTTTAATTTCGTTCATTTCATAGTATATTCCAGTAGCTTTTGTTCTTAGACACTTTCTCTTTGTAAAGCTTTTCTTTTATTTCCATGTTTGTTCTTCATTTTCTTGTGGTGTTCTTAGTCATGGAAGGCTAGTAACCTCAACTAAGGTTAAGGATGAAATTTTTCCATTGATGACACTCACACTCTTGTTATACTATTTGCACACTTAATGCTATATCATATTTGTTGTTCAAGTTCCATTCATTTAATGCTTTATATTTTGCAATGAATGTGATTGGTGGTAGATATAGGACATTTAATGTGTTTCAACCGATGGATACATTGTTTTATCGGTTTGAATGATGATATCCATTGTGATTTGTTCATTGAATGGATACATTGGATGATTTGATTTCAAATGGGTACTCTATGTGATTTATCTTTGGGTTGGATTCATTTAATGGTTCTAGAGTTTGTGGTTAAGAAATTTGAATGACATCCAAAGCTTAATGTTCTTTGGGTGTTCAAGTGGGAACCAAGAGTGTGAGTTGTTAGATTTGGTTTGGTAGATTCCTTAGCCTTAGTTCTTTTTTATTTGCATATTTCACTTCATCTCTTTGCTAAGTGTTTTTGTTCTTGTTCAACCCCTAAATTTGGAACTAGGTTAAAATGAGATTGATTAAACAAGACACTGATTTTTAACCATTTCCCTGTGGATTTGACCTCGCACTTGCACACACTATATTGCAAACGATTCGTGCGCTTGCGAGTACTCATTAAAACTCACAACAAGTTTTTGGCATCGTTGCCGGGGAAATCGGTTCAAAAATTGGTTTTTGTTTGATTGATTTTGTTTTTGTACTAGTTAGATAGATTTTTGTTTCATTTTTCTGTTGTTTAGCTTCTGTTCTGTGTTCTAAGTTTCTCTTTTGTTTCTCCTGGATTTGTTTCTGCAGCTGCTGCAACTTACTGAGTGCCTTGAAAAGTCGATCGATCGAGTCATATTTTGATCGATCGAGAGAACATTCGCCTGACGAAAAGTCGATCGATCGAGAAGAAATTCGATCGATCGAATACAACTTCGATCAAGCGAACATTCTGCAAACAACAGCAGCTCAAAATCAGGTAAGTATTTCTTTTCTCTAGTGTATTTGCTCATATTTTGTTTATGTTTTACATCATTTTGCTGTTTGTCTGATTTCTTTTAGTTTATTTTAGTTTAATTAAAAAATTTGTGTAGTTTTATTCTTCATATTACTGTCTATTAGTTTTTGATTCGCGCCAAAAAAAAAAAAAAAATTATGTTTTTTTTCTGTTTCTGTTCCTGGTCCTGCAAAGTTTCAAAGATCGATCGAAGGATTCGATCGATCAACAAATCGATCGATCGACTAGAACATCCGATCGATCGACTTCAACACAGGAGGCAGCTCTTGGATAAGTTCAGTAGCAGAAATTTTTGCCAAAACATTTTTTGGACCAATTTTGTAAGTTTTAATTTTTGCCCTTGTTGCCACCTTTGTGTCATTATATGCATTTGTGTTAGTCTTTATTTCTCTTAATTTGTTTGTGCTATTTTTCTTTTAATAATCAAAAAAAAAAAAAAATTGCTAGTGTGGGTCTACTTAGCTAAGGGCAATGACAAGGTGAATTCTGGCAAGGAAAGGTCTTGGGATTTAAGTGTGTCCAGTGTGACCCCCCTCACCTACCTAGGAACTAACCTAGATTGTACCTTGGAGAATTTTGTCCCCCATTTGCAATTTCTTCTCTTTATTTATTTTGTTTGTCTTTTTGGTTAAATAATTACTTGTACGTTGGTGTATGCTTGGTAGAAGATCTTTGAATCTAGACTTGACATCTTTAGATCCCGAGATTGAAAAAACTCTTAGGAAAAAAAGGCTTAGAAATTCTGTTGAAATGGGAGATAACATGCATGCGGGTGAGAATGAGAGGAATCGGGGAGAAAACGTCGATCATACTAGGACACTTAGGGATTTGTTTTCACTCGTTGCAACAAATTCTCCTTCATGTATAGTGTTACCCCCAACCAATGCCACTCACTTTGACCTTAAGCCCCATGTCATCCAACTCCTACCCTCATTCCATGGCTTGGACCTCGAAAATCCTTATAGCCATGTGAAGAAATTCAAAGACATCTGTACCACCTTCAAATTTCAAAATTTTTCTAAAGAGTTTGTGCATCTTAGGCTATTTCCTTTCTCAGTCCATGATAGAGCCAAGGCATGGTTGGATTCAAACATGCCTGGTTCCATCACTTCTTGGGAGAACTTGCTAAACAAGTTCTACAACAAATTCTTCCCCATGTCCAAAGTCAATGAGTGTAGGAAGGAGATAAGCTCATTTACTTAAAAAGAAGATGAGAAATTTTCTGAGAGTTGGGAGAGATTTCAGGATATGTTGATTAAGTGCCCTCCACATGGATACGAGAAATGGAGACTCGTGCAATTTTTCTATCAAGGATTAACTCAATCCAACTGTAGCATGATCGAGTCGATGAACGAAGGCGTATTTCTGAGTTTGACGGGAGAGGAGGCGTATAGGACCTTAGATCAGTTATCCGACAATTCCCAACAATGGGATTTTTCAAGCTGTCGAGATAAAGCTGCTCGCATTCAGAAGAAGGGAGGCATCTACGAGGTAAAGGAGGATGTAGAATTAAAAATGAAGATAGATGCCCTTACCAAAAGGTCGAAGCCCTAGTTGTTAGCAAATCCATGAATGCTGCCAATCCATTCCATGTTGACTGCTGTTCCATCTGTGCTAGTCCCATACACTTAGCACAGACTTGCCCATCATTGCCGGCTTTTGTCGAGACACCAATGGAGCAAGTGAACGCTTTCAATGATTATCGGAAACAATCCAGTGGACCTTTCTCCGAATCATACAATCCAGGGTGGCGAAACCACCCTAACTTTTCTTGGAAGCAGAATCAGCCGATGACCCAAGGGGAGCTCCACACCAAAGCCATACTCAATACCCCCCGGGATTTCATCAGCCGGTTCACCATCAAAGCCGTCCCTCCCAGCCAGCACCGACATACCAAGCCCCTGCTCAATCCTCTGCCTCTTCTTCACAGTCTTCTTTGGAAGACACTCTTAAGGCCTTCATCCAGCTCACAGGCCAATCCATTAGCGATGTAAAGAACGCCACTATGGTGAATACTCAGGCAATTGCCAAAATGGAGACCCAAATCGGGCAAATCGCGAGTCACCTAGGAGAGAGAGAGAAGGGAAAGCTCCCTAGTCAGCTTGTGCCAAATCCAAAGTTACAGTTCCATGAGAGAAGTTCATCAAATGCAGTGCATGGGTTGGAGCATGTGCAAGCCGTTGTCACACTTAGGTCAGGGAAACAAGTAGACAACCAAGTGGTTCACCCTGAGGAGAACCCTGCTACACAAGAAGGACAAGGAAGCAGGAGCGTAGAGAAGAGAGAAGCCGAGCCATCTACATTAGCTCCGACCATAGAGACTCCTCCTAGGTCGTTTATACCTAAGGCGCCTTACCCTGATAGACTTCTCGCGCCCAAGAAAGGAGGAAAGTTCGAGGACATTCTGGAGGTGTTCAAACAAGTCCAGATCAACATCCCGTTCTTGGATGCCATCCAGCAAGTGCCGTCTTACGCTAAGTTCTTGAAGGACTTGATCACTGTAAAGCGGAAAACCAATGTCCCGAAAAAAGTTTGTTTGACCGAGCAAGTCAGCTCAATCCTCCAATGTAGGCTGCCTATCAAGTACAAGGACCCTGGATGTCCTACTATCTCTTGCACGATAGGAGTCAGCCACATTGAGAAGGCTCTGCTTGACCTTGGAGCCAGTGTCAATCTCCTCCCCTATTCAGTTTACTTGCAATTAAGGTTAGGAGAATTGAAGCCCACCGCCATGACACTGCAGTTGGCTAACCGGTTAGTTAAGATACCACGGGGAATAGTGGAGGATGTTTTGATTAAGGTGGACAAGTTTTATTTCCCCGTAGATTTTATAGTGCTAGATACTGAGCCGATACAGAACGTTGGAGTTCAAATACCGGTGATCCTCGGACGACCATTCTTAGCTACGGCTAACGCCCTGATCAACTGTAGGATGGGGGTAATGAAGATCTCCTTCGGCATATGACAGTGGAGCTGAACATCTTTGACATCAGCAAGAGGCCGAGGGAGTGCGATGAGATCGGAAGTGTCTGCTTGATTGAGGAGATCATAGAGGAAGAATCAAGCACCAAAGACCCCCTGGAGGCATGCTTTGCTCAGTTCGAAGAGGATCTGGACTTGGATGAGTTACTTGAGCAAGCAAATGCCATTTTAGAGTTTGCTCCTTTGGAGAACAAGGAAGAAGAGGAGGCAACAGTACCTAAGCCTCCTAAGAAGGAACTTAAGCCCCTGCCGGACAATCTTAAGTATAAGTTCCTAGGTCCAGCCGAGAGACTTTGCTTGTAATCATAGCTTCGGATCTACATGCTGCTCAGGAGGAGAAATTGTTAGACGTTTTGAGAGAGCATAAGGAAGCTATAGGCTGGACCATAGAAGATATTAAGGGAATCAGCCCCTCGGTGGTTATGCACAAGATACATCTGGAGGAAGACACCAAACCATCGAGGGAGCCACAGAGAAGGCTCAACCCGACCATGCAGGAAGTCGTCATAGGAGAAGTAATCAAGTTATTGGATGCAGGAATCATCTACCCAATCTCTAACAGCAAATGGGTGAGCCCTATTCATGTCGTGCCCAAGCGAGCTGGAGTAACGGTCGTGCAAAACAAGGAAGGCGAGTTGGTACCAACTCGAGTACAGTCAAGATGGAGAGTCTGCATCGACTACCGCAAGCTAAACACCGCCACTAGGAAAGATCACTTTCCTTTTCCGTTCATTGATCAAATGGTGGAGCGGTTGGCCGGGCACGAGTATTACTGCTTTTTGGATGGTTATTCTGGATATAACCAAGTCCCTGTGGACCCTGAAGACCAAGAGAAGACGACCTTCACTTGTCCGTTCGAGACGTTCGCCTACCGACGCATGCCCTTTGGGTTATGCAATGCACCCGCCACTTTTCAGCGGTGCATGATCAGCATCTTTTCTGACATGGTGGAGCGTTTCCTGGAGGTATTTATGGACGACTTCTCGGTTTTTGGGTCATCTTTTGAGGAGTGTTTGCACCACCTCACGTTAGTCTTGGTGAGGTGTAAAGAGAAGAACCTGGTACTCAACTGGGAGAAGTGCCATTTTATTGTAAAACAAGGAATCGTGCTCGGGCACGTCATCTCTCGTCGGGGGATAAAGGTAGACAAGGCGAAGGTAGATCTGATATCCAACCTTCCGCCCCCACGAACGGTGAAAGAGGTTTGCTCTTTTCTGGGCCATGTAGGATTTTATCGGCGATTCATCCAGGACTTCAACAAGATCGCCCGGCCCTTGTGCAAATTATTGGTAAAGGAGGCCCCTTTTATTTTTGATGAAAATTGCAAGAAGGCATTTGGGGCCTTGAAGGCAATTCTGACGTCCACACCCATCATTCGGCCCCCTAGCTGGGGTACACCTTTCGAGATCATGTGTGACGCATCCGATTATGCCGTTGGAGCTGTTCTGGGGCAGCGCATTGACAAACTCCCCCACGTCATTTATTATGCAAGTCAGACTCTGAACGAAGCCCAGCTGAATTATTCGACCACTGAGAAGGAGCTACTGGCAGTCGTATTTGCTTTGGATAAGTTTCGATCCTACCTGTTGGGATCGAAGGTCATCATCTACTCGAATCACGCGGCATTGAAGTATCTTTTCTCTAAAAAAGATGCTAAATCTCGCCTCATCCGATGGATTTTGCTGTTACAAGAGTTTGACATTGAGATTCGGGATAAGAAGGGTTCCGAAAATGTGGTGGCCGATCATCTATCGAGGATTACCGTGGATTTCATGGAAGAAGCCATCCCCATCTCTGAGACCTTCCCCAATGAGAAGTTGATGCATATTTCTCATGTTCACACACCATGGTTTGCTGACATAGTAAACTATCTTGTCACCGGTCAAATGCCTTTGCATTGGAGGAGGCAGGATAAGTCCAAATTCATGGACATGGTGAAGAATTTTTTCTGGGACGATCCTTACCTATTTAAGTATTGTCCCAATCAGATCATCAGGAGATGCATACCCGAGACTGACCAATCCAGTGTCATCTCCTTCTGTCATGATCATGCCTGTGGAGGCCACTTTAGTGCAAAGAAGACCGCTGCAAAGATTTTGCAGTGCGGATTTTACTGGCCGACCATCTTTCAAGACACTCACACTTATTGTGTCTCATGCAAGCGCTGTCAGAAGCTAGGGAGTATTTCACGCCGAAATATGATGCCCCTCAACCCCATTCTTATTGTCGAGATCTTTGATGTGTGGGGCATCGATTTCATGGGACCTTTCCCACTCTCCTTCGGCAATCTATACATTCTGGTTATAGTGGACTACGTGTCCAAATGGGTGGAGGTGGTTGCCTGCAAGACCAATGACCACAGAGTTGTGGTTCAGTTTTTAAAAGACACTATATTTGCTCGTTTTGGTACTCCTCGAGCAATTATTAGTGATGGTGGAAAGCATTTCTGCAACCGGGTCTTCGAGCAGCTGATGAAGAAGTATTGTATCACGCACAAGGTTGCCACTCCCTATCACCCTCAGACGAGCGGTCAAGTGGAGGTTTCAAACAGAGAGATCAAGAGAATTTTGGAGAAGACGGTGAACCTGTCAAGGAAAGATTGGTCTCTTCGTTTGAACGATGCATTATGGGTGTACCGGACAACCTTCAAGACCCCGATTGGCATGTCACCCTACCGTATTGTATACAGAAAAGCATGTCATCTGCCAGTGGAGTTGGAGCACAGAGCCTACTGGGCCATTAAGCAGCTGAATTTCGATCTCACAAAGGCTGGCTCACTGAGGAAGCTTCAACTCAACGAGTTGGAAGAGCTGAGAAACGATGCTTATGATTGTGCTAGGATGTACAAAGCACGGATGAAGAAGGTTCATGACCAAAACATATTGAGACGATCTTTTGAACTCGGTCAGTCCTTATTTACAATTCACTTCTGCATCTGTTTCCAGGGAAGCTCCGATCTCGATGGACAGGCCCTTTCATGGTTTGTTCAGTGTTTTCTTATGGGGCCATTGAGATTGAGGATCCAAAGAATGGCAGCACATTTAAGGTGAACAGGCAACGACTGAAGCCATTTTTTGAGTTACAGAGCTCGGAGGTTGAGACGACCCTTTTAGAGGATCCGAGTTACTCGGAGTGATTGTCATCAGGATGGAAAGTCTGACTGAAGACTGAAAACTTAGCGCTTGTGGGAGGCAACCCTCATCATTTTTCCTTTTCATTTGATTTTATTTCTTGTGTTTTAGTTGTGATTTTCAGGACAGTGTCTGCCATTCAAGTTTGGGGGAGCGCTTCTCTTGCAATGTGCCCAACTTGCATCACCATTTCGGTATTGTATCTCTAGTCACATTGGGGACAGTGTATCATTCTAGTTTGGGGGTGGGGTAGACATCTCTGTCTGTTATCATTTAATATTTGCTTTGTTAATATTTGCTTTCAAAAAAAAAAACTTTATTGTTAGTTGAGCATGGTTACATCTTACTATGGTTTGCATATCATTGGTTTGTTTAACATGTTGAATTTTGCACATCATTAAAATCTGAGATCTTTTGACTCATCTTTGGATTAGAGAGACTCGACATGTTTGAATTGTTATCACAAGCACATTAGCATTGGTTCTGTGGGGTATGAGATTTGAATTAAAAATTGTGTCTTGAGATTTGTAGGATGACTTATTGATGAAACCTTGGCTTATTATAGTTCAAAAAATAATAATAATAATAATAATAATAATAATAATAATAATAATAATAATAATAATAATAATAATAATAATAATATCACCAATTTGAGTTCTCATTGAGTAACTGGGCCCCTTGCGCTAAGCATTAGGTGTTCGCGTAAAAAGATGAGAATTTCAGCTTGGCTGTTTGTTTGGCTAGTTTGACTTCGTAGCCTTTTTTACTTGAGTAATTAAGCCCTTAAGGATGTTTTTACATCTAGTGCCCTAAAACCATCTGGGTTGGGAGTCACTGGCCCAACACTCGTTACATAGGTCAATTAGAAAGCTTAAGGGAGTCAAGCATTGCACAGCCGACACAAAAATAATGAATAAAAGAAATTGCACATTTAAGCCTTGGTTATATTCATCTTATGGAACTCCTGTGAGTTTTTGGATACACATGCTTTGAGAAAAATTGAAACCTCATGATTCTATGTTAGTAACACCTTACACTTTTGAACATGTGCTGTCTCAATTTTTCAACTATGAGTCGATCGATTTTTGATAACATGATGATGTGATATTCATTTTGTTAAACATGTTCATGATGTGTGAACCATGTGTTTGAATGAGGATTTTTGCTCAATTGATAATTCACACTTCAATGTTTGTGGGTATCATTTCTGGCAAACCCTCACGAGACTTCACTCATCCACTAGGGAGTCCTAGGGGTTTAAAATGCTTGTTGCATATGCTAAATGCAATCGTTTTTCCCACGAAAGAGGATTTATGTTTCATGCTTTGATTTAGTTTTTCATTTTGTTTTGCTAAGGGACTAACAAAATGTAAGTTTGTGGGTATTTGATGAGTGCCAAATATTGTATATTGGGACCCCTTGATTTACATTAGTTAGACCTTTAGCCTTGCTATTTTCTGATGTTTTTGTTAGTTTTTGTGTTCTTGTGTTTTATAGGTTAATAAGAAAGGAATGGCAAAATTTCATGTGGAAATACTTGGAAATTCGGAAGTCCTGAAAAGTCGATCGATCGAACTTAAAAGTCGATCGATCGAAATTTTGCCCGAAGTCGATCGATCGAAATTTCCCAGAACTTACTTTTGCAGAAGCGCGCCAGAACACCCAATTAGGAGCATCTCCATGACAAAAAGCAGTTCTCCCTCTAATTTTCGCAGCAGAACACGCTGGTTTCGTGACCTTGGTTGTCTCTAGCAAGAGAGGAACCCTAGAGGGGGTTAGATGAGTCATTTTACATGGGTTTCTAGCCCTAATTTCCTTCTATAAAGCCATAGCCATGCCTCCTTGTTGAGAGAGTTCAGAGAGCAGTAAATAGGTTTAATTTCGTTCATTTCATAGTGTATTCCAGTAGCTTTTGTTCTTAGACACTTTCTCTTTGTAAAGCTTTTCTTTTATTTCCATGTTTGTTCTTCATTTTCTTGTGGTGTTCTTAGTCATGAAAGGCTAGTAACCTCAACTAAGGTTGAGGATGAAACATTTCCATTGATGACACTCACACTCTTGTTATACTATTTGCACACTTAATGCTATATCATATTTGTTGTTCAAGTTCCATTCATTTAATGCTTTATCTTTTGCAATGAATGTGGTTGGTGGTAGATATAGGACATTTAATGTGTTTCAACCGATGGATACATTGTTTTATCGGTTTGAATGATGATATCCATTGTGATTTGTTCATTGAATGGATACATTGGATGATTTGATTTCAAATGGGTACTCTTTGTGATTTATCTTTGCGTTGGATTCATTTAATGGTTCTAGAGTTTGTGGTTAAGAAATTTGAATGACATCCAAAGCTTAATGTTCTTTGGGTGTTCAAGTGGGAACCAAGAGTGTGAGTTGTTGGATTTGGTTTGGTAGATTCCTTAACCTTAGTTCCTTTTTTTTTGCATATTTCACTTCATCTCTTTGCTAAGTGTTTTTGTTCTTGTTCAACCCCTAAATTTGGAACTAGGTTAAAATGAGGTTGATTAAACAAGACACTGATTTTTAACCATTTCCATGTGGATTCGACCTCACACTTGCACACACTATATTGCAAACGATTCGTGCCCTTGCGAGTACTCATTAAAACTCACAATACTCGGCCACCCCCGCTTGGCTTGGGGGTGGGTTTGGTGACTCTCAAATGGCCACAAAAGAAAGTGTGTGTGTGTGTGTGTATAGGGTTTGTCCTTGGGGGTAGCCGAACCCACCCCCAGGTCAAATGGGTGTGGCCAAGGCACTTGAAGGTGGTTCGGCAAACCATGACTCGCCATAGGGGGTGGCTCAAGCCATCTCTTGCTAAAAATTAGGGTGGTTAGCCACCTCCATTTTTTTGTCAAAAAAAAAAAGGATTTTTTTTTATAATTTTTTTCTTCATCCTATGTGGCATTGAAAGCATAAGTAGTATCATCTATGATACGTGGCCATTGGGACAGGTGTCGGCATTCTAAGGCGGGTAACGTGGAGATCCGTTAAAAAAAAATTGACGGAAGACTGATGGAAGTACCAACTGGGAATATCGATTAAAGACAGGTACTGCCTATGACACTTTTTGAAACCAAGATAGCGATTTAATCTGAGATCTAACCACAGGTATCTTTGAGCTATTTAACCCTACAATTCTTAGCTTCTTTGTTTACATTATGGGATGTTTCAAAATAAAAGTGAAAGTTTTATTTCTCTAGTTATATATTTTAGCCTTATTTTTTTACAAAATAAAATAAAAGAGTGAAATATGAGAAATGGAATGTACCAAGAAAAAATATTTTTTATTTAACCATAGAACATTTCTTTTTAAAAAGAAAAAAAGAAAAAGGGGAAAGAAGTTCGGCTTCTTGGAGCAAATTTAATCATTACTCGGTATGATATAGTGGATGGATGTAGATGCTGACATTCTATGAGATTATATAAAATACAAAAGGGACATACTGACATTCTATGAGAGATTTTCAAATGCAATAAACACAAGCTCGCACATGCGCTTGACTTCAATGATATTTAGTCGTATACCGTCACTTTTCAAGTCGCACCAAAGATTATACATTATACATACTACTTAATAATTATTATTAAGAGTAGTAGCAGCAATTTTTATTTTATTTTTATTTTTAAAAAAAAAAACTTAAATTTAGAGAATTAAGTTATTTTTTGTTTAATTATGCAAATAAATTTTACAATAGCATTTCTTATATTTTTCTTATACCATTTAAATATGGACATAGATTTCTTACAAACCGATTTGTAGAACCCACAAATAAAAATGATATGTGTCCTTTAAACATTTGAGAAACACATGTTTTTTTATTAATGTAATTAAAAAAGCATGTGAGAAATACACGCTATTAAAACAACATGTGCTTCTCACATGTTAATCTTATATGTGGGTTGTAGAAAATTTCCTACAAATTGGCTTGTAAACAAATTTTGTCCTTTAAATATTATTCAAATAATGCTCCGTTTGTTTCGGTGTAAAATGATTTTTGAAAAATGATTTCGGCATTTTACGGTATTTGGTAAGGGCGAAAATAATGGTCAATGAAAATCATTTTCGGTTTGACCGTAAAACCTTCTTTAATTTTTAGAAAACGATTTACGGTTTTAAAAACCGTAAATCGTTTTCCGAAATTAAACTTTTTGTCATTGCACGCACGTTGATATCTAATTGCCGGAATTCGACAATGGTCGGTTGTTGGAATCCAGGCGACACCGGAATCCGACAACATCCGACCATCGAAATATTGTCGGCGCCGAAATTCTGTCACCGTCACCGAATGCCGGAGGCATATAGACAGAGATATTTACTACCACCCAAAGATACATTGTCACCCTAAGACGCAGCTTCATATATCAATAGGCATATAGACATTAGTCTTGATCAGGCACGCTTCATATATGTCCTGATCAAAGGTCAGTCGGTGATCAAGACTTTCCTTCAAAGTCTTAGATGAAGGAAGCTTTTGTTCCTCCCAAGGGCCCCTCTTGGCCAGATCATATGTCTCAATTCTTTCTTGGGGACATGCCAAACCCCATGAGACTGCTTGCCAAAATTTTCTTGACCAATATGTGGCATATCAATAGGCACATAGACATTAGTCTTGATCAGGCATGCTTCATTTACGTCCTGATCAAAGGTCATTCGGTGGACCTTCCCTCCCTTATCATTCACATAATCCATGATATCTCTCAAGAGAATAATACTTATCTTCCCTTTGGGTGCCACATTACTTAGCTTTCATATTTATGCAAGGTTCCTCTTCGTGCCACTAAGCCTTCCTTGCCTCCATTGGAGATATTTACAAAGCTACAATCCCCAAGTCTATGGCTCAGATTACTTCAAATCATACTCATGTTTTTTTATCAAATGCAACCATCTTCTTCAGATGAGCCTCCTGATGTTGATGGTGTTGGACCCTCTTCTTTTACACCAACTACTCATGATGCATCATTGATGGCTGATAGTGCTTTCACTAGCTAGGTCAGTAGCATATTGAGTAACGAAAACACTTTGATAAGGAGATTGCAGAGCTGAAAAAATATGTGGATGATCATCTTGATGCATTGGAACAGAGTATTGGCACAAAAATAAAGAAGACAATTGCGCACTTTGATGGCCAATTCAAGTTGTGGGCAATTATGTGGTCAAGACTAATAAGACCCTCACACAGCTTCAAACTAACTTTATTGGGGCGAATGACCACATAGTATAGATCGGGATGGATGTCAAAGTTGTGATGCAGAGAGACTCTCCTGAGGATGCAAGCGAGACCACTTGAGTTCTTCCATTTGTAATTCGTGACAAAAAGGGGGAGAGTATGGATGTAATGATGATTGATGAAATTTTGTTTACCTCTATGTGACTGGATGAAATTGAGATGAATATATGTTGTCAATGGTTCCATGATGTTGATTTATGTGTTGAGATGATGATTAAAATCTATGAGGTTTGGATTATGCATTGTTCATTATAAAATTGAGTTGTTTAATGTTGTTTTAATATTTTCAAATCTCTATGCGCATAATTAGTTAATTTGTGATTCAGAAGACATGTACAAAATTTAAACGTAAAAATTTCAATCAATTCTAGTTAGTGGTTTGATAGACATGGGTTGGGATTGTAAAGTTTGATTTTTTTTCATTTTACTTGCAATTTTTTGTTTTATTGAATTTGTCATCTAATTGCCAAATGAGGTGTTTGTTAGGTTTAGTGTTGGCTTATTCGATGATCAAAACAATTTTTGTAAGTCTTGTTGACACTTCGGTGTTTTGCGGTTTTCATCTAGAATTGATTAAGTGAAGATTTACACTGGCGTCAGCAAAGTGGTCCCGACGTGACTGTTTGAGAAGCATTCCAGAGAGCTTGATCACCACTGGCGTCAACTAGCCATCCTAATGAGATGGTTACAAAATACCCACCAAGAGCTCGCATTAGCAAGACGTCCTGACAAGACCTATTACAAAAGACTTACAGAATGTGTCATCAGCAATGGTGTCAATAAGACGTCCTGACGTGAGGACTTACAGAGAGCTCCAATAGAAAATATGTCAACAACTCATCCTAATGCCTTTTCTATTTCACTAGCTACTTAGACACAAGAAACCCTAGAGGCATCTTGACGGACTCACTAAGGCGTCCTAAAGCATTTGCATGAACCACATGGATTCGAAGGTTTTTCAACGTCCAGATTAGGGCTTTGTTCCTTATTTTTATAAGGACCTCTAAGCACGATTGTTCTTTGCTCAAGCCTTTTGATAGACAAAGCTTAAACCGTTTGTTTCATTGTATTCCAAGAGAGATCATTGTTGTGAGCTTCCATTGTTCAATCTCTTGGAGTGTTTTGTTCAAATGGCACCCTTCACCATCAACAACTTGAAGTCTAATCATAGTTCCTGTTAAGGAAATCACATAGAAGAATTATCCATAAGTTCTGAGAGAACTACTGCAATAGTGGGTAAGTGGATCGCTTGTTCAATATAATAGATCTACAAAGGTTTTGTGAGTATGATCTTATTGTAAATTTCTCATTCTTTTATAGTGAATTGGTTAATTTTTTTAAGTTTGGCTACACCAGAGTGTTTTACCTTTGAAGAGTTCTTCAAAGAATTTCACTTCGTCAACCAAAATTATTGTATGGATGGGTGATTGCCTATTATCAATGTGATGGTTTGATATTTTTGATGTTGTAGAATTTTTAATTTGATATTTACTGTTACACATCACTTATTCACTCCCTCTAGTTGATTGTCTTGGGGCCAAAACACTTTGTATTAAAGCAAGGTTTTTGCTATGAAAAAGGGAGAGGCTTTTATTAATAATGGGCTCACCTTAATTTCGCATACAGTACTTGATTGTTTGTTCTACTTAATTAGTCATGGACTCACATTTCCATTTCTTAAATGTTAATTTTACAGCTATTGGGAATTCAAAAACAATGGAGCCTAGTATGTACGTTCAGTACAACCCGCGGTATGAGTCATAGGGTCCAGGGACAACTGTTGTGGTCTCGTGCTAGCTAGGAGGCATGCATTTTGTAGTACAGTTAGATGGGCATGCATGCATGCTCATTTTTATTTGTATGCACTACGTACTGATTTGTTGATGGAAACTGTAATGTTTTGAAGGTTTTATGTACGTTATGAAATATATTAACACTCTGATATAATTTTCTTTCCTTAATGTATGTGGCTATGTAGTTGAGGAAAGAATAATTTATAGTACATTTCTCGCCCGTTCAATGATACGAGGTAATAGTAAGTAGCATCACGTGGTTAAGCCATATATATATATAATGGCTTTTAGCAAAAAACAATAAAAAGGATTAACAAACAATTCAAAACTATTTTCATATTTATGTCACATCCTAACCAAAGATCAAAAACTACCCGGCACTAAAAAGAAATTGGAGGGGAGTAATAAGAGGATTATATATATAATGGCGTTGGCCAACAAAATTCGCGACCCGGTGGCATGGTATATTTTTCGAACGAAAAAACAAAAAATACCATCTAAAACACATCAACAAACATACCTTCTAGCTTGCTGGCCAGGGATAAAAGTTAACGTACCAGTCGAACGCATAAACATGTTGGTTGGTACATTGGAATTTAACAGTGACAAGGTGAAAGATAACCATGTGAAATTTGGCCCAACATAGGCAGCTTAATTATTATTCACTGAATGCAATATTTAAATCCAAAATATCAACTAAAATGTACGTACGTAGGGTCAATCTTCTTCTAAGCTGTAACGCCCCGTCTTTTACAAAAAGACGTAAGTGAAAATTTCAATTTTCACGTGACATTACGACATCATCAGAGTTATAAATTGGCTACGGAATATATTTTTTTAATGATAACACATCAGAGCTTCTAACAAAAATACTTCAAAATATATAGAAAGAGTGTAATTGAATAATTACACATTAAAATAGTATTTGTGCCATGTATGACACAGATAATTTAAAATAGTATTCATAACATCATTAATACATACCAACAAAAATATAAATATTGTTCTCCGGATATTATAATAATGGACTAAACATAGTAGTCCACAAAAATGGAAGGCATCCTAGCCTCAGATACTGCCAACAAGATCATCAAATGGTCTGGACAATCCTGATACTCCTCATCCTCATAACCTGGATTAATATATAATACAGAGAGAAACAATAATACAAAAATACCTAGTGAGTCCACTGTTTTCAATAATATGATGATTACTGATTTATTTAACAATATACGATGCAATGATATGATGTAATGACAGTTTCATATGCAGAGTCTTAATTATTTTCTTCTTGCACTCCTCTCATACCAGGGCGCCATTAAATCCCTGTTCGTTTAAGCGGCTAATTATTGGAGCACAGACTCTCTTACCATGTTTTCTTAGCTTTTCCGCACTAGTAGTCAAAGTAGCATACTTAGTACATTGGTCATCCCGACAACCAAGTACATTGACCATCCCGACAGTCAATTAAGTAGCCATAACTTGCCTAGCACATTGACCATCCCAACAGCCAACTTGTACTTATTATTGTTTTTCGCACAGGCGGTATGCATGTCCATTGGTCATCCCAACAACCAACTTGTTATTAAACCTGCATAATTTTTACAACAATATGCAATATACTATTCCTATGCATATAATTAAATAAAGCAGAAATCACAACATTATAGAAAACAACTACGTATGATCCTCAGTGAGTAAGAATACTCATAGTTTTCTGCTACAAAAAGAGATCCACGGGAATAATGACTGCACAGTTATATACATTTGATAATATATTAGTATAAAATACTAAGAGCCTATTTTAACATTTTATCACTTTCGACTAATAATCACTTATCCCAATTTCTAATGTCGCTCAGATATTATAACAGCATAAAATAGGTTAATTATATTACCACGTATTCGTGTGGGCATTATTACGGCATTAGCATTAAAAGCTTATATATATATATATATATATTTTTGTACCAAATCGACATAGTGACTCCATTAATATAATTAATAGGTTTTATATTTTAAAAGTACACAAGCGGTACAATATAAATAATTCTTATTTTAATCTTATTATAAAATTTGGGTGGAATAACGGCATTAGTGTTACTAATGCCTAAAAATACTTTTAGAATTTTTGGCGGCATAACAACACTTTTGTAAAATATTACTTTTTACTCGGGCATCACAATGACGCGATTTATTACTTAAATGCGTCACTTGAAATACCCTGTTAAAACACAACTTAAAATATTATATACTTAAAATAATAAAAACCGTAAAATTACAAAATATTAAAACAAAGTTAATAACTTAGAAATTATATAAAACAAATCAAAACCTTCAATTAGATACTTACCAAGTATCTCAAACCATCCACACTAGAATTGGCCAAGTTTGAGGCAAAAGAGAGTTCATTTTCTTTATTTTATTTCTTTGCTTTTTGTCTATTCTTTTTGTGTATCCACCGAATTGCCCAAGGAGAGAAGAGCTTGTTCTTTGTTTTTAGAAAAAGTGAGTAATATAAAACAAGATAAGAGTAATGATTTAACACCACCCAAATATACAACTTTTCACCACTTTGCTTATGTGGCAAGGTGGTCCCTCACCTTAATTTATTTTTAAAAACTAAAAAAGTAATAGGAGACTATCTTACCACATAGGAAAGGTGGTGAAAAATTGTATCTTTAGGTAGTAGTAAATCATTACTCATTGAAGTAATACTTGAGTCAAACCACATCACCCGTTTCCATTTCGGGTTATTTAATAGAAATAAAATTTAGGCAAAATATTCTAAATTCTCTTTGTATTTTCTTTTTTTCTTTTTTTTTAAATTATATTTTAGACTTGAACTTTCAATTTAAGATTTTTGTAAACACAAATATTAAATTAATCAAATTATAAACTGGCGTCTAAAATACAAAATTTGGGGCCCACCTGATCAGAACACGTCAGCTCGTAACAGCCTCCATCACTCGCCGCGTAAGCGCATCAACGAGACCCAAACCCGCTTTATAAATGCATCAACCGTCAATCACGTGCTCCCACACTTACCAAAAGAGAAAGCGAGAAACGAAGGCGTATTTTATTAGGAGGGGCTAAAATGCGCCCACAGTTAACGTCACCCGACGCCCATAGTATTGCTTCTCCTTCTTCTTGTGCATTTTCAGCGAGTGATCGGAGGTTGAACGCTCTGGCGAGACACCTTGTCGACGCATCGGTTGTGATGGACACTCAGAACCCTAACGACACCGTTTCTGCCTCTCCCACCTCCGGCTTCCATGTCGATTCCGTTTTCGCTCACGTTGTTCGTGCTCCCGAAGATCCCATCCTCGGGGTACTCTCTCTCTATGTTTGGTTGCACTGTTGCAGAGAAAACTGAGGAAAAATAATAGAAAATGTTGCCGAACGTGTGTTCGTGTTATTTTCTAGAAAAATAGAGCTCTCCTTATCTGTGTGTGATACCGGAAATCTTTTAGATCCTGGATTTTGCTATGATTCGTGGATAGAAAAAAGTTTTTGTGTTCTGTTTGTGATTGAAATTCTTCTTGTTGGTTTATGGATGTTGATCGCAATCACTGAAGGCCATGTGATCACCGAAACTCTTTGATGAGTTTCTCACGCTATTCTATATTTTCTCAGCGGCCAAACAGAGCGTCAAGGCTCTATTTTTTTTTATATTGATATTGATGTTAGGAAACGTATATGGCCGCAGATGTTGAACAAATAAGACTCTTAGACTAAACGAAACTTCTGTTCGATTAACAGGTGACTGTTGCATATAACAAAGATCCAAGCCCGGTTAAGCTGAATTTGGGTGTTGGCGCTTACCGAACCGAGGTGAGGATTTATTTTTTCGTTGGGCTAATTTGAAGTATTGTTGTTGAAATTATATTTAGAGCAAGAAGCACAATATTTCATTAATTAGATATGCATTCTTGTTTTTGCATACATGGAGGGTGAGAGGCTATATATATATGTGCAGAGTGTAATGGACTGCAAATATGGCTTAATTGATTGTAGATGAACAGTGTAATAGGAATCTGATAGGGGTTAAATGTTAAATGCGTTTGCTTTTATATCTGATTTGACATGTTACTAAGCTGGTAGTGTCAATGGCGTAACAGGAAGGAAAGCCTCTTGTTCTGAAGGTAGTGAGGCAAGCAGAGCAGCAGCTTGTTAATGACAGGTAGGCTATTTGATTGTTATCATCGTGATCTTAACTTTGTTCAAAGTGGTGATTGAATTTGCATTTGTTTGATGTCTAGGGCACGCGTGAAGGAATATCTTCCTATTGTTGGACTTGCAGAATTCAATAAATTGAGTGCTAAGCTTATTCTTGGTGCTGACAGGTAAGGAAGCCCAATGTTATAAGGGATCAAACACATTGTATTGAATATCAGGATGTTTAACATAGGAGGTTTCTTGCTGGTTCTTTGCCTGATTGCGTAATTTTTTTTTATTTTTTAATTTTGGCAATGGATATAGCCCTGCTATTCAGGAGAACAGGGTAACCACTGTTCAATGCTTGTCTGGTACTGGCTCATTGAGAGTTGGAGGCGAATTTTTGGGAAGACATTACCATCAAGTAAAGTGCTTACTTGTTGAATTGTTTTTCATTTTACCTATGATAATTGTTCCTTATATGGTTTCATATTACCTTTATCATCTCTTCAGCGCACAATATACATTCCCCAGCCAACATGGGGAAACCACCCAAAAATCTTCACTCTGGCAGGTCTATCTGTGAAAACTTACCGATATTATGATCCAGCAACACGTGGGCTGAACTTCCAAGGTTTGAAATTATCCTACTTGCTAGTGTGAATTGATTGCTTTTATATGAATGATAAAAAATATCAGATGATCTTCTTTAATCATTTATTCCTTACTTTTCTTGTTTTTTTAGCCTTTGTTCTCCTGCCTTTTATTTTATCTTTGTTTGTTAACTTATGTTGTTTGTATCACAGAGTGTTTATGATTTTCTTGCATATGTTTCTGGCAAAAAACATAGTGTCTTCAGCAAAAAACATAGTGTTGTCGTAGTTCTTTCTGATCTTAAGATATTAATTTACTGTTGCTGACAGGCCTCCTAGAAGACCTTGATTCTGCCCCATCTGGAGCTATTGTGCTGTTTCATGCATGTGCACACAACCCCACCGGTGTTGATCCAACAGTTCAGCAGTGGGAGCAGATCAGGCAGCTGATGAGATCAAAAGCATTATTGCCTTTCTTTGACAGTGCATATCAGGTAGGTAACTTTATATGCAACGAGTGCATCGAGCAATTTCCCTATCACTGGAATTCAAATGTTTATTCCTTGCTTAACATCATCCCATCCTTGTGAACTGAAATTGTACTTTTTTGGCATCAAAGGGTTTTGCAAGTGGAAGTCTGGATGTAGATGCACAGTCTGTTCGTATGTTTGTTGCCGATGGTGGTGAATGTCTTGTTGCTCAGAGTTATGCCAAGAACATGGGACTCTACGGAGAACGAGTTGGTGCCTTGAGCATAGTAAGACTCTTACACTAACTTCCACAAAATTAATGTTTCATACCTTTGGCTGATGGTGGGGATAACAGTTCAAATTTGTAGGGGTATATGAGTTCTATATACCTTGAAAATTTAGTGTTTGTAAACCCCGAAGGGTTGGCTCAAGTGGCAAGGCCTTGGTCTTTGTGGTATAGTTCCATGAGGTCTAAGGTTTGAATCCTCTTGAGTGCAAACAATTTTTTAGGGTCAGCCCGCCAGCGAAGCCGGAGTATTACCCAATCTGTGTGGAGGGGCACTTTACACAAGTCCGAGGTTTACCTAATAGGAGTGGGTACACGACGTGGCCCTGCCTTGGAAGGGTTCCTCGTCATCAACAAAAAATTAGTGTTTGTAACTTTGTACTTTTTGATTCTTAGTGCATGTTGCCTGTTACATCATGTGAATGAATTTCTTTTTAGGGATTCCGATCCACTTATTGGGTTGCTGCTGTCTAGTTATAATTAAAATGAACATTCATATCAGATCAAATTTATGCTTTTTATCCTGCTGTTTGTGGACCGACAGTTGATCTCTACCTTTGCACCTTTCCTTTGATTATTGTCATCTCAATTTTATGGGTGAATATAGGTCTGCAAGACTGCTGATATTGCAAGCAGGGTTGAAAGCCAGCTGAAACTTGTAATCAGGCCTATGTATTCAAACCCACCCATTCATGGTGCATCTATTGTGGCTACCATCCTCAAGGACAGGTAATTCAAAGCTTGACAAGAAGCCTGGCTAGCACAACTAGGAAAAGGAGTAACTTCGAAGTATCAGGACGTTTTATTTTCTTCTTTGACCTTTTTAGTGAAATTGAAAAAAAAAAAGGATCCTAGCAATATACGGCATCTATGAATTTCTCTCGATTGTGGAGTTCTCATTTTGTTCTGTTGCATACATCTTTCTATGCGGTACTTACAGGGACATGTACAATGAATGGACTATTGAGTTGAAGGCAATGGCTGACCGTATTATCAGCATGCGCCATCAACTTTTTGATGCCTTACGTGCTAGAGGTCAGCATTTTTTGAGTTTTAATCCTGTTCTCATACTTTAATTGTAGCACCAGTTTTGTTGTTTTTTTTTTTTTTACTTTTTTTTTACTAGTACTTCTTCGGTAGGTGGTGGTCTGGATTGTGCTGTGGGCAAGTATTGATTGAGACCCTCTCTCTCTTCTTCTCCCCCCCCCCCCCCCCCCCTTCCTTCCTTCCTTCCTTCCTTCCTTACTTCTCTCTTCTTCATCTGTTAGCCTCTGTTTTAGCCTTAGTGTGCATAACATGGATGCTTGTCTGCTTTTTTAAACACAAGTGGACATAGTGTGTGCATTTGTAAACCCCAAGTGGTAAAAGGTCTTTGGACTTTGGTGGCATAACTATCAGGTCTAAGGTTTGAATTCCCTTGGTTGCAAATAACTCCTTGGGGCCACACCCTTGGCGAAAGCCAGATTTAACCGATCCATGTGATGGAGATGCATTACACAGGTCCAAAGTTTATCCTTTAGGGGTGGCTACATAAAGTGGTCCTGCCTTGGGAGGTCCTCTGTCATAATTATTTTTTCAAAAAAAAAGGTGTATGCATTTGTTTCACTTAACCTATTTGGCAGGTACACCTGGGGACTGGAGTCATATTATTAAGCAGATTGGAATGTTTACTTTCACGGGATTGAACTCAGAACAAGTTGCTTTCATGACTAAAGAGTACCATATATACATGACATCTGATGGGTAAGATTTATTTCTTAACTTAATTTATCATAGAGGAGGTTTAATATAAGGAAATTTTCTGTTCCTTTTCTCCTGTAACTTAAGTCGGTAGAGTACTATTATTATGCGTTGAATTTTCTTTCTTCTTTGCTTTCCTTTATTCTCCATTTTGTTTTAGTATAAATTGTAATTTCCCTTGCTCGAATCATGTTTACATTGGTCATAATGGTTACCTGAGCACATTCGCTATGTGGAAAGAAAAACAAAAAAATCTTTTAAGTTCTTTACTAATCTTGATTTCATTGTAAGAGTAATTGTGATGGAAATGTTCTCTTATCCATAACTTTGGCAATTGATGGCAATGTGATTGATTATAGTGAGATGCAGCTCTGATGTTTGATGTCTATCACCATGTTGAATATACTTTCATTGTGGTAAATAATGGTGTTCTTATTAGGAAATCAGATTTACTCCATGTTCATCTCTTTCTATTAATCTTAAAGCCTCACATAGAAGCTCTTGAGGACATCTCACCAAGCTACCTATTCCAGTACTATTATTGGCAGCATATATGAATTCAAGACATAGTCAATAACCTTAAATACATTATTATATGCCTCTGTTTAAAATGTTGTAGTTGACATTGCAATGTTAAAGTTTTAGAAGGCAGAAAATCTTTAGCTTTAGAGATTTCAATAATCAAAATCTAAGCATGTCTTAGTTTGTCTTCTCTGTGGTGTGAGGCTATATGAAAACATGTAGCCTCATTTTGTAACAATCGGATTGTATAACGACCCCAATTATCAAGGGTTGATGACAATCCAAAAGATTTGACTAGTCGAATCCAAAGCTGATCTAGGAATTGCTTAAAGCATGTATGTCTAGGCATCTATGGTACACATTGTGTTCACATGAGACAACAATTTCAACTCCAATTCCTAAACCCTTGCTTTCTGTGAATTATGCAGGAGGATTAGCATGGCAGGTCTGAGCTCTAAGACAGTCCCTCATCTTACGGATGCAATTCATGCAGCTGTAACTCGTGTTGCCTGAGTATATTAAACTATTTTGTTTCAATAATTGCCCTCTAAGTACTGAGGGGTTGAAAGATGGTGGTGTTTGATAATTGAGGATTGTCGAAGAGATTTGGTTTTAATCGTTAGAAATTTTGGACAAGTTATTTTTAGAGCTTGTATGAGAAAGATCTTGCTTCTGGAAGAGTATCTTTTATCCTCTATTTCCTTGCCAAGAAATGTAAGAAAAAGAAGAAGAAAATTGAAATTTAAAATTCAGTTTCAAGTGCTCCGGGGAGCTTATTTCAACTGATGATCAGCATTGCATTTTAGAGCTTGTTTAAAATTGCATTAAGGAGTATAAAAAAAAAAAAAAAAAAAAAAAAAAAAAAGGTTATTTTAGTACATAAGTAGCTGTGCAAAACTTAGAGGTTTCGACCATAAAGACGTTGATCAATAGTTTGTGTTTGTGGTAATGAATGGTCTAACGAGGCTACTGTGTCAACACAAAAAACAAACAAGAAGGGGCTTTCAAGTTCACGTCGTAGTCTCAGGCGGCCTCATATCTTAACAAAGATTAACAAAGCTTATTGCCTCATAGTCTCAAGCCAACTGATGGATAATTGTTTCTTCAAATTAGTTTGGTATGTCTTTCATGAATGAGATGCATAAAAAGGAACTTATTATAATGTGATAGCCGGGTTATTTGAGAAGAAATCGGTTAAAAAGGAACTTCAAATCTGTGCTCTCTCTCTCTCTCTGTAAATACTCCAATGGAGACGATGATTCGTATTAAGGAAATGGCTACTTTCTGTAAAAAGTCTAATGGGCAACTACAGCTGTTGTAGAGAACCTTGTGCCAAGAAGTGCATTTCACTCTACAAGACAAGGGACTCTGTCTTGGTTATATATTGTATGGGGGTGTTCGAAGAGACATAATGTGATTTATCTACAACTCTAATATTTCAAAAAAAAAAAAAAAAATCCATGATCCTGTATACTTTGCACGTGCATGACCTTTCAAGTGAATTTTGCGTATCAACTACATGCAAAAAGTTTTGATCTGATTGAAGCACTGGACAATGGAAGTTGCAAATAATCACTTCTTTGATTCAAGTGTACAACAACATATGTAAAATGCTGGAATCCAATGCTAACGAACAGATCCTTACTTTACAAGTAGCTTGGAAAAAAATGCTAGCTTAACTGAAACACAGAATGAAGTTGGTATTGTCTCCTGCCTTCTCGAAGAATAAGCGCTTTGTTTTGTCTTTGGGGGGTTGTGTGCGAAATCTCCCAAACTCTTGACATAGAATAATACTATCTGCTTGGTAATGTGATGTGCAGATGCATCATCTTCTAATAGAATTCCCAGTCGTGACCATTAGTCCATTAAGAGGCAAGTGGTCTGCTTGAAAAATGAGGTAATAACATAATCTAAAGAGTACATTGAACTTGAACAATCTTCTATCAATTTTAATCAAATCAAAATCGAGAAGTGCAACAGTGTAAGAGGAAGAACAACGGACTATGTATACATCAACTTCCAACTATGACAGTGAAAGGCTTTAGCCATAGAAAACCACTATCTGCATTCCTTTAACAGATAAGAAGAGGGACTTGACAAGCTTATACCGTTCGAGGATTTCACATTTTCTGCTCCCTTCCTTGGTGTTCCACATTCACTGAAGTCAAGGATGCGACGCTCTGTCTGCAAGATTTCAAAATAATCTATTCAGCAGATTTTTGTGAATATATATCAAGGAATGTATTAATAGTAGGATACAATAATTAAAAAATAAAAAATAAAAATAGTTGTAGCTTATTCACTTCGTATTAACCATTTCCCTAATGTTTATGAATCACTGGAGGGACTATTGCACATGCCAGCCTCTTACTAAGCTAGTGGACTTCTAATATTTTTCCATCGTGTGATGAACCATTTTTGTGGAAAACTAAAATGGAACTTTGCTGACCTACCATACTTCCCTACTAGCGCTAGTTATTTGTTCTGGAAAAAAGTTCTATAGAGAAACTTATGCAAAACTTGTCATACCAGAACATTTGGAGCCAACTGGGAACGGCTCCCCATATGGTTATGTGGTACATGATTGTTTTCTTGGTCCCGATTTCCATGGTTGGTGCGTTTTTCCTTTAGTAATGTTTTTGGAGTTTCATTTCCCAAAACCTCCTGGGCATTGGCATATGCAGCAGCAGTGTGCTCACTTATCTGTTTCATCAACCCAATGGCATCCAAGCTTTTATCTCCTGGGCTCATAAAATACCCTATATCCTGGAGGAAATCCCAAATATCAATAAAAGAACAACATAAACCATATACTCTACAAAAATAGTTATGAACCAGAACTTGTGATACCTCAATTGTTATTTCAGTATCAATCCTTGGACCAGGCAGAAAAGAGTTGATGAACCAAGGGGATTTCCATGCTGAAGGGGATTCAATACTTCTTTTATATGGAGTTCCGCCAAATCTGAAACAAACGCCACCAAAGCAACTTATCAGAAACAATCATGCTCAATCTATGATCAACGAAAGATTAGCAGGGGACACAAAGCTTCAAGCTCAGCTTTGCCAGAAATCAGGCACACAGCACAACGCTCCAAAGCTGAAGGGAAGTGGCTGATCTTACATGCTTAAAAATTCCACCGGAGCAATAATGTGAAAACTGAAAATAAAAGTGAAAGTGGCTGAATCTTACATGCTAAAGGTTTCAATAACAGCATCATTCCGAGCATTATCAACTGTAGTCTCCAGAGGAGCTGATGAAGAAGCAGACTGTACACATGTAACTGCTACTGAATGACTTTCATGCTTCTTCTTGCAAACAGTAGGGGAGCTAACAGGTATGCATGGATTTCCACAAGATGATTTGTTAGAAATTCCTTGATCTGATGCAGCTGCCAAGCTTCTAGATTGTTGATTTCTTGGACTTCTAGCACTTGAACCTAGTAATGCTCTGTCTGATTTGGAACCTACTTGACCAGGAGAATGCAAAAGCGGATCATTCATGTCATGTTCAACAAGGACTCCAGAAGGCTGCTGGACCTGAAAAAGGTGAAAGATTAGATTAGAGAGAGAGAGAGGATGGGAGCTAAATATACCAAACCTATTGAATAAACTTCAGTAATTGCCTACCAATTCTCTTCACAACACATAAATGAAAAGCAATTACAATCAGTACTAGAAGAAATGAAAAGTAATTAAACTTAACAGTAACATAAAGAGAACATATGCAAAAATTTATTTTCAGGGAAAGCAGAATTAACCAATTGATCGAAGGAGAATAATCATATAAATTTAAATTCTTTCTGCAGTCCAACAACCTTAGCAACACCCTGGAGAATTTCAATACGTTGCCCAGATCACACAGGCAAATTAGTCAGAACACAGACAGCAAAACATAAAAAGTTAAGACTAGTTAATCAGCTTGAGTTAACCACATCGTAATTTGTTATATAACTTATACCAAAGTAAAACTCGGACTCTACTAATTTCTTCATTTGTAGAAAGCTGATGCTCAACAATTAAAAATAAATAAATGAAAGCTAGTAAGAGAACTTACAATATGGGCAGTGTCAACATTAACTTTGGTCTTAGCATCGACATCAGCAGTCACCTGCTTTGTGTTGTCCTGGGAATTACCATTATCAAAGCTTTTCTCTACAATTCTACCATCAGAAAATGCAGCACCATCTGTTCCCTTTTCTTTGTCCCCTTCCAAGGCATTATCAAGATTTTCTTTATCATCACCGGAGGCTCCAGAATTCTTTTTATGGTTAGATAAAGGAGGTGCTCTTTGGTTCCCACTGTCATCAAACATAACATCTAAACGTGAAAAATCTCTTGCCAAACTGGATGTCATGCTGATCTCAAGCTTTTTGTCGCTTCTTCTATCTGACAATGGTGACAATAACTCGCGGTGTCGTTTCTTCAATATGGATGGTGTACTTGTGAAAGTTTTAGCAGCAGATTTTAACAAAGCATCTGGAGTATCATCAGGAGATGGGGAATCACACAACCTAAATGGGGTGATGCAGTTCATAGAAGACATCATAAACTGGCGGATACCAAGTGGACTATATTCTTGCTGCATGTCACTTCCAGATTGTATCAGATCACAGCTGAAAAATGGAATATCCATGCTTGGAACACGAGGAGGCTCATAATATAGTGCTCCAGTCTCCTGTTGTTCTGTATGTACATGTGGTCTTTCACCTATAGAAGGGCATGTGTGCGTGATACCTGAACCTGAACCAAAACTATTTACAGGTACTAATTTTGAAGGTTCCTTTACAACATCCGGTTGCTCTTGTATTCCTGTGTTCTCTGTACTATTATTGCAAGGAGAACCAGCAGAGCCATTGGTATAGATAAAGCCATCATGGACACTAGTGACAAACCCTTGTTCTTGAATTTCAAATAAATGGCTAGGTTCGTCACCGTATATAAGTGTACCACCATCAACAGATATAAGCGAAGGTACGGACACAAAAGCCTGAGAGTATGGAGTACCCATTAGGTCAGGCCTAGGAGGACAATATGTTTGTGAAGCTGAAGTTCCACCAATTTCAGGTATCATGCAGTCTGTTGATTGGCAATGAAATGAATCTATGTATCCGCTCGAGGTGACCGCATCAGAGCCTTTTGTGAAATTTCCAGAGAAAAAACTTCCATCATTTATTGCCTCTGAAAACAGAACTCTACAACATTCATCGTCAGATATCAACACGTGCTCTTGTTTATAAGAACCCATGGCTATATAGCCCGTTGAAGTAGAAGCTTTCAACTCGGCAGAAGTTTGAAATGAAACATTCACCATTTCATGGCTTTCATTAGTACCTACACAATGTCTTTGCAATTGCGATGATTCCTGCTCCAATTCCAGTGATGAGACATTTGGTAATGCATGTATATTAAGCTGGTGATCCCTGCTGCCAGAAGTCCCAGCATCATGCGAAAAATTTTGCTCAAGAAATTTCTCAGAGCAACCCACTTCACAAGTAATATCTGACATTGAAAAAGCAACATCTTCCAGAGATGTGTAATATTGTTCGGAACAAGATGGCAGACTCGACTTTTGTTCCTTTCCTAAACCAGATTCTTGAGTCAATGGAAATTCCTCTCTGATAGCATTGGCCATTTCACTTGTAGACTGAAAGAAGCCAGCAACAGACGAATCTTGACTGCATTCTGAAATTTCTTCTGCTTCTATCCCTTTGGAACTAGTATCACCACCACTACTCTGCATCCTTGAAGAAGATGAAAGCATGGGTTGATTTTGATGTCCAGCATGAGGAAGGGCTGGGAACTGCGCAAGTAAACCTGATGCCAGATAAGAATCCAATTTCTTTTTTACAGAACTGTTCCAGTGGTTTTTTATAGCATTGTCTGTTCTGTTGACCACACAAGTGCAGATACATCAAAAATCAGTAAAAGAAGCAGAGTGTTAGAATATAAATCTTAGGATAGAACAATAGTGCAAGAAATAGAGTCTTGTAAGGAACTAAATACAAATAAACTGAAAAAACAAAGTAAAAAAAGGAAAAATTGCAGCCTCTTATACAAATAACTTTTTTTTTTAAGGAAAAAAGAAAAAAGCAAACGTCTTATACAAATAACTAATGCACATACCTTCCTGGCAAAAACTTTGTTAGCTCTGCCCATTTGTTCCCATAAATCTGATGGGCACGAATCAGAGCCAGTTCCTCTTCCTGGGTCCACGCCTCTTTGTTTATAGCAGGGTTAAGATGATTATGCCACCTAAAATTGGTACCAATTTGAATGAGGCCAAATACAGCATACAGTTGCTGACACACAAAACACATACGAGACAGCTATATGTGTTTTATGATTGAACAGTAAAATTTATAGCTACATCCAGAAAGGTGAGAATACAGCACTTGACTAACTGTGACTGACTGTTTATATTGAAGGGCCCCTTGCCTCTTTGTTTATAGCAGGATTTATATGATTATGACGACAAAAATTGGTATCAATTTGCATGAGTACAAATATAGCATACAGTCGCTCACACACAAAACACATACCAGACAGCTAAATATGATTCATAATTGAACACTAAAACTATAACTCCATCATCCAGAAAGGTAAAAAAAAATACAGCACCAGACTAACAATTTATATTTGTGAGGGGAGGGGGGAATCATGGTAAAGAAAACCATCAAATTAGTTAGAAAAGACCCTTTAGGCATACCTTTCACGACACTGCTTACCGATACGTCCAGGTAAATGCTGTGCAATTGTGGACCATTTTTTTGGACCATACTTTTGTACCAATTCAACCATCATTTCATCCTCCTATTCACAATTTACAAAAGTAACCAGTAAGATCATCATAATCATAGAAAGACAAGGCAACGCAACTTGGGTGAAACTGCAAAAGGGAATGGAGGGAATTGACACAAAACAACCGGTTATTATAGGTCACCTCTTTAGACCATGGGCCTTTGACAAGCTCTGGATTCAAGACCTTCTGCCACCTATGTAGGCATTGTACATCAGTGCGGTCCTTGAAACACTCCGCTGCAGGGCCAGATTTTACAATTAAAGAATGAGCATAAGTTATGAAACATTATGACAAGTCAAAAGTACCACAATTAAGAAATAAGGGTAAAATGGTTGAATGGTTTGGTCATCTGCAAAAAAACACCTAATAAAAAAATATTTTCATAAGTTCAGAAATAGAAGGACAAGGCTAAGACCAAAAGACTGTTTGGGCTCAAAAGTAGCACCAACTGAGAATTGTAAGTAAATTAGCAGAAATAAATGTTCACATGTAACTAGCTCCTAGAACTGCATCAAGAAGAGGTTGAGTCAGTACGACATTGGTAAGAAATGGTGTGGGCCACAAGAATGAGATAAGACATAATAGCTTATGTATTATAGCATATGGCCCGATGTGAATTGCCGGGGGTTTTCTCTTGTATATTTCTTGTATGCGTTGCGCCCCTTGCGCTTTTTAATGAACTTGCTCTACTTATCTAAATAAATAAATAAATAATAGCATATGGCCCTATGTTGCATAAACAGATAGTAGGAAAATGGTTTTTTGTTCAATCGAATTCACCATGTCCGTAGAAAACGTCATCTTAAATTTATCCAGAAAATGGAGAAAAAATAAATAAATAAACATTATGTACATATTATTTGCCAAAAGCACCCAAAGAGAGACCAAAATGTGCCCATTTGGAAGGGAAAAGAAAGTGTAGCACACAAAATGAGAGTGAAACGATATAAAGTTATCTGGAAACATTTTTCAGACTATAGTTCAAGCGGGACTTAACTTTTCCATCCAGGACACCTGTAAGTGACTACCTCATTTCATCAATCTTACAAACCAATAATCCAAATTCATGGAACATAGTTAGAGTTGTCAAAAAATTGAACCAACAAATAATTTGTTAGTTTTGAAAAGATTCCTACATTGTTCAGTGATCTAGTGGTCCACTGTCCAAAACTACAAGTTAAAGTTATTGTTTCCTCTGTTAATCTCCTATAGAAGACATTTGATGTTGCCAAATTAAATCAAGTAGAACCCTATCATGGGCCTCAAAAAACTACAGGCCATCTATAAAGCTACAAATATACAATGTGCAAATTAATTGGCAACCAAGAACTCATAAATGTGTAATATAGGAACAAATGAAAATCTTAGACAACAAATTTTTTGAATAAATCAGAAAAGAAATGAGATACTATAATTCTATCAAACATTCATGTAACAAGGTTGACGTGGCACTCCCAACTAACCCTTGAATTAATTCTTGATAAATAAATAAAAAAAGGAAAAGATCCAATGGTTTATTTGGAATACCACGTCAACATTGACGGATAATTATAAGATAAAAATATAGTATTTAGCATTACTCAAATAAAAAATATGCATATACATGGAATAAAATTGAAAAAAGAAATTCTGAAAGTACAATGAAGCACATCATTTGTTAAATAATTCATGCTAACAGAGATAAACACATTGTTTCCGCAATAATACCTATTTTTTTCCAGTTCTTTCCTTTAAAGCGCTGAACAGCCTTCCGCAAAATCTCATCCTAAAACACATTGAAAATTCATTGCATTCACTTGACCAAAATATAATGAAAAGAAATAATGTGTTTACATCTAAAAAAATGTAATTATAACTGAAACACAAGGATCAGTGGAGAACTCATATTAGTTTTGTAACCCAATATAGCAGCCATAGTAGCAAATCGAACAATTAGTTCTCATGGACTTTACCTCTTCAGGTGTCCATTGTCCTTTGGTAGAACGCCTCGTAGGACCACTAGTCCTCCTGAAAAAAAGTTGTAAAATGTTAAGAAACATTCAGTTGCTAACAAAACTGTCATTTCCTCAATCATTACCAAGATACCAACATTCAATTCGTAGTACAAAAAGCTTGGTTTTCCTATAGAAAAATACCCAATAAAGAAAAGAATTCCTCAATCTGATTTTATATTTGTAGGTTGAGATTCTAGAAAAAAAAAATCAAGAGAAGTTGTTTCTCAATAAATCTTTTTAAATTTAAAAGCACTGCCATAACATGCGAGAAAAGCCTAACAATCTGATTTAATATTTGTAGGTTGAGATTCTAGAAAAACAAAAATCAAGAGAAGCTGTTTCTCAATAAATCTTTTTAATTTTAAAAGCACTGCCATAACATGCGAGAAAAGCTTGATAGAACATGAATTCAAGGATATGAACTATCAAGGGTATGGTGCTAAGCACTGATTAAAATATGTTCAGCCAAAGTTATAAAGCAAGCACCGAAAGTAACTTGAAACAACCTATCCCTCATTCATTGGTCGAAAATGGACCCAATAAATTGACAAGCTGAAGTCCACAGCAAAACATTATCAGAGGAAGAACATTGGAGACATTCATCTAAAGAGCACAATTCTAGATGCTATTAAATTACCCATGTAGAGCTCGCATTTTCTGACCACCATCGCCAAACCCATCTTGGGTAGTAGAAATTGTCCTGTCACCTTCCATAGTTACTTGACAAATAGGTAAAGCTGCATACCCCAATCCCCACTCGACAGCAACTCTCTCCACAATATGTTCTCCAAATCATTATATTCTACCTAAGAAGAGGCAGCACCTACCTTCGCGCACGACAAATCCACAAGCTAGGGTAAAAAAAAAACACAGATTAAAACAGACATCATAAAGTTAATAACAAAATGGTCAAAATTGAAGCGAAAATAAAGTACAAAAACGAGCTAGATAGCAAATACAAAACTATAAATCGAAATTGGCAGCCGTCAATCAACTTAAACTAAAATACATAATCTAATAGAATGACTTTTCAGCAAGCAATAAAAAGAACTTCGTATAGAAATCACTTAGTGTGATTTTCGAAACTAAAAAGAAAATAAGATCTGAAACTTTTAAAATTCAAGCTGAGAAAATGCAAAAGAAAAAGAATCAAGAAGTACACAAATAGTAAATCATAAGTAATACATACCATGCGTCCGACAAAACATTGAAAATGTTCCAAAAGAAAACCTAATATCCATCGAACTCAGGTATGAAAATTTTCTAAAATTTGAGATAAATTTCAAGAAAAGAAAAATCTATCAGATCAATCCTAAAACACTCGCAAAAGTACTTGAATCATTGAAATTTTATGAATCCAAAGCTCGTGGAAAACGAAAAATGGACACCCGAGAAACAAATTTCAAATTTAAGCAAAGGAATGACTAAAGGCACTCACAGAACTGACTTTTAGAACGCCAAACGCAGAGAATCGAAAGGGAGACGAAACCGATTAGTGCGATCAAAACGGTGCGCATTTGCAGATCCAGAGGAAGATATGTGAAGAGTAGCCGGGGGGGAGAGACAGACAGAGAGAGAGAGAGAAGGGAGTGAAAACGGTCCACTCTATTCAAACATGGAAGGGGCGGACTATGAGATTCAAACCCTATGTTAAAGGTCGAGCAGGTTCTGGTGAATGGGCGGCTGAGATCTTGTCCACGTGGGAATCGCGGCCGTCCTACTCACATGGGCGTCGTTGTTTGGTCTTTTTCAAAAGTTGTTTTTCTCTTTTTCTTTTTTCGTCCGAAAGTAATTAATTCAAAATACGGAATTTGAAATCCATAGAGTTTATAGTCAGCACTCAGCATTTAGTAGTAGTCTTTTTATAATTACATGGGAACAACCACTAAACCACACGCGGGTCTACACGAAAATAGTACAATTATTATCCATGTGATCCCTAAAAATACTAGAAGTAGTTTTCTTTATTTTTTTTAAATTTAAAGAATAAAATTATTTTTTACCTTCATATCCAAATACATTTCACAATAACTTCTCTTATCTTTCTTTATACTATTCAAATATTATTTTTTTACAAAATAAAAGTTCTCTATTTATCCTTACATTTTTTTACAAAATTTCAACATAATTCCTAATAAAAGGCAAAAAGATGAGAGAGGAGATATATAAGAGATACGAGAGGGGAGAGATATTTTATGTTAAAATAATGTATAGAGAAGCGAAAGTACTATAGACGGGTGTCATCAGGGAAGTGGGCCACCCAAGATCGGACTTGATCGAGTTGTTAATGATGAACGATAGCGTATAATATGCGGGGCACCAGTATTACATTACAGGTCCTGCAGGACAGCTCCAACCCTGACGAGAAGAGGTTAATATCCTAAGTAGACCATATGGTATTGAGTTATTACACGATTCTCTTATTACAGCATATGTTATATCGATACTGCATCTATGATAACATTGTCAAACGACAAACTGTAACCTTGCATTGTTGCATGTAATTTATAAATAATTGAGTTCGCTACATGTTAACTCGTCACCATGTGTATTATTACTCATTAAGTCGTGGACTTATGCTTGTATCTTTTCCACCTATGAAACATGTGTTGTTTTATAGTTGGACCACTTTTAAATGTTGGATTCGAGAGGAGCTCGAGGCTGATGTGGCCGTTTTCCATAGTGATATCGATCTTGTTATGCTTGAAGACTGATTGCAGGATTTTGAAGATTACTCTTAGTAATTAGTACTTTTGGGTGATGTTGTAGGCTTAGATTTTGAGGCCCGATTGTGTATAAAGGATTTAGTTTAGATCTTTTATATTGATGATTTGTATAACAAATTCAGTTAATGTAATGACTCTAGGTAGATGCTCTGCCTGTAATTAATGTTGATAGAATATTTTAGGTTTTCACTGCATAGTATTCTCTTTTTGAGAAGTAAAGATCCCTAAATCTTATTCCTTGTGAAATGGGACTGGGAGGCAAACTGTGAATTTAATTACTAGCTAGTTAATTAATTTTTTGAGACATTACACAGGGGGTGGACGAACCACACCCAAATGGACAAACCCTAAAAAAATAAAGCTTGGGATTCCTTAAAGGAGTTCTTTTACCCAAATTTTCAGCCACCCCCAAAATGGTCATGGCATTGAGGATGTAATATAGGTTTAATTGAGCTTGTTAGTTTTATTGGCCACATTCTGTTAACAAAAACACTACCATGTAAGTGTGCTGCTATAACAGGGATGCCATATTATTCCAGAGCTTTTCAGAATATTCAGAGATTATTTATCCGATATGGAAAAGGCCTTAATATGACAAGTATCAATGTCACAACCATCAAGCAGGCAATTTCCGAACTCTAGGAAGATTCTGCACAATTTACAACTCAGCAAAAATCTCCAGTTGACCGTCCTGACGGCCCAGTGAAGCTTCCGAACGCCCATCAGTTCGAGAAGATTCTGAACAGTTTAGCATAGACAACATGAACCATCCAAACGATAGGTCAACATCGTCCAGACACTACTTAGTGTTTAAGAAGATTCTGAACTACGCAACAGACATATTTGGTGAAGACAACTAGCAACTGTTTGGACGGTGTTGCTCTAGCGTCCAGACAGTTGCTAGTTGTCTTAGAGAGGGTGTTTAGGTAGAAATTGTGAAGATCTGCTAGCTATCTAAGAGTTGTCTGTTATGTGATTTGATCGTGTAAAGTCTAGCTTAGGGAGGAACCCTAAGCTAAATGAATCCATTGAAGACCCCTTCAGGTATGAGACCTGATTAGGAAGCGTTCACGTTGGGTTACGTGTTAGAGTGCAAGGTACTATCGCTACATCAGGGGTATGTGAAACTGTTTTGTTACTAGCTTTGTTTTCTGAATAGTGGATATCTTGGGTTTGGCTGCCCTAGAGCGGTTTTTCTCTTAATTGAGTTTCCACTTCGTCAACAAAATATTTGTTTCCTTTAAAATTCGCATTTAATATTTTGTTACACACTTGATCACACACACACACACGATAAATTAGAAGTCTTTATTTTTCAATTGGTATCAGAGCTTGGTACACTCTATTTAGATTAAATTCTTGAGCGTGATCCTTTTGACTTCTAATTTTTTTTTCATGTCTCAAACTCTTAATCATGTTCTTGCCTTTGGTGGCATGAATTATAGTTATTGGAAAGCATGTATGCGCTTCTTTTTAAAATCTATTGATGTTTGGAAGATTGTTGAATCTGGTTGGATTAAATCAGATGATACAACTTACGAACTCACAGTTTCTCAAACTAGCGCGTGACTTTCCAATGATAAAGCCCTCCATGCTCTTTGTCAAGCGCTTTCACCGTCTAAATTCGCAAGAATTTCAAACTGTGAATCCGCTCAAAAAGCGTGGCAAATCTTAGAAACAACATATGAAGGTACTAAACTTGTTAAATTTGCTAAGCTCCAAATGTTGATTTCTATATTTGAAGAAATTAAATGCTAAAGGATGAGACATTTGGTGAGTTTTACACTAGGACGCCAGAAACAGCAACTCAATTCTAAATGTTTGAAGCCATTTTATGGCATCCTATTAATCCTACTCATTTTATTTATCCAAATTTACATTTAAACATTAAATAATGTCCCGGACATTACATCTCTCCCTCCTTATAAAAATTTCATCCTCGAAATTTGGACACAACATCATTTTACATACATGCAATCATGCGTTATCATTCAAGAATAACATAGACATGGTATGAATCAAGTGATCATACCTGGGTTTACTCAAAAAAGTGGGGATATATATCCCGCATTTGCTACTCAAGCACCCATGAAGCTTCCTCAGGTTCGTGATTCCCCCATAGAACTTTCACAAGTGGAATCGTTTTAGTCCTTAACTATTTTTCTTTGCGATCCAAAATTTCCACGGCCAACTCTTCATATGTCAGATTAGGCTGAATATCAAGAGGCTCGTGATTAATCACTTGTGGTTGATCGTGAATACACTTTCGCAACTGAGAGACATGAAAAACGTCGTGAACGCCCGCCAAATTAGGAGACATTTCGATCTTGTTTGCTAAAGAGCTCACTTTTTTCAACACTTTGAACGGTCTAACATACCTTGGACTAAGCTTGCCCTTGCCATTGGCGACACCTTGAGATACACAAGGTCACCAACTACAAATTTTAACTCGCGACAACGCTTATCCGTATAGCTTTTCTGTCGACTTTGCAAGGTAAGCATGCACTTTTGGATAAGTGCAATCTTTTCCTTCATCACCTGCACTAATTCTAGGCCCAACAGCTGTCTCTCGCTTACTTCGTCCCAATATAAAGGCGATCGACATTTGCACCCATACAACGCCTCATACGGTGACATGCCAATAGTTGCCTTAAAACTATTGTTATAGGCAAATTCAATTAAAGGCAAATGACGTATCCAACTCCCCTTGAAATCCAACACGCACAACCTAAGCATATCCTCGAGAGTTTGAATGGTTCTCTCAGATTGGTTGTCGGTTTACAAATGGTAAGTTGTGCTAAAGTTCAACTTCGTACCCATAACTCTTTACAGTTTCTCCTAAAACCTCGAAGTGAACTGTGGATCATGGTCTGACACAATGGAGATAGGTACTCCATGTAGCCTCACAATCTTCTGCACATACAAATCTACTAGCTTTTCCATCAAGTCAGTGATCTTGATGGGAAGTAAATGGGCACTCTTCGTCAACTTGTCAAAAATAACCCATATGGCATCTTGTCTGCTTGGTGCTTTTGGAAGATCTACGACAAAATCAATAGTAATCTGATCCCACTTTCACATAGGCACTTCAAGTGGCTTAAGTAGCCTTACAGGCTTCTGATGTTTAGCTTTCACAAGCTGCCAAGAATGACACTACGCAACATACTCAGCAATATCCTTCTTCATGCCACACCACCAAAATCTTTTCTTCAAGTCTTGATAAATCTTGTTATTACCTGGGTGAACAATGTATCATGTCTGGTGTGCTTCATCATGGATATCTCTCCTTAACTCAGCATCACTAGGGATAACTATTCTCCCACTACTTGTTTTCAAAGTCCCACCTTCAGTGACATAGAACCCATCTGCCTCTCCTTGTCTGGCCTTATCCCTGAGATCTTGCAGCTCAAGGTCATCTTCATGTGCCACTCTGATTCTGTCAACATTCATAGGCTCTACCACAAGTGCTGCCTTAATAAGAGGACCATTTGTCATCACCTTGTCAATCTGCACAGTGGCAAACTGCTGAGATAGTTGGCCCATGACTTCTTCTGGATCAGTCTCATCTTCTCGGTACTTCCTATTCAATGAATCAACTACTACATTGGCTTTAGTAGGATGATAAAACATCTTGTTATCATAGTCTTTCAAGACCTCAAGTCATCTCCTTTGCCTCATATTTAAGTCTCTTTGTGTGAAAATGTATTTGAGACTCTGGTGATTAGTGTGAATTTTTCACTTCTCACCATATAGGTAATGTCTCCATATCTTCAACGCATAGACAACTGTGCTAGCTCCAAGTCGTGAGTAGGATAGTTCTTCTCATTATTTTTCAGCTGTCTTGAAGCATAGGCCACAACTCGGCCTTGCTGCATAAGTACATATCCCAATCCCTTCTTTGATGTATCTGTATAAACAACTTATCCAACAGACTCCATGGGCAATGTCAAAACCGATGCAATGACTAATCTGCACTTCAATTCTTGGAAACTGGCCTCGCATTCATCGCTCCATATAAATGGAGCATTCTTCCTTGTAAGGGCGGTGAGTGGCCCCGACAATGAAGAGAACCCCTCTATAAACCTCCGATAGTAACCTGCCAATCCCAAGAAGCTACGGATCTCCCGTACGCTTGTTGGCCTTTCCCATTCAACCACTGCTTGCACCTTAGCTAGATCTACTGCAAGACCATTCTTGTTTACAACATGGCCCAAGAATGATACTTCTTCAAGCCAAAATTCACACTTCTTGAACTTAGCAAATAGTCTCTTCTCCCTTAGTTTATTCTTGTTTTATTTTAACCTTGTGATGGTCTTGGATCATCATAGGTAATTTTTATTATTTGTGTATTTATTATATAACATTCCATATTAATTGTTAAGATTCATGTTTGAGCATTATGTCACCACGTTTCGGTGCTTAACCATGAATCAAAGTAATGATTTTAATTGATTTAATGACTTTTTTAAAATAGTGAATATATTCTTGTTAATATATATATATATATATATTTATCTATTTTATCATTATTGCATTCCTGCAAGGCGGCTCTGCCACCTGATTTCCCTATCCCTTTGTATATTTATGGAAAAATTACAGTTTAGCCCCCCAAATTACCACCCGTTTTGCGGATAGCCCCCTAAACTGCCAACACTCCGACTCCGGCCCCCTAAACTGCCAATGACTCCGAAAATGGCCACTTCGTTAGCTCTTCCCGTCAAAATGGATGGAAAACACATCACGTACACAGCACGTGATATTTTAGGACTCAAACCACCGAAAATGCCTCTGTCCTCAAAGTTTGAATTACAAAATTACCCTTCTAAAGAAAACAACCGCTTACCCTTGTACTGAGTGGTATTTGGTAAAATGTTTTTACGAAAATGCCTTTCAGGTAAATAGATGGCATTTTCATTTTTAACCTAGAACCATTTTACACCTAGAAGTTTCCGGAGCTGCTGTTGGAGTGTGGGTGTTTAGGGTTTGGCTGAAAATCTTCGCCGGAGTGTGGGTCTTTGCCGGAGTGTGGGTCTTCACCAGAATGTGGGTGCTGTTGTGCTATCCGAAATCATCTCCGGTAAAAACCCAAAATTGTGGACATGGAGCGCAGTGATTTTAGCCCTCTTTTGTGAAAAAACCAGCCGAAAATCTTCATCGGAGTGTAGGTCTTCGCCGGAGTGTGGGTGCTGTTGTGCTAGCCGAAAATCGTCTCCTGTAAAAACTCAAAATCGTGTACTTGTTGTGGTGTGATTTTAGCCCTCTTTCGTGAAATACCCAAAATCGTGTGGGTTGTGTCGCCTCGTCGAAGTTGAATAGCCTTGCCGAAGCTGCCTTGCATCGCCTTGCCGGAGTAAGTTCCCATACTTTGCTGGATTTTCACTGCAGTGCTTGGTTGGAGAAGAAGGTGGTTTTTCGATCACCAAAGGTAACAATGACCGATTCTTATATAATGTCCAATATATTTGTTTTTTTTTTATATTTTATTTTATGATTTGTATCGGCATGTTGGCCTACCCCGACAACTCCTTTTGGGGTAGGGACAGATTCCTTATGTTATGCATGTAAAAACCTGCTGGATGTTGAGACATTGTTTAATCCGTTATTTTGGTTAGGGACATATTCCATTTCTCTGGTGCTTTGTTTGGTTTGTGGTAGGCATTGTGAGTAAAATAATGTTGGAAAATCTGTGTTGGGTGGTCCCCTAACCGTGTGAGTACTAAGTCTGTGTTCGGTGGTCCCCTAACCGTGTGAGTACTAAGTCTGTGTTCGGTGGTCCCCTAATCGAGTGAGTGTGCATTTCATGTGGTCCAGTAATAATTGAATATCTGTTGAATTGTGTGTGGTCCAGCTCTGGCATTGCACTTTTAAATTTGCCAATGTAAATATGAGGGCCATGGTGAGTCATTGTGCATATTAATAATGCACACCATGCATGCAGTCGTTCGATATGTAAATATCAATGCCTAAATATCAGTTTTTTACTTATATATTTGCCTAATGCCTAATGCTAAATTTTAGATTTGCCTAATGCTAATTTATTTATTATGTTTTGTTGTGAAGATGGTTGTACAAGAATTTGTTTTCGAGGTGCATTTTGGTGGTCATGTAGATAGGCAGCTTATGAATTCATATGTTGGGGGGGATGTTGATGTGTTCAAGGAAGTCGTTGTGGAGGATAAGATGTCATATTCAATGGTTGAAAATATTGCTAAAACTTATGGATATAAATCAGGGGATTTAATGTACTACTTATTGCTGGGTAGTACTATTCGAAGTGGTTTGACATTAATTACATCAAACCATGATGTAATTGAAATGGTTAAACTCCACCAAGGTCTACCAATTGTGGAGTTGTACATTGTTTCATTTGATGAGCATGTACCCGACAATGAGTATGAATACAATGATGATGATGGTGATGATGGGGGGTATTCTAGGATCGAGAGAGATGATCCGTATTGGGATGAGGTATATGAACTAGATCTTTTTGTTGAAGATAATGATATTCCTGAGACTTCCATGGGGGGTGGCATGGGAGCTGGTCAACATGTTAGTGGGGGGGGGGGGAGGGGGGGCATGAGAGAGGGTGAAGATGTCCGGGGGGAGGGCAGTGTAGACAATGAGGATGGTGAGGAGGGTGAGGAGAGTGAAGATGGTGTTGAAGATGATGATGACGACGATGACGCCAACTCACACATGGCGCGCAGTGATATTCTAATATCTCCTCCCAACAGTGATGAGGAAGAAGAGGTAGTGCCTTAGAGTAAGTATGTTACAAAGTCATCTGAGTTCCAGATGGCTGACTTGGGGCACCCAGAGTTCGTGGTGGGTCAGAAATTCTCATCCATTAAAATTTTTAGAACGGCTGTTAGAGAATGTAATTTAAATATGGGGAAGGATATTAAATTCAAGAAGAATTACCTCGTGAAGTGTATAATTGTATGTAGGGATCCAAAATGCAAGTATAGGTTGTATGGTCGTAAATGCGAGGAGGAAGAATCGTTTGAAATACGATCATTCCAGCCTAAACACACTTGCCGGAGGAATCATAAGAATTCAATTGTAAAATCGTCATGGATTACAAATAAACTGATCGACAAGTTCAGGGCACAACCTAACATGCCTGTAAAGGCAATCCTAGGGGAGGTGAAGGATTGTTGGGGTGTGGATGTAAAAAAAAAAAATAGGTTGTATAGAGCGAGAGTACTTGCGAAAGAGAAGATTGGTGGGAAAGTGAATCTTCAATACCAAAAGCTTTGGGATTACTGTGAAACAATAAGGAGAACCAACATTGGTAGTTGTATAATGATGAAGTTGGAGAGACCTATACCTGATCTATCTGCAAAATTCCAGAGATTGTATTTCTCACTGTCTGCCATGAAAAACGGTTTTATGTCTGGTTGTCGGCCAATCATTGGATTAGATGGATGTTTCCTAAAGGGTCCATACAAGGGGCAACTGTTCACTGCAGTTTCGAGGGACACCAACAATCAGATGTATCCAATGGCCTTCACAGTTGTAGAAGCTGAGGTAAAAGACAGTTGGACTTGGTTTCTAGAGGCTTTGTTATCGGACCTTGGCAATGGTCCTGCTGAAGGATGGACGTTCTTTTCTGATCGTCAGAAGGTAACACTTCAATTACTTTTTCATTCATTGAATCATAGTTTGTGAATGTTTGACATTTTAATTTCATTGTATGCAAGGTCTAGTTCCAAGTTTGGATTTGGTTGTTCCTGGTGCTGAACATCGGATTTGCGTAAGACATTTGTACGCAAACTACAGAGTCTCAAGACATCGTGGTTTGGCGTTGAAGGACAAGCTATGGAGCACGGCTGCAGCCTACACTGAGGCTGATATTTTGAGGGAAATGGATGAATTAAAAGGGATAAGCCCGGATGCGTACGATTACTTGTTAAAGATAGACCCAAGTACGTGGTCTAGAGCTTGGTTTAGCACATTCCCCAAATGTGATTTGATTGTGAACAATCTATCAGAGTGCTTCAATGCCTGGATTTTGAAGTCGCGTGATTTGCCTATCATATCTATGATGGAGATGTTGAGGAAGAAATTGATGAAAAGATACCAGAAGAAGAGAGAAGGCATCAGTACCATGGACGATAGGATTTGTCCAAAAATAAGGGCACGGTTAAATGAATGCGGGTAGGATGCTGGTCATTGTTACTGCACATACGCTGGGGATGGATTGTTTAAAGTCACACACAAGGAGAAACAATATGTGGTGAACCTAGTGAGGAGAACATGTGGCTGCAGACAATGGGACATGACAGGTATCCCATGCGCACATGCAATCTGTGCAATTTGGAGTGATAATGCTGACCCTCTTGATTATGTTGATGATTGGTATACTGTGGACATACTTAAGAAGGCATATAATGAGATTGTTTATCCAATGCCTGGAGAAGATCACTGGACAAAGACAAACGGCGAGCATGTAGACCCACAATGGCTAGAATACAACCCGGGAGGTCGAGAAAAGTAAGGACAAGGGGACCAGACGAGCCTAAAAATCAGTACAGGATGAGGAAGGGTGGGGTTACTATGAGATGCTCCAGATGCAAAGGGTTGGACATAATGCAAGGACATGTCCTCGGATAAGAAGAGAAGTAGTGAACTACAGAGGAGAGGGCAGGAGTGCATCTCAGGTGAAATTATATCATGTTTGATTTCTATTTTTTTACTACTTTTTCAGTTTTGTGGGCAGCTTAAAAGTATATCACCCCCTTGAAATTGACAATTTTTATTGTGATAGGCACAAGTTGATGATGGTGGTCAAAGCTCCCTCTGTCAAACATCTGATCTCCAGTCTACAATTGACGCTGAACCAGTGAGTTTCAAAACACATAGTTTGACCCACCGTTTACATTGCAATTTACACTAATGTTGAAAACATGTGCACATTTTGCAGCCATCAATTCCCCATAATACCCCACATACTACTGTTGCTTCATCTAGAGGTAGGGGTTAGAGTAGAGGTAGGGGTAAGGGTAGGAGTATTGGTAGGGGTAGGGGTCAACCTACCCCACAAGAGATGCCATCTACACGAACAAGAAGTCAGTATGAGCACAGAATCAGACTCGAACCAATATCATTGTGAGCACTCATCTACACTCCTTTCTTATGTGTTGATTTCTAATTATTTCTTATTCAAAATACTGATTTTGTTTTGAAATAAATTATAGCCTGAAGGTAATGTGAACAAAGTAAGATGGTATGGACCCTAAACGATCGGTCAGCCTTGGTCACAGCCTCATCCTCAGACAAATGTGATTGTAAGCACTCAAAAACATGCATCTCTTACAATTACATTTTTTTAGATGCTTTCTGTAATATTGGCCTACACCAATTAATGTGTCTTTATAGTCACAAGGTACCGTCAATACCGTAAGGTGGTATGGACCTCAACAACCAAGAAGTCAGTCACAGCCTCAGCCTCAAACCAATTCTTTTGTAAGCACTCATCTTTTAACTCAACCTGCTTTTATTTTAGTTTCTTACTGCATTTTAGATTGAAAATTGAAATTTGACTTCAAATATAAAGTGTGTGCATAAGTGTCAACAAAAATTAAAGCACAGCGGAAAGTAAATGACACGGATATTTTTGTTGACGAAGTGGAAACTCAGTTAAGAGAAAAACCACTCCGGGGCAACCAAACCCAGGAATTCCACTATTCAGAAGACAAAGCTAGATACAAGATAGTAACACTCACATGTACTGATGCAATGGTCGTACCTTGATCTCTGACGTGTAGCCCAACACAAACGCTTCCCAACCAGGTTCACCTACCTGAAGGGGTCTTCAATGGAACTCCTTACCTTAGAGCCGACCTCTAAGATAGACTTCGGTTTACAACACAGCACACTTGAAAAACGGCTTCAGAGGAGATATCACGTCTCTGAGCTCTAATGGAATTCACATCGAATTCTTGCAGCTCTAAGTGCCCAGAGGCCCCTATTTATAGGCTGGGGGTCAGAATGGGCATCAGGCAAAATAAGCCTGTGAGCCGTCCGGACGGTGGACCATGACCGTCCGGACGGACAACTGTGCGACATGATTTTTTGAAATTTTCGCGGAGAAATCTTTCCTGTATAAGAACATCGTCCGGACGAGATGGATCGATCGTCCGGACGGACGCACGTTCGCTGCAAGTAATTTCCATAACAGGCTTCGCGCGTCCGGACCAAGGGGCAGGAGCGTCCGGACGGCTAAATGTCAACAAGCAATTTCCATATCTGATACGCGTGTGTCCGGACCAAAAGGGGGAGACGTTCGGACGGTTGAAGTCGAATCGTCAGTTACCATATATGATGCACCAGCGTCCGGACCACAGCTGTCAGATGTCCGGACGGTTCATTTTGAACTGCGATTCTTGCCTTACGGAGATAAGCGTCCGGACGGGATACCACATCGTCCAGACGGTTGATTGATCTTCCCTTTCTTGAACTTGGAAAGAATCAGTGAACCGTTCGAGAACTGATAGGCGTCCGGACGTGCTGCTGAAACGTCCGGACGGAGCAAGCTGGCACAGAAACTTCTCGATACGATGTAGGTGTCCGGACGGAAGAAACACGTCGTCCGGACAGATGATGCTTGTCGGTCTGACGTCTGGACAGAAAGACACGTCGTCCGGACAGATGGAACAGTAGACAGATGGACGTCCGGACGGGATGACACATCGTCCGGACGGCTGACAGGGAACTTTGAAATTCTTCTGACTTCACTATGAACAGTGGAATCCTTGTTTGCAGTATCCTTACATATAAGTGATTTTGTCCAAACACAGAATGATGCCAAAATACTAACAAACTCCCCCTTTGGCCATTCTGGGACAAAAATCACTTGACCGGTTTGGAAATACATTCCCGGTCCAAAATAAAAATTACTCCCCCTTTTTGTCACAAAGGGACAAAGGGTAAACAGAGTAATAAAAACTAACTGTCATAAAAATTACTCCCCCTAACGGTCTCAGAAGGACCCGGGAAACAGAGTAATATATATCCAAAGCGTTTTTACCAAAAACAGAAATTGTCTCAAAATAACCAAAGATAAAAAATCTACAAAAACATAAGAGGGAATCAAACATCCTCAGTCATGGGTAAAATCCCATATGCACCATCCTCATCATCACTGCTGTTAGGATGATGATACTTCAGGCACTCTTGAAGGTCCAGCTGGTTTTGCTCCACGCGCCTGTCGATGGAGTGCACAACAAGCTGCAAGGAACTCATAGACTGCTGCATGGAGGACATATACACCTGCAAGCTGCTCATCCCTCCCTGAATTGCAGCAAGAGCCTCCATAATCTGAGCATAATTTACCTCTGGCTCAGATGGCGGTACAATATGTGAGGATGAAGCCATATCTGGAAAGCTGACTGGCATAGCAGCAGGTGGGGGCGCCTCATCATCATCAGAGTCATCTCTCCGCAGCTGCGCATTAGACTTCATCAATGTCTGCTTGCTAATGGGCTGCTGGATTTTCTTCTTTGGTTCGCCATGACATTGATGCCCGATTGAAGGATAATCTGAGTAAGGAGGCAGCCAAAAGGGAGACCAGCAGCGCTCTCATCACGGGCTTCTAATATAACCCCCAAAACGTGCTTGCATAGGCAGAAAGGCAAGCAGAGGTGGATAGCATAGACAAGCTGGGCCTGTTTCAGGATCAGATCACTGCGCCGGGCAACCGGCCAAATATTCTGCTGAACTATCTTGGCCAACATGCGGTGGGAGGATGACAGGGCACCAATCCTGATGGCAGTAGAGCGCTCCTCACCTTGGGGAATGGCACGGAAGAATTCCTTGAGATAATCCAGGGATGGAGGAAGCACCACCTCATTGTAGGGGCTGGCTGAAATCTCGAGCACTGGGACTCGGATGATGTGACTGATGACTTGAGGATCAACAGTGATGGGATGGCCTGCAACGGAGGACTGAAGTACTACTCCATGATCATCATCCTGCACCACCTCCATGTTGGCGTAGAACAACTTGACCAATCTGGTGTACACCACACAAGCACAGCTGTGGAGATATTCCCAGTTGTACGTCTAAATGATGTCAAGTATGTTGTCCAGTGGTGGCACCATGATATCAGCCCGAAGCACGTTCCGCTCAGCAATGACAGAGCGGTCCATAATTTTGGCCTGGATTGCAGCCCTATCTTCCACAAGCCTCTGACGAACCCTGCGGGGTGGACTGCCGGCAGACATGATTCTGCAAAAGATCCAACAAGAATTTCCAAAAGAAAAATATTCCAAAAAATATTCTTGTTAGGATAACACAAATTTGGCAGAATACTAGTAGTAAAAGGACTTCAAAAATAATATCAACTAAGTCCAAGAAATTTCAGCATGGCAGATATATGCATCTCATATTCCAAAAATAACATTCTAACAGCTTTAAAGAAAACTGAAGAGAAAAAGACTAGAAAAATACCTGAAATATGAGAGATATATGCAAAAAGCCAAAAACTTAAAGCCAACCTTACTCACAAACAGCCAAAAATTCTGATTTTGTGGGGTATGAAGAGAAATCGGGCGATCTGGGCATTTTATAGCCGCTGTGGGGTCCCCGTCCGGACGGTGGATTGATGACGTCCGGACGCTCGCTGCCTCGGAAAGGAGCAGAAAGGTCACGCGCGTCCGGACGATATAAAGAGACCGTTCGGACGATGATGATAGCGCGCGTCCGGACTCCGTCAGGTCCTGTCCAGACATGTGGGCTCCATCTCCGTTCGGACTCCAAGGGAGAACCGTCCGGACCACCAGTCCGTCCGGACGTCAATGTAGACCGTTCGGACACTCCACACTGAAACACCAGAAAAGCTGAGAAGAATTTACAGAGATTATTTTCTCAAGTCAGTGTCAGAATACGCATTCATAATCAACTGATAACACAATCAGAGAGCATCTCAGAAATACACAGAGATATAAAAGGAAGTTGAGATTTCAATTAGCACACATAATTTTTCCTGATCATATAAAAATCAAATAGGCAACTCAACTCAAGCAATGCGCGTGTGTGTGTGGAGACTCTTTTCCCACAAGGTAAGACTATCCAAGACATGACAAAATGCAACTAGATTTTCTAGACATGAGAGAAAATCCAAGACAGATTAGCCAAAAGTCAAACCTTATAGCTTGCTAGGGCCTAGACACCCTCATCTGATACACCCCCCCTAAGATACAGCACATATAATTTTTTTTACTTGCTCATAGAGGGCAAGGAAAGTTTTAAGCACACAAGCAGTGATTAAGCAAATTTAAAGCACATAACCTTTTGTGAATTACTGCTCGAATCTTATGGTGCTGCAAAAAGTAGGGAGTGCCAGAGTTTATAGATGCTAGGTTCAACTAGCCTGTGGTCAATTTGGCTATCCTAACAGGGACTTCTTCTCTTATCCAAAATTTCCAAAAGCAAAGAGTCAGAGAAGGATCTGTACCTTTAGGGGAGCCCGGGATAGTGCACATTTTCATCGCAAGAGGAAAGAAGCTATCCTACTTTTTGCATAAACAGGAAAACACTTGGCTAGTATAGTCAAAACTCTCAATTATATCTAGGTATATTTAATCAATGCAAACCGAATTGAGATATCAGGCAAGAATGCATGCAATATCTAATAAGCCAAGAGAAATAAAATCCTGCAAATTCTCCCCAATTTTTTTTTATTTATTTAATAAAAGAAATAAACAGCATAACTAGCAATATGGAAAGCAACATCATATGCTAAGGTACAATCAAACCTGTGTGCGCTCAATGATGCCACTACAGAAAAACAGTCGATCGACCTGCTTTTTCTGTCTTCCCAAAAAATGAACACCTGCAAAGTTTTCTCAAGAAAACACAAGGGGGGCACAACAAACTGGTTCCTAGATAACTAGCACATAAATATGACAAGGGAAATATGCTAGCAATCAAACTTGATGCCTTAGGATTAGGAACCAAATCCTAGGCATGAACACCCGAATCCGCTAGGTGCGCCTATTCCCCCTCCTGGGGTAACCGTCCTTCTCAGCCCAAGTTTGCCTTCTAGTGGGTGGTGGCTGACAAGACTATATCATCCACTCCATCATGTTTTGCATCCAAACAGGAGGCTCACCGATGTATTGCTCTTGAGGCCTTCTCAAATGCCTGGGTTTGCTCTTGTAAGTGCCACTCTGATTGGCTGGTACAAACCGCTGTTGAGGCCGCTGATGCTGAGGAGCATGAGACCAAGGGGCCTGGAACTGATGTCTTGGTGCTTGTCCCCATGGTGCTTGATGCCAAGGAGTCTGATGATGAGCTGTAGGTACAGTGCCATAATGAGCTTGTCTTGGCATTTCTTTCTTGGCTTTGGCCTTTTGTGCTTTCAAGAGGGAGCACTGAGGCCGTACATGCCCACTGAGACCGCAGTGATGGCAAATATGAGGTCTTCTGATGGAATGAGGCTGCTGGGTGCCTGGAACATCATCATTGACCTTTTCCTTCTGTTTTTCTTTAATAACTAGAGGAAGCTCTGGGACTGTAGGAGGCACAAACACAGTCTTTGAGGAAGAAGGAATATCATAAGAGAGAGCTACATACCCGAGACCAGTCTTGTCATGTGGGCTCTTCTGGATGGACAGCATACGAGTCAACTTCTCATCAGTGACTCTCTCTAGCTGGAGCTGTGTCTCAAGTAGCTTTTCCTTGAGCTCCTGTATCTTGAGCAGTAGTGAGCTCTTCTCAGTATGCAGATTGTTCAGATCATTAACTTGCTGCTTTCGGCCTTCCCTCAGCTTCTCAAACTCTTTGTAGAGAGTTTTGTATGCTTCCTTGAGCTCTACCTCATTCTCACTATGCTCAGAGTAGTATGAGTCTTCTTCTTCAACATATGGGGCCACAAAGGCTAGAAATTTATCAGACTCAAGAGCATCTTCTTCGGACTCATCACTGAGAGTCACATTGTAAGTCTTCCCTTTGCCCTTCTTGAGATTCCCGCAATCAGCCCGAATATGCCCATAGCCTGAGCATTCAAAACATCGGGGTCCTCTGGGATCTTTCTCATCCTCTGGTTCAGCTTCTCTGAGAGGTTTCTTGGCTTTTTCAGAAAACTTCTTCTTGAACCGATCATCTTTCATTAGTCTTCTGAAATTTTTGGCAATCATTGCCACAGCCTTTTCTTCATCCTCAGATTCTTCTTCAGAGGAGGCTTCTACCTTCTTCTTGGAAGCCTTAAGAGCAATGGTCTTTAATTTCTTGACCGGGGGTAAAGACAGCTCGTATGTTCGAAGAGATCCAACCAGCTCTTCAATCTTCATTTCTTCAAGATCCTTGGTTTCCTCAATAGACGTTACCTTAATCCTGAAACGCTCGGGCAAAGATCTGAGAATTTTTCGGATGAGTTTTACATCCGAGATAGGTTTCCTAAGACTCACCATGGAGTTCCTTAGGTCACTTATTTTGGAGTAAAACTCTCCAAATGTCTCTTCCTCAAACATCTTAATTTCTTCAAATTTTGAAATCAACATCTGAAGTTTGGCAGATTTTACAAGTTTTGTGCCTTCATATGTTGTTTCCAAAATTTGCCATGCTGCTTTGGCTGATTCGCAATTTGAAATTTTGGCGAATTCAGATGGAGAAAGTGCTTGGCATAGAGCATGGAGGGCTTTGTCATTTGAAAGACGAGCGTTCTTTTGAGGGACTAGTTCAGGTGTTGTATCCTCTGGTTTAGTCCAACCAGTCTCAACAATACCCCAACAGTCAATAGATTTAAAAAAGAAACGCATACGTGCCTTCCAATAGACATAGTTCGAGCCATCAAAGGCAGGAACATAATTAAGAGTTTGAGACATAAAAAAGATAGAAGTCAAATATAAAAACACTTAAGAAATTAATCTTCTCAGAGTGTACCAAGCTCTGATACCAACTGAAAATTGAAATTTGACTTCAAATATAAAGTGTGTGCATAAGTGTCAACAAAAATTAAAGCACAGCGGAAAGTAAATGACATAGATATTTTTGTTGACGAAGTGGAAACTCAGTTAAGAGAAAAACCACTCCGGGGCAGCCAAACCCAGGAATTTCACTATTCAGAAGACAAAGCTAGATACAAGATAGTAACACTCACATGTACCGATGCAGTGGTCGTACCTTGATCTCTGACGTGTAACCCAACATGAACGCTTCCCAACCAGGTTCACCTACCTGAAGGGTCTTCAATGGAACTCCTTACCTTAGAGCCGACCTCTAAGATAGACTTCGGTTTACAGCACAGCACACTTGACAAACGGCTTCAGAGGAGATATCACGTCTCTGAGCTCTAATGGAATTCACATCGAATTCTTGCAGCTCTAAGTGCCCAGAGGCCCCTATTTATAGGCTGGGGGTCAGAATGGGCGTCAGCCAAAATAAGCCTGTGAGCCGTCCGGATGGTGGACCATGACCATCCGGACGGACAACTGTGCGACAGGATTTTCTGAAATTTTCGTGGAGAAATCTTTCCTGTATAAGAACATCGTCCGGACGGGATGGCTCGATCGTCCGGACGAACGCATGTTCGCTGCAAGTAATTTCCATAACAGGCTTCGCGCGTCCGGACCAAGGGACAGGAGCGTCCAGACGGTTAAACTTCAACACGCAATTTCCATATCTGATACGCGTGTGTCCGGACCATAAGGGGGAGACGTCTGGACGGTTGAAGTCGAATCGTCAGTTACCATATACGATGCACCAGCATCCGGACCACAGCTGTCAGATGTCTGGACGGTTCATTTTGAACTGCGATTCTTGCCTTACGGAGATAAGCGTCCGGACGGGATACCACATCGTCTGGAAGGTTGATTGATCTTCCCTTTCTTGAACTTGGAAAGAATTAGTGAACCGTTCGAGAACTAATAGGCGTCCGGACGTGCTGCTGAAACGTCCGGACGGAGCAAGCTGTTACAGAAGCTTCTCGATACGATGTAGGTGTCCGGACGGAAGAAACACGTCGTCCGGACAGATGATGCTTGTCTATCTAACGTTCGGACGGAAAGACACGTCATCCGGACGGATGGAACAGTAGACAGATGGACGTCCGGACGGGATGACACATCGTCCGGACGGCTGACAGGGAACTTTGAAATTCTTCTGACTTCACTCTGAACAGTGGAATCCCTGTTTGCAGCATCCTTACATATAAGTGATTTTGTCCAAACACAGAATGAGGCCAAAATACTAACATAGATTATATAAATCAATACCCTAATTAATGGTTTAAATTATAGTATCAAGGTACTGTAAATACAGTAAGACTATATGGACCTCCGTAAACAAGGAGCCAATATCAGTCACAGCCTCTACCTCATACTAATGCCATTGTGAGCATTCAAAATCCCCATGCTATGTGTTGGATTTTGATTTATTTTTTACTCATTGTGAGCACTGATTTCCTTTTGAATTTATAGTTCCAGGGTACTGTCAATATAGTACAACTGTATGGACCTCCTCAGACAACAGGACATTCACAGCCACCTAGCTCTTCACAGTCACATGGCTCTTCTCAAACATTAGGTTGGTCTCAGGCATCGGGTTCTTCTCAGCTGATGGGGTCTTCATCAAGGCCGGTGACCAGATCTAGAAATATTGGTCCAACAGTAGAGAAAGCAATGGAAGTGATTGATGCTAAGAAGAACAAGAGAAAGAGGCCGGATTGGAAGTGATTGAGCATCAATGTTGTTTTGTTTTTAACTTATGTGGTGTTACATATGCAACTGTTAACTTATATGGAACAGTTTGTTGGGTTGCTGTAACGCCCCAAATTTGAGCTAGCAAATTCGTAAGCAGAAACCTCCGGTTTCCACGTGACATTACTACATCAGAGATAAACTCTCGCAGCAGAATATATTTTTCTTTTCTAAAGTCTTAGGAATTGATAGCATAACACATTAGAGACGACTGAAATACCTCAATACATTTATTAAAAGTTACTTAGGTTTATCTTTACATGACATATGCATACTAGGTGCATCAAAATTAGTGCCACAGACGGCACTTACGGATATAACATAAAACATGTCAAATATAACATCGTTATACATAAATACTAGTTATTTCAAGTCTAATACATAATAATCCGAAGATGGTTTCAAAATCCCTCAAAACTGGCATATGGGTCCATGCCATCAACTTCCAAATCTGCATCAGTAACTATGCAAATATGACGTTATCATATTTACATAGACAGACAAGTGAGTCATCCATTTTCATATCTAAGTTACCATCAAACTAATAACAGTTCATAAAGAATGTAAATGCAAGGGTTGTATGAATATGCATCGTAGTAACCATTTAGTTTGGTGTTTTATGATCATCTTTCTTCAGACCTCTCGTTCTAGGTTATCTGAACCCGTTCATGTCCTTTGCCTCCCACTTAAAGTCTTACATTTTTTATTTGAATCCTACCGGTCCCAGCATTAGTTATATATTAGGACTTTGGACTCCCCTAGGTCACTATGAACCCCCTGGGTCCATTGACTAGCATTTCTTCCATTTGCTACTACATCAGCTTGTTGATGGCTATCTCATCAGCCGTTATATTAATTGGACACAACATGCAATGCATGAACAACCACATGCAATGAATACACACCACACAGACCTAATGAAACATAGAATCATTCCTCAGTAAGTACATCCATACTTACTCTCCTTGGTGTAATTTAGCTCCTTTTTCTGCATATAAATCAATCCACACAATGAAATATATATTAATTATCTATCAAACAAAATATTGTTTATAGACTCTCATCTCTTTATTTTTATTATTATTCATCACTTCATTATGTTTGAAACGATTACTTATAACAATCTTAAAACCTTGGTTCATGATTTGGTGACGAGGCTATATGACCAATATCACTAAATATGAACTTGAAGGATTAAAATATATTATAAGAACATAAAAGTAAATATAAATACTATAACGATTCATGTTTAAGCACCGAAACACAGCGTAGCTCTTGGTGACATAACGCTTGCACATGAATCATAACAGGGTATATGTATAATGATATTATGATGCAAGGGGTAGGGTAATCAGGTGGTTGAGCCTCCTTACAGGAATGCAAATGCTAAGATAAATACACAAGTAATAAAAATTACCTATGATGATCCGAGACCATCACAAGGTTAAATTACAACTAGAATAATATACATATACGTATACACATATATATATATCCACAATTTCATAAAGTTCACAATAATATCAAATAAGATCGGATAGAGTTATATGTGTTCTTTTAGGTCATTTTCTTGAATTCTTTCCTTTTCAACCTTATCTCTTATGTGATCTGTATTTTCGGCAGTAACAAAACATAAAATACATCTTAGAAATCATTTATGGAACACTTGAACACATAGAAAACTTACCAAACAAATTCTAAAACAAAAGTCCCTTTTAAGCCTTTAGTGACCGGTTTTGGAGTTGCTAGTGCTGTTTTGGTTTTGGATCTTGGTTCTATAAATCTAGGCCATGAAATAGCAAGGTAAGAGGTATATCTAGCTCCCCTAAGGTTTCTGGACAGAAAATCAAAAGAGATAAATAGAAAAGTTTCACTCAATCCTCACCTAGGCTAAGTAGTGTAAAAAGGAAATACTAGATTGTTTTGTATGAAATTTTCACTTGTCATAAGGTAGAATGGAAGACAAGGCTTGTCTCATATTTATAGGAGTCTTAGAACATCAAGGAAATGAAAGGAATTCGTGCATGAGTGCTGGAGGGCTGCTGGAAAAATCAGGAAACAAGGGAAGATTTCTACCACATTCCTTTCCATGCTTTTCTACTTGAATAATCCATTTGCCAATCACTTGGACTTTGCTTCCCACTAAAATTCCAGCACTTGTTGGAAGGTAAATAATTCAGTCCATGGGACGGCTAGGGATGGCTGGTAGTGTACTAAAAATCATTTCTGCTAACAATTTCGACAGTTGGATTAATAAGGCATCGGTTTTGGCCAAAAAGTCAATTGTCGCCAAATTGAATTCTGACTTCACAGAATTGAAGTATAAACTTTATATATACTATATAGAGTAATTATAAGCTACAAAAACATATTTATCAAGTCTAAATTTAGAAGTCAAAGTTCAATCAAAAGTGTCACTTGTCGCTAAATGGTCAATCCTCAAGGTCAAAAGTCAACAAATGGACTTTTTTACAAAATTTTGCCATAGGATAGATCTTTCTTTTGTGAGCACAACGGTTTTTGAATCAATTAAATCTGAGTCTGTTTGACCTGTTTTCGGTTTAAATCAAAGTTTAAAGCTTAAATGTTACTTTTAGGTTTTTAAGGGTTTTAGAACTTGATCTTTAAGTTTTCAAAACCACTTTTAGTTTTGCTTATAAAAACCTATGGATATTGTTTCCTCAACAATATCAATGATTTCTTAAGAGCTTGAAATTACTGGGCGTTACAGTTGTGGTGTGATTTGTATGTTGTTGGATGACGCAACATATTTTTTGTGTAAGTATGTTTTGGATATGTTTTGCTAACAAACAACTATTTTGGGGATTGTAAGTGGAATAGCTATGGTGTAGTGTAAGTATGTTTTGGATATGTTTTGCTGACAAACAACTATTTTGGGGATTGCAAGTGGAATGGCTATGGTATTTGATGTCAACTATTTTTAGTATTTGAATTGTTTGAGTTTGAGTTTGAGTTTGTGTTTGTGTTTGAATTGTAAATTTTCTACATCCCTTACAAGTCCATATTTAAAATCACATTAAAATTTGCGTAACTCTCAATTACAAGTGTGACCATCTTTAAAATCACACTAATGTCTACAACAAAATTACAAAACATCAAATTCAACCACTTTTAGTTTAACATCAAGTAAGTAACTCTAGGTTGACCATAGCCACTAAGGTAAAAAAACTAAAAGCAAAATGACTACTACTATCGATGCCTGAAACATCTTAACATCTTCCAATTAGATTGATGCAGCTCCAACTCCCGCCTAAGTCTAACATATTGATCATTACATTTTGTTTCAATCAACTGCTCAAGTATATCAATATCTGCTTGGTGTCTATCCTCCACGCGTTTGAAATGTTCCATTACTTTCACCTCGTATGGCAACATCTCGTTATTAGCCCATGCGAAAAAAATCACAATCACCATCTCTCTACATGAAAAAAGGAAAAAGAAAGGCAAAAATGATTGAGCATACGACAAGCGAACAAAGTATAACACAATCTTAGTTTCAAAAATTACCTTGTAGTTTTCACACCCATACCACTTCCTAGCGCTATTAGACGTAGTCCAAGCGTACCTTACACGTGTAGGTACTCCAAAATAACATAACGAACGTACAGTTGCCGCATCACTATTTGTCGACATTTAGTCGTGCCTACGCAAAATACATTTTGTACCTCATAACATATCATCCAACCAACCAACCAACCAACAAAAGCAAAAATCTCATTTTGTACCTCATCCAACCAATCACATAACATTTTGTACCTCATAACTAATCATCCAACCAACCAAGCATGTCAAACAAGGAAGCATCTCATAACATAATTATATATTTTGATCTAATCATAATTATCTATCTTCAATGTTTTTGAAAGCAATGATCAAAGTGATTCCAATAAACCTTATTCCAAGAAACCTTGATGACCACACCAATTGATCCAATGTGAAACATATGTGATAGAGATTTCCTTAACATAATTCATGATGATTAGTTGTGGATTGTAATGCTCTAACAAAATTGACAATTGAGAATACATGTACTCACTGTCAAACCTGGAAATTAACTAGTAACAATAAGATCCGATTTGTACAAATGGAACAAAAAAAAAAAACAAAATTATTTGAAATAGATTACCACCCATCAATAATAACGACCCGGATCCTATGAAAATCAATCCAACAAGCAAAAATCAACCATAGATTACCTCCCATCAGCAACCATAAATTTCAATACCATAACATGCCCGACCAGTCAACCATTCCTTAAAAATCAAAACTCAGCTCTTAAAAGTCATTTTGCTATCCCCTAACAGACCATAAATGTGTTAAAAACCCTAAAAACAAAAACCACATTAATGTATGAAAAAACTGGTATAAAGCCACAATAGGACAACGGCGGCTCCGGTGTCAACGCAGCTGGGTGTTGGGGAAATTTTCAGAGTGGAAAAATGGCTGGATGACTTTGGGTCCTCGATACTGGAGCTGTTGATGGCTGGGCATAAAACATTTTGGGTCAGCGACGCCGAATTTTTTTTCCTCTCCAATAGTGCGACGTCGAATCTCTCCCTGACTTCCGACCGTGACATGCGTGGAAGGTATACCGGGTAAGAAAGTAAACAAGAAATGTCGGGCGATTTAAGTTTGGATTCAAACTCTGAGGACATGGGCATTTTCGGTGGTTTGAGTCCTAAAATATCACGTGTTGTGCACGTGATGTCTTTTCCATCCATTTTGACGGGAAGAGCTAACGGAGTAGCCATTTTAGGAGTCATTGGCAGTTTAGGGGGCCGAAATCGGAGTGTTGGCAGTTTAGGGGGCTATCCGCAAAACGGGTGGTAATTTGGGGGGCTAAACTGTAATTTTCCCAATATTTATCTTAGCATTTGCATTCCTGGAAGGAGGCTCAACCATCTGATTTCCCTATCCCTTTGCATAATTATTTTAGCATTTGTATTCATGCAAGGAGGCTCTGCCACCTGATTACCGTACCCCTTGCATCATAATATCATTATACATATATCCTGTTAGGATTCATGTTTAAGTGTTATGTCACCAAGAGCACTATGCTGTGCTCCGGTGCTTGAACATGAATCGTTGTAGTATTTATATTCTCATTTTATTGTCTTGTTTTGGTACTTACAATTCTTGTGGATAATCATAATTACTCTAAAAATATTTATTAAAGTGCTTTCACTTAAAGACTTATGTTTAAACATTATGTCACTGTGTTTCGGTGTTTGAACATAAAGCTTAGACATCAAAAGACTTGTAAGTAATCACCATTTAATTGATGACTAAAAACGATGAGTAAAGTGATGTAAAAATATACACATTTAATATTGGAAAAATGACTGATGAATATATTATCTTCTTTGTATATATTTGTTACAGAAAATGAGTTAAGAAACTACATTAAGGAGAGTAAGTATGGATGTACTTACTGAGGGTGATTCTATGTTTCATTAGGATTGTGTGGTGTGTGTTCATTGCATGGGTGTTTGTTCATGCATTTCATGTTGTGTCCAATTAATAAAATGGCTGAGGAGATAGCCATCAACAAGTTGATGTAGTAGCAAGTGGAAGGAAGGCTAATCAATGGACCCAGGGGGTTCAAAGTGACCTAGGGGTGTCCGAATGCCTAATATATAACTAATGCTGGGACCGGTAGGATTCCAGTAAAAATAGGTAAGACTTTAAGTGTGAGGCAACGGACATGAATGGGTTCAGATAACCTAGAACGAGAGGTCTGAAGAAAGATGATCATAAAACACAGACTAAATGGTTACTACGATGCATCTTCATACAACCTTTGCATTTGTATTCTTTATGAACTATTATTAATTTGATGGTAACTTAGTTATGGAAATAAATGACTCACTTGTTTGTCTATGTAAATATGATGACGTCATATTTGCATAGTTACTGATGCAGATCTAGAGAATGAAGGCATGGACCCATATGCCAATTTTGAAAGTTTTTGAAACCATCAACGAACTATTATGTGCTGGCTTAGAAATTACTAGTTGTATTTATGTGTGTTTTGTTTTATGGCATGTAAATATTTATAACGATGTCATGTTTGGCATGTTTTATGTTATATGTTTATGTGCCATCTGTGACAATAATTTTGATGCACCTAGTGTGCATATGGCATGTGAAGATAAACCTAAGTAACTTTTAATAAATGTACCGAGTTATTTCAATCAGATCTAATATGTTATGCTATCAATTCCTAAGATTTTAGAAAAAATTATATTCCGCTGCGAGAGTTTATCTCTAACATAGTAATGTCATGTGGAAACTGGAGGTTTCTGCTTACGAATTTGCAGGCTCAAATTCGGGGCGTTACAAGGTGGAATTTTAATAATATAAGAAGAAATTTCAATAATAGAGGATGAGATGGAATTTTAAGAATTTACTTGAGGTATTTGTCAGTATGATGATTAGGACATATAGAATCACAGACGTACAAGTAATAACGATCCATGTCAAAAGTAGACATTTACACTGAAGGAGAAGAATGGAAATGATGTGGATGGTGGAAGCCAGATGATAGACCCTAGTGATTAAGGTTGTAGGATGAGATGATAGATAGAAAGGAAATATGCATTATTTTCTTACATCATTTTTCTCCCTTAGAGTATTTAAATATGATCAGGGTTTGAATAGCCTATTTTCAATGATTAGACACTACACTTAAAATCTGTGTCACCCGATTAAGATAAGTAAAAACTTAGAAGTTAAGTTTCTTTTAGAGTAAACTTTATGCATAGCATAGTTTACGAATTTCAAGGACGAAATTCCCTTAAGGGGAGGAACGTAGCGCCTTAGTTTTTAAGACGTAAAATATAGCAGAAATTTAAGACCGAATAATAAGGCAAAAAGATGTATATGAATATTTTATAAGAACAAATATTTTTTGGTTTTTAACCTCACTATATGAATATTTATAGGATTAAATATTCATTAATTTTGAGGCACATTTATACTTCTAATTAATTAAATAAGTCAATCGGACCTTAAACTATAGACGGTCGAATTTAGGATCAAAATGCAAGGATGATCGATCCCCATAAATGGGCGATCGATACCCAGCAGTTGCTATCGATTGACCCCCACAAGTTGACGCTCGATAGCCAGTGTTCTGCAGAGAGCAGATTCACTCACTAGTTGTCCTAGATATTTTGGAGAATCATGATTATATGCATAACTTATCGTAACAGCGCATAACCAAGCTTGCTGCCGAAATTGCTCCCCAGCCGTTGGATGAGATCAAACCAAAGCAATCTCCACCATTGAATCCACTATAAATAAAAGGCACCCCTCACATTCAGTTCACGTATATTCTCCTTTTGTTGCTCTCAATTCCCAGAATAGTCTCTCTCAATCCTCTTCTCTTCTCTCTGTTTCTCTGTTATTCCAGTAAGACAGAAAAGAAGCCTTTCCCTCTCTATTTCTATTCTCTCTCGGGCAGTATATGGGTGTTTGGGAATTTTGTTTCTAGCATCTCTTCTTTGCAAAACAGAGCAGGAAAACCTCTCATTTTCCCTCTGTCTCTCCATCGACTTGAACCTAAAACAGAAAGGATAGAAACCCAACTTCTCTTTTCTCTCACCCTCTCTGTTTTTGGTTGCATCTGAAAAAGCTCCTCTCCCCTTTTGTAATAGAAACAACAAAGCTTTCCTTCTTTTTCTTTGCAACTTTCTCTTCACTCTCTCAGCTCAACTCAAAAAAATAAAAGGCATTAATTTAATGCCGTAATAATGCCCACATAAAATATATGGTAGTATAATCGACCTATTTTATATGCCATTATAATATCCAAGCGATATTAGGAAATTATATTAAGTTGTTTAGAAGTCAAAAGTGACAAAAGTGTTAAAATAATATACTTGGCAATTTGTACTAATACACTATCACATGTACAAATTTGTATTGCAGTGAACACTTGTGTGAATATTTTCTGAAGCAGGAAAAGACTATAAGTATAAAATATTTACTGAGAGTGATGCTGACTTCCATAATATTATGATTGCATATTTATTTAATTATATGCGTGTGAATGGAACCTTGCATATTTTACTATTATGACTGAAAAACGAACATTGACTTCTAATTTAACAGTGTGTGTGAACAGTGTGCAACAAAATATTAAATGCGGAAATTAAATGACACAGAGATTTTTGTTGACGAAGTGGAAACTCAATTAAGAGAAAAACCACTCCGGGGCAGCCAAACCCAGTATATCCACTATTCAGAAGACAAAGCTAGATACAAGATAGTAGCACTCACATATACCCGATGCAGTGGCCGTACCTTGCTCTCTAATGTGTAACCCAACACGAACGCTTTCCAACCAGGTCTCCTACCTGAATGGGTCTTCAATGGAATCTTTTATCTTAGGGCCGACCCCTAAGATAGACTTCAGATGTAGCGCAGCAACAGCACACTTGCAATGACTTCAGAGGAAAAATAACATCTCTGAGCACTTGTGGAATTCAATACCGAATTCTTGCAGTTCTCAATGCCCAGGGGGCCTCTATTTATAGGCTGAGGTGCAGAATGGGTGACTGCTGTAATATGTACGGACGCCGTCCGGACGGTGAACCTAGGCCGTCCGGACGGACAACAGTGCGACAGGATTTTCCGAGAATTTCGCTGAAAATCTTTCCTGTTTAAGAGCCGCGTCCGGACGGTGAGACACTGTCGTCCGAACGGTCGCACGTTAGTTGCAAGTAATTTCCTTATAAGGTTTCGCGCTTCCGGACCATGGGGATGAGCGTTCGGACAGCTGAACTTCAAGACGCAATTTCCATATCTGTTATACGTGCGTTCAGACCATGATAGGCATTCGTCCGGACGGTTGAAGTCGAATCGGCAATTTCCATATTAGTTGCACGCGCGTCCGGACCAAGGCTGACTGACGTCCGGACGGTGATATTTGAATTGCGATTCTTGCCTTATAGATGAGCGCGTCCGGACGGGTATATCAATCTTCCCTTATTCTGAACTTGGAAAGAATCTGAAGCTCATCAATCACTGAGAGGCGTCCGGACGGGCTGCTGAGACGTCCGGACGGATACAGGCTGGAACAGTAGCTTCTCGATATAGTAGAGGTCCGGACGGAAAATGCACGTCGTCCGGACGGATGGAACAGTGGTCAGATGGGCGTCCGGATGGGATGGCACGATCGTCCGGACGGCTGGCAGGGAACCGAAAACTTCTGTCTTGAAAGCAGTGCAGAATCTTCTGACATCACTCTGAATAGTGGAATCCCTGATAAAAGAACATCTATACACAAAAGTGATTTTGTCTAAACAGAATGAGGCCAATAATACTAACAATGACTAATGAATTTATTAATTAAAGAGTTGGGAGTGACGTCTATCAACGAACTAGGGAGTGATGTATGCCTGTGCCAAAAACAAATAAGCTTTTTAGTTAAAAGAGCACAAGGCTCCAAGGCAATGCGTTAAACGAGAGTTACGTCTCCTAGAACCCGTTAACTAGAGTTACATCTCTAAATGAATTGTATCAGAAAGTTAGAAGATAAATATGTCACGGATTTACGTCTCTATAGAAAAAAGTGCAAGAAGAAATAAATAAGATTCTGCATATAAACATGTCATTATATCATATCATTGCATTATGTGCTTTTAAATAAACACAAAACATAGCTATCTATCTAAAATAACACAATCAGAGATATTCCAAAAGCTGGTAAATTTCTTATCGAACATGCCCATACACAGTTACACACTTTTATCAAATGTCTACACTTTCTACTCCCAATGAAAAGTTTTAAGTTTTTTTTAGAAAATGCCATTAGGGAACCTTTTCCAAGTAAGAGATGGTGGCTTTGCACTTTGGCGGGATCATGGTAAACTAGTGAAGTTAGTAAGTGAAGTGTGAAGAAAAAAACTTAAAACAATATAAACATAACCTATACCTAATCCAAAATGATGTCATTTTAGTATTAAACTCCAAAACGACATAGTTTTAGTGAATATATATATATATATATATATATATATAAAGGGTATGGACATACCTTAAAACTGTTATCCACATCCGCATATGCGAATAGTAATTTTTGCTCATCGCATCCGCATGTGCTGATAGCGGATGCACCACCCACATGTACACCTTAACCAGCACTACTCCTTAGGCATTGTTCCTGTGAAACACGAAAAGAAGGTTTTCCAAGACATTTTTTCAAAATTTCAATTTGGCCAACTGAACTAAGGACTAGGGCTGTGCAGCGGTTCGAAAGTCGGTTAAATCGGCGAAGTCGGTTCGGTTAACCGACATGGTCGGTTAAGTCGGTTAATTCGCCGACATTTAACCGACAAGGAAATTTTTTGAAATTTTCGATTTAGGCGGTTAAAGCGGTTTTGGCGGTCGGTTAAGGCGGTCGGTTAATCGGTTTTGGGTAAGATTAAGCTTTAAAATGGGTCTTCTGGCCCTTCTTAATTTGGGCCTCATTTTTTAATGGGTTAAAGACTCAAAATAATTTTAAGGTTTATATCAATATGGTTTATTTTTTAGACAGTATTTGGGCCATTTGGCTATTTGCCTTTTGCCACTTGCTAGCAAGCCCAGCTTGGCCAGCCAGCACTCAGCACTCAGCAGGGCCCGGCCACTGGGCAGTCTACGGCAGCACCACTACACTTGAAAATCAACTAGCCCATAAGCCATTCAAAATTTCAACCGAAAATCAAAATTATTCTCTTAATTTATTATACCTTAAGGCTTGAGTTCTTTTTACTGTTTTACATAATTTTATTTTATTTTTTAAAAAAAAAGAAAAAACTAGAAAAGTGGTCTAGTGGCAGACTAGTAGTGCCTTTGTGCAAAACTCCAAAGCCCAAATTTCAAGTTTAACTGCTTTGTGCCTTGTGCGGCTGTGCTGTGCCTTTGTGCCCAAATTGAAAAATGAGTCAAAAATCAAAATGTCAAATAGTGAAATACTCAAATGCACTGTATGCACACGGTTTCTGGAGGTTGAAGAAAGGTCTTTTCAATATAGGCGGTCGGTTAACCGACCGGTTAATCGGTCGGTTAATTTTCGGTTCGGGTCGGAAATTCGGTTAACCGCTTAACCGACCGCCTACCGAACCGACCAATTTTCGGTAAAAAGATTCTATTCCGACTACCGAACCGAATTTTGTCGGTTAAGTCGGTAGGCGGTTAATTTCGGTTCGGTCGCGGTTCGGTAGGCGGTAATCGGTTAATTTGCACACCCCTACTAAGGACAGGCTGAGTTCCTTGTAAAAGATACTTGTGAATGTAGGATCTGTGTCATTGAGTATGGTGATATATTTGAATATGTGATCCATGAAACTATAATGACAGTATATGGATGAGACATAGTAATAAAAGGAGCACATTTGGCAATGGTTACAGGAGTCTTGCTGGTGCCATATTTTCTTATTTGTTTCCTTGACATTCATTAAATTTTTGTGTAAATTTTCAGATACAAGCCCTCATTCCTTGCCAATAAAAATCTGCCTCGATCTTTTGTGGAGTTTCATGAGTTTGGTTTGAAAAATTAGAGGTCTCCCTTTTTACATCAATTCGAGGCATCACATTCGATACTGATTTGCTTTGAAAAAACTTATAAAGGTCAGTAGAATCTGTGGATTGGACACTGCCATTTTTTAAAATATATATACATATATATGAATGCCTTTCTTTTAGAGAATTTTCTTATAATTTCAGCTGCAGTCTTTTTTGGGGGTGGCCAGCCACCCTTATTAGCCAAAATGAGAGTAGCCCATAAGGGTGGCTCGAGCCGAGTAATGCTCTACACTACCCTGTCAGCCCTCTCTTATTCCTCTAAAGTCTATGTAGCATAGTCCCCCAAACCAAAAAACCAATATTCATGCATCAAATACTTTGAAAAGCCATGCCATATAGGCTTTAGAAATATGAGCGGAGGATGTGAAGATGATATATAGCATTACTAAACTCGAGCCGCCCCTTCAATTATTATTATTATTATTTTAATTTTTAATTTTTAATTATTATTTTAATATTTTCTATTTTTTCTTTGACACAAGTTTTGAGGCTTACAACACATGGCAAGTTTTGATTAGTTCAACATGAAAATCTGTTAGTTTTCTTAACAACAAATAGACAAAAATACTATTTAAGAATATACCCATAAACAGGTATCATCTATGATACAAGATGAAACTGAAGTAAAAAAAAATAACAAATAAAAAATAAGTTGTTAAAACCCACAAAGCATAAAAGTATTTACCCTTCAAAGAAAGTGGAGCAAGTTAGAAATCTCAAAATTCAAAAGCAAAATGGTTGGAAAGGAGCCTTCCTATAGAAAAAGGAGAGCAATCTCCTGAAAAGGATGCATGTCACAAGACCCTCTCTCTCACATATAACCGTATAACGGATGTAGAGGCCATCAGATTTCTGGTATTCAACTGTTTTTTTTTTTTCTTCCAGTGCCACCAACCAAAAAGTAAAAACTGAAAGCATGGTAACAAATAAAACCAAACTACCAAAATTTGTGAAGTAAAATTGTTGATTCGTTTGCAATTACAGAAACAGGAGGGAACGCTTAGAAAAGAGGTAACTTTAGTTAAATTCGAGGAGCTACATAGAAAGGGATTATATATTATATAGCTGACAGACACCAGGCGAGATCAAGAAGCAGAAAAAGTCTCAAGGTAGGAGTCCTGAAAAAATCAATCCCATTACTGATTTAGACTTTCTGAGCTTTGTTTGGGCGACCTCTTGCAGTATCATTTTCTCTAGAGCGACTATGTTTCCCACCTCTATTGTATTTTCCTCCCCTACAAAGCGCAAATAGAATTTGACAAAATGTTATAAAACTTAATGCAGTCAAAAGTAAATTGATCTAAATGATCGTGAAATGTATACTCAAACTAACCTTCCTCGATTGCCCCTATTTTCCCGGTACTTATCTTGATTACCGCGTAGTAGGCCCCAATACTCCTTTTCAGCCTCACCTGAAGAAAGCATACAAGGCAAAGCAAGTGTCATGCGATTAATGCCTCTTTCAAAATCATGATACAATATGGACATCACTACACAAGTACCAAACACATTCAGCTAAAAGATAATTGAAGACCTTGAATCAAACTGCTTCTATGTTTTCCCATTGTATACATATTTCAACATCAATAGCAAACACCAAGCATGTCACTCTGTAGCATTCATTCAATTCACAAACTCTATTATTTCCCATACTAGCTTTAATAGCCGCTGGACATAGACCAGTAACCACAACTAGGAAAGTTCATAAAGTTCAGTTTATCAACTTTATTATTTCCTGTACTGAATTTCCGTATAACCCCCAAAAATATGAAGATAAAAGTTTCTGCCTACCAGTTACTGGTTCCAGAATGGCAATGTAATTCTTAACAAGGAGACCCCCTTCTTCAGCAAGGACTGCAGCAGCACGAGCTTTCTGAGCTGCTTCAGGTTCTTCAAACCGAATGTATCCTGAAGCTGCTCCGATCTTGAAATCAATGAACTTCACGAGGAGAAAAGCACATACAGATAGAAAGGTCAGAATTAAGCAATAGAGTCCCAATTAATTTTGGACAATAATAGCAAAAGATCAAGAAAAAGATGAGCAAATTAGCCAACAAGAGCACAGGCCACTTGAGCTGGCACAAGTCTTCACGTTTTACAATAAAAAAAAAGACAGAAAAATGTGAAACAAAAGGGCTCTGAAGGATATGACATGAAAAGAATGGGGCAAAAAATAAGTCTCATCTAAGTCTATTTCATTTGGTGTTTTAAAATCTTAACTACAAAAAATAGGAAGTCAAAAGTACCTTGACTGTACCATACTTTTGAAAGACACCCTTCAGATCCTCACGCAAAACAACATTCATGTCATCAATGTAGGAAGCAGCAGTTCGTTTCTCTTCTTTCTCGTCACTCATTTCAGTGGGACCTTCAGGAGACTTCTCTATGTCTTCAGTTTCTTTTTCTTCACTCTCCAAACCATTATTCCGATCAACCTTTTCCTTGTTATCCTTTTCAATATTTTCTCCAGGGGTTTCTTCATCTTCACTAACATTTTTTACAACTGTCTTTTCAGTTTCTCTAGTCTCATTTTCTGAGGAAACTAATCCTCCATCTGTTTTGCAAACAATTTTATCGTCATTGGCTGTGTCATTGGTACCATTTTTTTCTGTGGAGCCTCCATCTGACATGCTCTTTAATGTAAATCCAATAATCAAGCCTTTTGGGTAGCTGCAATCATTAAAATGGATTTAAAAAGGTTATCAAACACCTAGGATAGGAAAGATAATTGGTAAATACATAGTGGCATCAGCTACTTACTTTGGTTCTGCATTTGAGTTATTCTTACGATTTGAACCCCTGACGGATTGAGACTTCTCATATTCTTCTGTTTCTCTTGCTCTATCTATGTCAAAATCCCTCCTGAAATTGGAGACTTCTTTTGTCAGGGGACACATGCCAGTATAAAAATACTGATCCCGCACAAGCATAGACAAAAACTTTTATTACCCATATGTAATTTGAAATTGGACAGCAGCGTAGAGGACGCTATTATAGCATCGTAAGCAGTACCCAGAGTATTCTAGCAGGCTGCTTTTGGATGGTTTTGGTTCCTAGATGACGGTTTAAGTTTATTAAAGAAGGGATTTTAGGGTTTAAGGTAAATCAAGGTCAGATTGTAGTATTTGAAAACTGAATGAATTTTTGGAAGTTAAAGAGAAAGGAAGAATAAAAAGCTAAATTTAAACATCGCACTTAAGTATCATACATTGGAGAGGATTACATCATTTAAACCTCAAGAGCATAATTGCTACAAAATTGTCATAAATCTTGTTGTCCAATGAATAATAGAAAGCTTATTGTCCTCTTATTTATAGCTAATAGGACTTAGAACTCTATGGACTGACTACCATACCTAAACTACATAATCATTAGAAACCTATAAATAAAAGAACCAACAACATAAGAAAGCCATAATATAACGAAATGGACCAAAAATCTGAAGATTAAAGACTCCTAAAATTAACAAAAAATAAACTAAATATAAAACAAAACCAGATTCTCACAGCCTGCATCACAATGTCTAAAATAAATAGTAAAGAATCCAACTTGAATCAGAATCTAACTTGAATCGTTAATCTTTGGTAAAAAATATCAACAACATGATTTTTCTCAATTAGTTGATAATAAATGTCTTCTTCGGAGCTGAACAAAAGCAACAAATTAAATTGCATGAGATATTGCACTGTTTTTGTTGCTCTCTTCTTTTGGTGAAGAGAATCAAGAACATAAACATCAATACGGACAATTGCTCTCAGCATTGTCTGTGACAGATGAACACAAACCATTTTATAACAATGAAAACTTTAAGTGCTTCAACAGGTCTATTGTCCATTAAATAGAGAATTTAGAATAAAAAAGAAAAAAAAAAAGAGAGACCAACGCAATTTTGAAATTTTAATCCTATCAAATTCTCATAATAGAACTTCATAGAACTCATTCATAAGATAAAATAATTAAGATATTACCACCAACACGTACTCAAACTAAGTAATTCTTCCATTTTTCAAAAATTTCCATAAGAAAGTTTATAGAAGCATAGCTTACTTTGGTTTTAGTTCTAATGTAACACCCCCATAAACCAAGCTTTGCTTCAAAACCTTTTCAGCTTCCTCCTCTGTTGAAAACTCAATCAAAGCAGTACCACAAAACATCCTCTTGTCCCCAACATGACGGGGCAGTCTCACACTATTAACCTGAAACAAGTCAAACAAACTCTCATATAGAGAAGCATTTTTTATAAGTATATATAGACAAACATGACTAAATATAGCAGACATCCTTTTAGTATATTAAGGCGCAATATCCAATGCCAACAGACAATTTTAATAGAAGACTAACAAAAAATTTCGGTTTTTATTAGCAAAAAATACCAAAGAACTAGCATTCGAAACCAGCTTTATGATAAGCACAGCTAGTTTGTCATAAAATATGTAGAGAGCACAATTTTGTTTCTGATAACGAGATGTCTCCCTCTCATCCAAACCTTTACGTGTAGCCCTTTTGAGAAAATCTAATGACTATCAGATACTTCACTTTCTAAAGCTCATATGCTAACTGAATATCTAATTATCATAGGGAAGTAGATGTTTGGCCTATAAATGACGGCAATGATGCTTCCAGTTTCTTTTTTTTTGACAAGTAATAAACCAATCTTATTAAAAGCGTAAGGCACCTCTAAGTACACCAAGAGTATACAAAAGAAAGCACCTAACTAGAAAGAGAAAAACGAACAACAAAATCACCATAACTAATCAACAGAGGGGACACAAAGGCCACAATCCAAAGACCCACCAAAGCTTTTCTTCACTACCTCTTCTCACTATAACTGAATGCAAGACTTGTAGAAAAGAAGCAAAGATGGACCTCCTAATCATGCGCTTCTCTAGTAAAGCTCACGTTCCACTAAGTAGAACTGCCTAGGAGCTCCAAATTAGCCACAACAAAGGCGTCCTTCCGAGCAATACCAAATAGAACTGGAAAAGCAACCTTCAGAACCATATCCCCACACCATAGATCATGCCAAAACCTAATCCTAGTCCCTTCCCCCACAAGTCTAGTAAAGCTTGAGAAGGACTCCCAACCTTTTCTTATGTTCTTCCACAACCTCGCCCCAAAGGCTCCTGCAGACTCAAGAGAGCACCATCCACCCTATAAGCTACCATATTTTGAATCCACCGCAACTCTCCATCAAGTACCTAAACCTCCCTCAGAAACAGAGAGCAAAGCTTGAACTAACTCACCAAGTGAAATTGGAACTCTTCACCTAGCCCTATGGGTGTAAAGCCAGCCGGTTATAACAAGTCGGTAACCGAGTACCAACCGGTAACCGAGTAATCGGCCAACCGGTTTCGTACTGGGCTGAAAATAACCAGTAACCAGCCCTACCGATTTAAAAAAAATATTGAAACCAGTTATAACCGGTACCCGAGTATATATATATATATATAAGTAAAATAATAAAATTTAGGATTTTACACTTTTACTTCCATTCCAACTTAGGCTAACATATTGGGCCAAAAATGTTGAAATATTTTTTTAAAGGGCTAAAAAAGTCTAAATTAAGCCCAAAAAGTAGGCCGAATACCTAATTAGGCCAAAAAGACCAAATTTTTTAAGGTTTTAGTTATCGGTCTAGATAACCGGGTACCAACCGGGTTTTCACCCCTACCTAACCCGCCCCATAAAAAGTCACGTTGTAACTTCTCAATGCGATTAGCAACACTCGCCGGGAGAGGGAAGAGGGACATATAATACGTAGGTAAATTAGCGAGCATGCTCTTGAGGATGAACTTGCCACCATTGGACAAATACAACCTTTTCCAATTGGCCAACCGATGTTCTATCTTTTCAATAACACCATCACAAATATGCTTTGCCTTATAGGAAGCCCCCAACAAAAGACCAAGATACTTAACCGGCAGAGTAGACACCCCACACCCTAGAATTCCGGCCAATCTTCCCACTAGGTCAGTGTTCCCCACAGGATTTAAATCAGACTTAGTTGAATTAACCTTCAATCTCGAGGCAGCTTCAAACAACAGGAAAAGACTCTACAAATAACTCAACTGAGCGGGACAAGCGCTACAAAAGATCAAAGTATAGCTAGCAAACAAAAGATGAGAGACAATAGCTTTGTCAACTGTGAAACCTTCTAACAGTCCCCCATCAACCGCAGTAGAAATCATTTGACTCAAAGCCTCCATCACAAAGACAAACAACAAGGAAAAGAGAGGCTCCCCTTGTCTCATCCCATGGGAACTACTAAATAAACCATTAGGAGAGCCATTAACCAAGATCGTCGCACATAGGAGATACAATGAGCTATGAGCTATCCAAGAACACCATTTTCCCCAAAACCGCACCTCCTCATCATATATAACAAGAAATCCCAATTTACATGATCATAAGCTTTTTCCAGATCCATTTTACAACTGACACGACTCCCTTGATCTTAGCCTACTATCAAGGCATTCATTGGCAATAAGAATCAGATCTAGAATTTGTCTCCCTTTGATGAAGGCACTTTGCCACTTGGTGATGACCTTCTCCATAACCGTCTTCATTCTGTTTGCTAAAACTTAGCAATAATTTTGTAGATACCTCCCACAAAACTGATTGAACAGAAATCTTCAAGATCTAAAGCACCTGGAATCCTCGAAAGAAGCGCAATAAACGATGCATTAGGACTCTCCTCAAACAAACCACTAGCATGGAATTCACTAAAATCCTTCATGATGTCCACCCTCTCAACACATTCCAGCAGGCTTGGAAAAAGGCCATAGAGAAGTCATTTGCTTCCAGTTTCAAAAAGAAGTTCAAGGAGAAGCGTCTCTTAAAGAAATATGGGATCTCCCTCTAAAAAAAGCTTTCATAAACTCACATCTATGCTTGCCCTTGGTTGGTTCCCACCAAAGTTCTAGGCAAGAGAGGAGAATATAGCAGTTTTCACTTAATCACATACAGAAGGCAGAAGGCACCACTCAATAAGGTTTTTTGAAATCCTAATCTCCCCCAACCTAGGTCTCCAACCACTCTATTCAATTTAACTAACCATAAAGAGCAGCCTATACCAATCAAATCTCATCTAAATTGTCAACTTAATCGCTGTGAAAATAAAAGCAATTTTGAATCTCGATGGAATTTAGTACATCTGCTTATAATAATGTAAATAATTAACCCAAGCAGGGTTAAGAAAATGATTCCAGTAAACTGAATTCAATATAATAATCAGTCCAATTAATTACTTCAGAAGGCAGAGGATCAGCACAACAAAGTAAATGCATTCTCATGACAACTAAAAGAACAACAGAACAAGCATGCCTCGGAGTACGGATGCCAAGATAACACACTACAACCTTAATTTCTTACAAACATACAATGACATGGGGCAATCAATACCTTGGAAAATTGACCAAGGAAATTCTCCAAATCTTCTTGAGTCACATCATACTCAAATGGTGATGCAGCTATTGTTCTTATGTCTAACTGCTCTATTACATCTTCTGGCTTTGGGAGTTCAGTTGTCCTACCAACCTTTGTTCCTGAAATGCAAAAACCAAATAAAATAAAAGCATGAAATATGCATCCACAACATAACCAATACAGAGGTAAGCTAAATTTACTTAACCACTGATGCACCTAGAAATCAGATAGATTAAAAAAATAACATTAACAAGGTTTGATTACTTAATTGATTCACAAGATAGAGGAGAAAAGAACAATATTTGATTGTGATTATGAATCCCCGACTGTTTTGAATTTCATGGACAAAACTAAATGAAATAGCTGAATCAAACATAATTTAAACCTAGTTTTTAATGTTCTAAGGCCTCGTGTAATTTTTTTTTTTCTATGATGAAAAACCCCTCCAAGACAGTGTCACTTTATGTACCCATCCATCCCTGTCAGGTAAACATCAAGTAATATAGACATGATTTAAAGAGATTTTCCTACATTATTTCATCTCATCCACCAAACAGAACATATACAATAAGGAAAAGAAAATTTTCCTAACAGTACATATTGACATTGCCCATAATAGACAGGTTTACCCAGAGAAATTCACCAAAAATAGAAAAGGAACTAAAACGTCCTTTCCAGCTCCTGGAACAGTTAGAAACCTGATTCATCTACGGCATAAAACTCGACTAAACTCTGTTCCGAGTTTTCAACTTCTCTCATACTCCAATACAATGGCAATCTTACAAATAATGAAAAATATGATGTATACAAGGGAATACGAAGGCAATAGAGCACATAGGTATAATGAGTCCAAAACTCACCATCTTCGGAAACTTTTAGAGAAGTAGATTTTTTCAAAGTTTCGGCAACGGCCTTGACTGTATCTTCTGGGACCTCATCAGCCTTCACGTTCCCCAAGTTGAGATAATTTCTCATCCGAGTAAAAGAACATATCAAAGCCAAATCCACCACTATACTCACAGTCAAGTTCAACAAAAGGGGATGCAGTGAAACAATATTCAACTAAAATCAAGCCAAAAATAAAAAACCCAAATCTAAAGAAAGATATAGGGGGAAAAAAAGGTGAGAAAACTGAGCCTCAAAACCAAAGTCTCCGTTAACCTCCATGAAAAATATTTCCGGGAATATAGTCAAACGAAAAGAAAATAAAAATAAAAATAAATAACTTTTTACATTAGTACTTCATTCATACTTAAATAGCGCGAATCTTCAAATTCATTTGAAGGGGAATAGAAACATGTTTTTACACCAAAACATGTTATTTTCTCGGAAAATTTTCCCCACAAAGAGTGCCTGAATCGAAGTCGAGAGATTAAGGAGAGTGCTTGGGGAACCCAATAAGAATCTACACATACACACATAGACAAACACACACACACCCATATATATATATATATACACACACACACGGAGGGATGGTTTAGAGACAAAAGCAATAAAACTATTGAAGAGCAAAGGATACTTCCGCCTTCGCTTTCGCTGATGGTTTTCGTGAGAAATTTATCCCTTGGAAGATTGCTGTCGCTGAAGTAGAACTCAACCTGTAAACAGAAATATCGACAACATAAATATTAAAAAAAATAACTTTAAAACCGATTACAACCGCAAGAAAGCGAAACCAAAACAAAAAAAAATCTTCAATGTCAGACCTGTCGGAGCACTTTCTTGGCCGTTTCTTCGTCCAACGAAGGCGTCGCCATTGTTGTAAGGTGACGGAAAATTGAGAGAGAGAAGAGAGTTTTGCGTTTAGGGTTTTGGAGGCTAATCAAGGCTTTAGAATATAAATGGTACTATATATGTGTTTGAAGTGAAGTATGACCGGGTTATGTTCCACTACAGTTCAGGTCCCTCAGTATTGGAACAGAACTGGGCCCACCATCTTTTTCTAGTCTGATTTTTTTTTTTGAGAGAAAACTAAGGTACATAAAAAGTGGTGGGAGAAACTTTCCCGAGACACGGTGAAAAAGAAGTGGGAATGCAAGTAGAGTAGTTTTTCAGCCCATTTTGCCGCTCAAAAGTAAATTATTTGTTCTTAAAAATCGCTCAAAGGAAGAAAGGAATAAGAGCATTTAGAGCAATCTCCCTATAATTGTTTTTGTTTTGTTCCTTATATAGGGCAAATCTTAAAAACAAAAAACCATAAAAATGGGCTTGCATTAGCTTCCCTACCTTTCCTTAAATACTAGGAAGGCTTCAGTTCTACCCAATGCATACCTAATGCATATTAAAATGAAAAAAAAACAAAAAGAGAAAAAAAACACACTCTCTCTCCTATCTCACAACTTCATATACGCTTAACATGTTTTTGTTGGGGTCTATGCTTTAAATCCCAATGTACTATTAATATATAAGTTTATTATGAATAAAGTTGTTATTCACTTATCTATATATATGAGTATATGGCATATGTTATTTAACATGCTTAATATTATTCAATGTATATTTTGCATGTGAAATGCTATTGGATTACATTGAATATGGTTCATGGTGTGAGTAAGGAGTTATCACACAAGGTCTTAGTCCATAAACCTTGTAGTCTTAAACTTATGAATAGTTTTTAATCAGTAATGGAATTGGGCATTCCATTTGTCAAGACTGTTATACATCGAATCTTTGTTATTTATCTTAATCAGGAGAAGTTGGAAGCTTCAGGTTGATGTGTAGGTGTTATACACTGAACAGACCTTTGGAGTTGTTTTTGCATGAAAATACTGTCAAAATGAAAAACTCATACTCCCAATATTACTTATGATATTGATTCTAAATCCTGAAAGAATTGTGCACTCAAATGTTAATTGTATATCACTTTGATATACTAATGGGTGAGGTCAAATTGATGGTCAAATCTTCGGTGCGTTGAGTGATCGCAATTAACATTATGAGAAAAGCTTTTCTCAATAAGAAATCCAAGTCCTTTATTAAAAGGATAAGAATTTTCCTACTGAGATTGATTTTATAGTATGAATTATTCTAAGTCTCTGGCCTGAGCATTTTGATATGAGATACTAAAATACAAAGTACACGTGATAAGGCTTTCACGAGTACGAATATAATATATAAAATTAGGGGACTCAAGGAAAAAGAGGTAAATAATTAAATGGCAGTATCTTGGCTTTAATTCTGCTACGGAAGATTTCATGGAGCAATCAAAAGTCAAAATTAAGTAAATTTAAATGATTAATTGTTAAATCAAAAATAAAAACTAGAGTGCAATTACAATTGTTTAACATAATCAATTGTAATTAAATAGTGACTGGATGAGTCGGAAATATTTTGGCTAGTTTTTTTTTTTTTTTTCCCTTTAGCTCCCTCGTCAAGCTGATTTAATTTAACCAGATCAAGCTTTTTATTTAATGGGCTAATTATTTTTATTTAATTAAAAGCATGGGCTAGGGAGAAACTGTGTATTTGATGCAATGACAGATTGGGCTTTGGAATAAAACGCAACCCCAGTAGCATGTATGGGACACATGGGCCAAGGAGCTTATCCCTAGCCCATGCATCACATTGAAGTGATGGAAGGTTAGGATGAATCCTAGCCCAAGCCGTCCACCACTTGGAGTTCTAGTCCTTCTAGAACTTCATTTTATAGCTTGTCTCACATTGCTTATGTCTCCCAATCTCCTAATATTATGAGCCTATAAATATTGATATGCCTGTAGGTCTTCAAAGGTAAGCAATTTTGCTAATAGTTCTCTAGTTTTGAACTAAAAACTAATATTCTTAAGTTAACTCTTGAGAATAAGTTTAATATTTTGAAGATAAGAGCCCACGCTCTTAGTTATCATCAGTTATTGGTGAGAAGATCTGAAGGTTCATCATGCGTTCTTCATTCAAGGAGCAAGGAGATTAATCTTGCCCATATAGCCAAGAAGTGGCAATTTAATTTTAAACGCGTTCAAGTAAGTGTTTCTAATTTGCAGTTTATTTTAAAATAGCATTGTTCTTTGTCTGTTCTTCATAAAGTTTGTTCCTGAATTTGTGAATTTTATTTTCCGTTGCACAATAATGTTTTTGGTAACCAATTCCCAACAGTTTTCTACACACAACATCAAATTTCCACACAATTACAGACTCCATTTTTGCAACCTTCACCTTCACTCTTTCATCATCTCTGCACATCATTTGCGAGAGAGAGTATACTAAAGAGAGACAAAGAACGAGATTGAGAGAGACTGAGTGAAGAACTGACTCTATGCCATGGCCATCAATAGAGACTTGAATGAGTCGCCAACCTTGATGATGACACTTATGGAGGTGGAGTGGGCGTCGATGTTGTTCTCCACCAGCTCCTTGACGACGGATACTGGCCATTGGATAACCTCCCCGGCCACAATGCGAATGACCACGGACTCGTCCTAGCGGTGGATTTTGGGAGGCTCATTTAGCCGTGGCTCTTTGGTTTCCATCACGAGAGGCTCAGCGTCGCAATCGCCATAGTGGGTTTCCATGGTTTAGACTTGAGAGACAAAGAAAGTGAGCCAGGGAGTGAGAGAGTGAGAGTTGAAACATAGGAATGATTTTTCAATGAGTCAGACCACGTCAATGGACCTCTTTCTTTTAGTTAGTTCCGGCCATAGTGGGTTTTGCATGGTTCAAACTTGAGAGAGAGAGAGAGAGAGAGAGTGAAACTTGAAAAGTATTAATAAAAAAGTATAAAGAAAAAGTAAATAAATAATATTTAATTGATATAGGAAAAGGTAAAAGGAAGTTATTGTGGGGTGTATTTTAATAAGGAAACAAAAAGTAGTTTTGTTCCCTATATTTAGAAAAAATAGTTGGGTAGCTGCTGATAATGCTCTAAAGGTCCACTTGAAATACTTGCATGTTTATGATACTTGGAATGAAGGCATCTACCATTGTCTTTGTTAAATAAAAAGCACACCATCTCCTAAAAGGTTGTCAATTTTTGTGATTTAAATTCTATTCATTGTGAGAAGTTTTCTAGTTCAAATTTTAGTGAATAATGAATATTGTTAGAATAGTTCTCAGTACAGTATGAACGACACTTTCTTTGATGTTCTTCACATTCCCATGATTGTTACAAAACAACTAAAATCATAGAGAACTCACCGGAGTGCCGATGGGGTCTCACTCTGATGTCTAAATAAATCTCATACCTAGTATAGGGCCTATTTATAGGTTACGAGCTGGAGTCAGACTAGAATTAGATCTTCTACTCCAACCTAACCTAGGAGTGGGATGCAATCCAACTTGGGCCGAGAATTATATTTATCGTGTTGGCCCACCCGAGGGTATTATTGTCTTGGCTTGGAGCTCACAATTCTTCATGGACTGGTTATGGCCTTGAGGCCTAAGACTCTTTAATTGGGTCAATGCTTGTCTTGAGGCTCGGGGCTTCTCAGATGAGTCGGTTTGAATGGGATTATTCCCAATAGTTATCCCCTCCCAATTCCCTTATCAGAAACATATTCGGATAATGTGAATTTTATGTCTCGAAAAATCTTAGGCCTAGCTTCTTCCGAGGTTTGAGCGAACTCTAGCCATCGACCCTAGGATGTCTTGGGTCTAACAATTTTGGGCTTTCAATTGTTGTCGTCGTTTGAGAGACGTTTTGATTGTGACATCCTTCATTAATGTTGCAGGCGGAAAGCCCTTGATTCCAACATTTATTGCTACGCGTCCATTTTCGCTTGGTCTGTGCTCTGTGATTTTCGGGGCCGTCTCACACCAAAGCACTCCTAGGGCACGCATCCTTCTCCGATTAGGCGGTCCAACATGTCTTTTGGTGGGCCATTAAGAATTGTGTTGTCCTTATATCCACGTGTCGTTTCCTTGGTGTTCTGTTTGCTGTACTTCCCGAGAATGTCACGCGCATGGATACACTTGATACACGTCTCTATTTTGGTGGTTCCTAGGGCACTCCTTTTGGCCTTTGGGGGACAATCAAGAGATGCCTCGGGCGAAGTTTTTTGTGCTATCACATCCGATTTCATGCACCGGTTGGCCTTTCCGGGGACTTCTCCTATAACTAACCCTAATTCTTCCTTCTTTTTTTATTTTTTATTCTCACCAATGGCCCCGACCAAATAAAAATTCACCCCCGAAAAAAAATATTACTACTATATCAATTTGTTTTCCATTTTTTTTTTTTTAAAAAAAAGAGGCTCTTAGTGGCTCAATCACAACATGTTGTAGGCTGTACCTGAATCTAAAAAAAATAAAAATAAAAACCCATAGGTAGCACACAACAGATTAAAAAAAAAAAAAAAAAAAAAAAACACAAACTGATCGATAGGCAGCAGATCCTCTTCAACATGGCAAGACAATGTCAATCAGAAAACGCACAAATGCACACTGAACAAGGGGTAAGGAGGCAACATTTTCTTTTCAACAACTCTCAAATTTTCCTCAATCTCACCCTGTCACCCAGCCCCAAGAAAAAAGAAAAAAATGTTTGTGGTTTTGGAAATACCGAGAGCATGAAAGAATTGAGATTCTAAGGAAACACTACGATCTGTCTGTGAGTCCATAGATCCACCATCGGCCGTCCACACACCACAACCACCAAGCATCAGTCATCAGTGCACTGGGAGTTATCTACTCTCACTTCTCTGTAGACTCTAATATGATTTATGATTTGAAATTTGAGGCTTTTCTAAAAGAAATAGTCGTATGTGAGTTTGTAACCATAAGAGAACGAGAAGAAAGTGGGAATGGCCGAGTGAGGGTGAGAGCTGAGAAGAGAAAGACACCATTTTTTTTCCTATGCTGAGAACTGAGAAGAGAGAAGAGAATCTGTGAGGTCTAGAGGAGTGAAGAGTGAGGACTATCTGGAGTTTGGACTGAGGCATCAAGCATGAGTGAAAGAAATTGATATAAGAAAAGATAAGAAAGAAAGATAAAGAAAAGGGTTAAATACGTTTTGCTCCATTGTGGTTTAAAGACTTTTAATTTGTCTTTTTCTTCTTCTTCTTCTTGTATTCCCTTCCCATTTTCTCTGCAACTTAACCTTCTTATTCACAAAGTTGTCTTCTTCTTCTAGTTCTTCCAACTCTGATGACCAGCTCTATAGTGGTCATGGCCCACCTGCTTCTCCGGCTCACGGCGAAGAGGTTAAATTTGCTAAGTTCTGCTCTTAGATTGAAGCCTAAAACCCGAGTGAGGTACCTGTCGGTGAAGAGATCCAACCAAACTTGGATTATGCCTGCGGACTTCGGTCCATCTTCATAGCAGCGGACAAAATGATTCTCTGAAACAACTACGTGTTAGGTTGTGATTGGCTACATTCTAATTGGACAAAATCACTTATATGTAAAGATGTATTTTAACAGGGTTTCCGCTATTCAGAAGTGCTTCAGAAGATTCTGTATTGTTTGCAAGTCAGAGATTTCGGTTCCCTGCCAGCCGTCCGAACGACGTGTCATCCCGTCCGGACGCCCAGCTGTCCAAAGCTTCAGCCGTCCGGACGATGTGTGTTCGCATCCTGACGCTCATTTGTTCATAATTACCAGCCGTCCGAACGACGTGACATACCGTCCAGACGTCCTTCAGACTAAAGCATCATCCGCCCGGACACTCCTCTGTATCGAGAAGCTTCTGTTCCAGCTTGCATCCATCTGGACGTTTCAATAGCCCGTTTGGACGACCCTCAGTGTTCGATTAAGCTTCAGATTTTCTTTCCAAAAGCAAATATGGGAAGATTGCTGCAACCGCCTGGATGACGTGGATTCCCGTCCGGACGCGCTACTCCTTAAGGCAAGTTCGCAATTCAAACTCAACCGTCCGGACGCCGGTCTTCCATGGCTTGGACGCGCGTATGACAAATATGGAAATTGCGTGCAGCAGATCACTCGTCCGGACGGCAATCCTCCTGGTCCGGACGCGTGAAGTCTTTATAAGGAAATTACTTGCAGCGGACGTGCGACCGTTCGAACGCGACTCTCAAACATGAAAGATTTTCAGCGAAAATTTCAGAATTTTGGTCGTACAGTTGTCCGTCCGGACGGCCCATGACCACCGTCTGGACGGCGCCCAACTTTATCAAGCCAGAGGCTCATTTGAGTCCTCAGCCTATAAATAGAGGCCCCTGTGCTTGAGAACTGCAATAATTCGGTATTGAATTCCACTAGAGATTAGAGAGTTATTTCGTGAGGTTATTGAGCTGATTTGTTCTCTCTGAAGCCATTGTTTTGTGTGCTGTTGCTGCGCTTAAACTGAAGTCTATCTTAGGGGTCGGCCCTACGGTAAATGATTCCATTGAAGACCCCTTCAGGTAGGAGACGTGGTTGGGAGGCGTTTGTGTTGGGTTACACGTTAGAGAGCAAGGTATGACCACTGCATCAGGGGTATGTGAGTGTTACTATCTTGTATCTAGTCTTGTCTTCTGAATAGTGGATATCCTGGGTTTGGCTGCCCCGGAGTGGTTTTTTCTCATCTTGAGTTTCCACTTCATTAACAAAAATCTTGTGTTATTTATTTTCCGCATTATTTTGTTAACACATTATGCGCACACACATGTTATTTATTTTAGAAGTCAATTTCATTTTTCAATTGGTATCAGAGCTTGGTACACTCTGAGAAGATTAATTTCTTGAGTGTTATTTTTTTGATTTCTATCATGTCTGATTTGAGTATGGATAAAGTTGCTTCTATTTCTCATGCTTTGTCTGTTCATAGAACTATGTTCATTAAACCTAGCATGTCTCATAATCATACTCAAGATAAAGGGGCAAGTCATTCTGTACCTACATGTCACCACTGCAGTGTAAATGGTCATATTTGCCCCAATTGCTTCCATATTTGTTCTCAAAAACCTTTGAATAAATCTCATGCTCCTAGAAAAGATGAACCAGGTTTTGAAGAACAAGTAAAGAAGTTAAGTGATCAAGTTAAACTCATTAGTGAAAAGTTAGCTTACCTCTCCCCTAATGAACAAAGATCTGTCATGGTTAATAATCATAAGAAAGCTTCCAAACAAGTCTGGGTCAAAAAGGAAGATAATCTGTGTTTAGTTTCTCATACTGCACTAAAAGTTCTTGATACTTGTTTGTGGTATTTGGATAGTGGCTGTTCTAAACACATGACAGGTGACAAGACTTTATTGAAAGAGATTCAGATGGGCAAGGGTGGACGGATCACCTATGGAGGTTGGAGCCAATCCAAAGTCATTGGAAAAGGAATCATCGACATTCCAGGTCTCGGAACATCTCAGGAAGCTTTGTATGTAGAGGGGCTCAAGGCAAATCTCCTCAGCATCAGCCAATTTTGTGACAATGATTTGGTTGTGCAATTCTCCAAGAAGGAATGCAATATATTTGACAGCAGTGGCAAATGGCTTATGGGGGGAGAAAGAACTGCTGACAATTGCTATGGTCTTCCCGGTCTTACTACAGATCCTCAGATTTTCTGCAACAAGGCAACCAAAGATGACAGTGAACTGTGGCACCAAAGGTTAGGGCATCTAAATTTCTCCGATATGTTAAAGATTGCTGGCAAAGACATTGTTAAAGATTTGCCCAAAATGGAGAAGACTGGAAAAGGAATTTGTGGTTCTTGCCAACTAGGGAAACAGACTCAAGCCGCTCATTAGAAGATCTCAGGTTTTCAAACTTCCCGAAATTTAGAATTACTATACATGGATCTCATGGGTCCCACTAGAACTGCTAGTCTAGGTGAGAAAAGGTATATACTGGTAATTGTGGATGATTTCTCTCGATATACATGGGCTATTCCTCTTCGGGAAAAATCTATTGCTTTTGATGCAGCTCAGCATTTATTCAAGAAGATTCAGGTTGAGCAAAATTGCCAGATTATGAGAATCCGCAGTGATCATGGAAGAGAATTCAAAATTTCCAAGTTCGAAGAATTTTGTCTCTCGTATGGAATCAAGCAAGAATTTTCTTCTCCTATCACTCCTCAGCAAAATGGAGTTGTCGAAAGAAATAATAGGGTAATTCAGGAGATGGCTCGTGTGATGATCCACTCAAAGAATCTTGCTTAACACTTCTGGGGAGAAGCAGTAAACACTGCGTGTCATATTATCAACAGGGTCTACCTGAGGCCTGAAACAAGCAAGACTCCCTATGAAATTTGGCGAAGTAAAAAGCCCACAATAAAGTACTTCAGAACTTTTGGAAGTAAATGCTATATCCTTCGTGACAAGGAGAATCTTGGGAAATTTGATCCAAAGAGCGACGGAGGCATATTTTTGGGATATTCCTCAACCAGTCTTGCTTACAGGGTTTTCAATAAAAGAACAGAGACTGTGATGGAATCCATAAATGTTGTCATTGATGATGAAGAGGTTGAAAGACCAAGTAGTGGGGAAGAAAATCAGCTCGTTTTAGTTGAAGTTACAGACGGATCAACTGATAATATAAAGGCTTCTCCAAGTGTGTCTCCGGCTGAGCCTCCTTCCCCTCCCACAGCTTCGGATACAACTTCCAGTGCTTTCGAAGATGAAGATATTCCTGCAGATCCTCCCAAGCGGTCATGGGTGAAGCACAATCATCCTCCTCAGTAGCTTCTTGGGACCATAGATGAAGGGCGTAGGCTAAGAAGCAAAGTCATTCAGCCTACCAGTGAAGTAGCTAATCAAGTTTCCTACAGCTGCTACCTTGCACAAACAGAGCCCAAGAAAGTTGATGAAGCACTTCAAGATGAGGGCTGGGTTTTTGCCATGCATGAAGAGCTCCATCAATTCACCAGAAATGATGTTTGGACCTTGGTTCCCCGTCCTGCAGAACATAATATCATTGGTACCAAGTGGATCTTCAAGAACAAAACTGATGAGCATGGTACTATGGTCCGAAATAAAACTCGTCTTGTTGCCCCGGGATATACTCAGATAGAGGGAGTAGACTTTGATGAAACATTTGCCCCGGTTGCCAGGGTAGAATCTGTCCGAATTCTTCTCTCCATTGCTTGCCATCTTGGGTTCAAGTTGTATCAGATGGATGTAAAGAGTGCATTTCTGAACGGTGTTCTTCAAGAAGAGGTTTATGTAGAACAGCCGAAAGGATTCCAAGATCCACATCATCCCCATCATGTGTACAAGCTGAAAAAGGCTCTATATGGGCTTAAGCAGGCTCTTCAGGCATGGTATGAGCGTCTCACCACTTATCTCCTGGCTAAGGGATTCGCAAGGGGACAAGCTGATCGAACCTTGTTCATCAAAAAACAAGGTACTCACAAACTCATTGCTCAAATATGTGTGGATGACATCATTTTTGGAGCTACCTTAGACTCTCTTGCCAATGAGTTTTCTGAAGAAATGAAGCAGGAATTTGAGATGAGCATGATTGGGGAGCTGAACTATTTTCTTGGCCTTCAAGTAAAGCAAACTGCTGAAGGCATTTTCATCTCCCAGTCCAAGTATGCTAAGGATCTGGTCAAACGGTTTGGTTTGGATGGGAAGAGTCGTGCCCGAACCCCCATGAGCACCAGTGTCAAGATTTGTAGTGATCTTGCAGGAAAATCCGTTGACCCATCCCTTTACAGGAGTATGCTAGGGAGTCTCCCATATCTTACAGCCAGCCAACTAGACATTGCCTTCAGTGCGGGAGTTTGTGCTCGCTTTCAGGCAAATCCTAAGGAATCTCATCTCACTGCAGTCAAGCGTATCATCAGGTATGTAAATGATACCTTTCCTTATGGCATTTGGTATTCTAGAGAAACAAATCTTGTTGTTGCAGGATACTCTGATGCAGACTGGGCTGGAAATTCTGATGATAGAAAGAGCACCTCAGGAGGATGTTTCTATGTGGGAAACAATCTTGTAGCTTGGATGAGCAAGAAACAAGCCTCTATATCTCTCTCCACTGCTGAGGCTGAATATATTGCTGCGGGTAGCTGTTGTACCCAATTACTGTGGATGAAGACACTACTAGGCGACTACGGATTCTCTCAAGATAATACTAGTGCTATCAACATCTCCAAGAATCAAGTTCAGTGTTGTGAAAATTTTAAATACTCGCAAGTGCACGAATCGTTTGCAATATAGTGTTATGCAAGTGCGAGGTCGATCCCACAGGTAATTGTGTTGCAAAAATTAATCTCTATTCAAACTAATCATATTTTAACCTAGTTCCAAATTTAGTGATTCTTAACAAAAGAAAACATAAACAAAAATAATGAAAATAAATGGGTCTAAGGTTTTGGAATCCACACCCACCAAATCATAGCAACGTAATCTCATGCTCATCTACACCATTTGAAGTTCTCATCATACAAATCTTATGTTTGTTCTACTTTTGCTTCAAAAATTGTTTAAATCATTCAATGAATCCATTTTTCCACAAATCACAAAAGATATCTAGTTTCAACTAAATCATCAAATGTATCCATAGAATGAAACACAATGAATATCCAACATAAATGAAAATCCAAGCCATCAATTAAATGAGACAACTTCAAATCATCACTTGTATTCGGAAATCACAAGAGATACCCAAAAATCATCTCAAAAATCGAATAGAAGTAAAACAATTAGAAATCCAAAGCCCATAAAATCAAATAGCATAAACAAGCATGAAAACATAATCTCTCTTCAATGGTGAGGTTTCATTCTCAACCCTAGATGAAATTTTAGCTACACATAATGATAAAAATAAAATCTAAAACCTTGAATTAAAAGCATAAAAATTAAACACTTACAAATGGAAAAAAAAATGGAAGAACAAAATCCTCTAGAAGAGAGACTTGGTGTGTGAGGGCTGTGCCCCACTCCACACACCCCCCTCCTCGTTTTCCCCTTACAAAAAAAAGAACTACCCCTTTTATTTTGGTGTTGCTAGGAAACTGACGCTTCTTCCCTACAGGTTGTCTCTTTTTTTTGCTACCCTTTCACGTGATTCTTCACACTTTAGTTCATCCAGCACACACATCTTTCAAAGCTTGTATATGTTCGGTCTAACAGGAAACCAAGAAGAGGAAAAATCTGCTGGTCCGTGTGTGTGTCTGCTGGGTGTGCTGTCCTTGCCTTGGACAATTCGGTGCTGGTCTTTGGGAGTTGCTAGACGTGTATGAGCTGCTGTCCATGTGCCTGCTGTTCTGTCCAGCTTTGGGTGCAAAAAATTGCTGCATTGTCTTGGGAGTTGCTGCTGTCCTTGCATGAGTTGTCTGGCGTGGAGTGCTGCTTGGAGGAGCTATCTTGTAGGTGCTGCGCTGCTTAGGAGCTGCTGCTGGTGTGGAAGTGAGCCTTGCTGCCCATGCTGTCTTGGTCCTTGAGTTGCTGCTGTCCAGCACATAGAGAAAGTGAAGGTACTGCTGTCCAGCCCTTAAAAATGACATGTGCTGCTGCTTGGGGAGAAGAGAAATGTTGTTGTGCAGGTTTTTGGGAAGAGTTGCTGCCCAGCTTTGGGGAGAGAAGGAATGGGACAAAAAAAATAAGAGAGATGGACAAACTTCCGGATTTTGGGGATGATCCAACGACTAAAATTAAAACAGCCATATCTTTTTGTATGTATCTTCAAATAGGCTGAAACTTGTTGGGTTGGAAAGCTGACATCTTGAACTTCAATTTAGACCTAAGAAACTCTCATAAAAGATATCGTTTGATCCTGTCATGATAGGTCAAAATCTAGTAGTCTACTGCATCTGAATTTCCTTGTATTTTGCTTGAATTATATCATTTCTCTCTTATTGTCTTACAAAACATAAAAATACTAAAACTAACCAAAGCATCAGAAAATAACAAAGTTAAAGGTTTAACTAATGTAAATTAAGGGGTCCAAATATACACTTTTTGACACTCATCATTCAGCACTCTCGGACCAAGCACATTGATATCAGACATCACTTCCTGCGTGATCTTGTGGAATCCAAGGTAGTATCTCTCTCTTTCATCCCCACTGACAACCAATTTGCTAACATTCTTACCAAACCTCTAGATGGTAGCAGGTTTGAGTCCCTTCGGAAAGCGATTGGTGTTTGTGCCATCTCCTAGACATGCTTTTCCATGCTAGGATGAGATTTTTGTCTTGTCCTCTAATAGCATGATGTTGTTTTTGTATTATTAAAAAAATAAAAAAATAAAAAATATAAAATTTTTGGGGTTTTGTAGCAGGTTGGTCCTTTCTAAGGTATGTCAGCTATCTCATGTATTTTATTTGGGTTTTTTAGTTCATTATGCATTGATGAATTATTCTTACATATGGTTGAGAACATAAGTCTGACATATGCAAAGTTTTCCTGCTCACTTGTAATGATTGATAGTTCATTTTCTCATGCAATGAAAATGTGTACTATCTACGACTCCCCTAAAGGTACATCTTTCCTTCTCAGACTTTTTGTTTCTAAAGTTTTTGGATAAGAGAAGAGGTGTAATGTCCATGACATTTTGTAGTAATTAAAATATGAAAACGGAATAAATAATTGACTAAGGTTAATTTAGTAATATTAAAATGTAAGAAAATATTTTTAGGTTCAAAGAAAATAAAATAGAAAAGCAATTAGAAAAGCAATAGGAAAAGAAAAATAAAATAGAAAATGAAATTAAGAAAAATAATAATAATAATAAATATCAAAACAAAAGTATATATATATATATATATATATATATATATATATACATATTAAGAGCATGGGGCGCAGACCTGCGCCCCACACTCAAGCAAAATGGCCATTTGGCCATTTAACACAAGATGGCCAAATGGCCATTAAAAGAAACAAAAAATAAAAAAAAATAAAAGAAGGTGTGGGGCGCACACCTGCGCCCCACCTTCACTAAAAGGAAGGGCCGCTTTGGCGGCCTTTCCCTACGAAAAATAAAATAAAAGAAATAAACAAGGCGCTCTGCGCCTTGTTTCTCTAGCGCCTTGTTTAGAGAAAAGGCCGAGTGGCCTTTTCTTTTTCTTAAAGAGGCAGCGCCTCTCCTTCTTATTTTTCTTTTAAGGATTTTTATAGAAAATCCTCGATCTACGAAGATCCAACGGACCGATCTTCAATCTAATTTCGGTAACGTAATCTATGAAGCCTGATCTACGTTTCTACCGATTGGTTTGAGGTATTTTCACAAACTCTTGGTCTTTGAGATTTTAGATTAAATCTAAAGATATATGAGTTTGATTTTATGTGTTCTTAGGATTTGTTGTGTGGAGCTTGCTAAACACTCTCCAAGTGTTGGATTTATATTTGGTGGAATTTTTGGTGAGTTTCCTCAAACTCTAACTTTTGGGTATTTAATTTTAGTTGAATTTTTATGTGATTAACCTTTAGTAAATGCTATGGGTTAATAATATTGTGTTTGGGGTTGTGATTTATAAATTATGGGTTAAGATTGAAAACCTTAATTTGATGGGTTAAATTAATTTAGGGGTTTTAAGTAATTGAAACCTAGATTGTTAATTTGTGGATTAATTGTGGTTATATTGATGATTAATTCCAAATTAGCTATGAGTTTTGTAAAAATAAGTATTTATGGGTTAAGTTCTAATATTAGTAAAAATAAATAATTATGGGTATTTAGTTTAAATAGTTTTTGTGAAGTTAACCCTAAGATTTTCTTATGGGTTAATGTTATTTTAAATGTGTTAATGATTTAAGTAAATTAATTAGTAATTAAGTTAGTAATTATTGTAAAAAGATTAGTGAATGTAATTTTAGACTTAATGTTAGCATAAAAATGTTAGTGAAAATAATTGTGAGTTAGTAATTAATATTATAAGTAAATAATTAAATAATAATTTTAATATCTAACCCTTAGTAAATATTTTTGGGTTAGTGTTATTTAGCTCTAATTAGTGTTTGTATGCAATTTTAGTGTCTAATCTTAAACAAGTGTTTTGGGTTAGAGGTGTTGTGATTAAAATTAGTAAATAAGGTCTACAAGTGTATAATTGGGACCCTTAAAAATATTAGGGGTTTTCCAACGGTTTAACCTTGAGCGATTCAAGTGCTAATTATGGTATTAATCATTTAAAGTGTTAAATAGTGCAATGTGTTATTCCACAGTGATACATTGCAAGGTGGTGTCTAGGAGACCTAAGCTTCATATCCGTGCAACCAGGTGAGTATTCTACTCACTGAGGAACCCTAGGAATTTAGATTTACATTTTGACAATATTTGGTTGTATTTATTGTTATGGAATTTGTTGGTGAAAATATATGTGAATGAGTTGTGATATATTTGGATTGAGAATTGTGATGATAAATGGATGTTGAAATTGTAATGTATTTATAGTTATGAAAGTGTTGGTAAAAATATATGTAAATGGGTTATGACATATTTGGATTGAGAATTGTGATGATAAATAGATGTAATTGAAATTGGAATGTATTTATAGTTACGTAAGTGTTAGTAAAAATATATACGAATGGATTGTGATATATTTGGATTAAGAATTATGATAATAAATTGATGTTGTTGAAATTGGAATGTATTGATGGTTATGGAATTGTTGATAAAAATGAAGGTGGTATGTGTTGAAAGAAAGATATTTAGGAATACACATATGATGATACGTATATAGTGTGGATGCTTTGGTATTATGAGAACCCGGTAGTTGATAGATGGTAAGTCCAGTGTTGTAGTATCTGGCATAGTGGTAGGCCATAGTGTAGCAGCTCTTGACTGAGATGAGTGGTAGGCCAGAGGGTAGCAGCTCTTGGCTGAGATGTGTGGTAAGCCTAGCATTGAAGTGCTAGTTCATGTGAGATGTGTGCCCTGCGGGTCGTAGCTTTATGGGCGGTGCTGATGGTAAGTCTAGCATTGAAGTGCTAGCACTAATGAGATATGTGGTAAGCCTAGCATTGAAGTGTTAGTTCACGTGAGATGTGTGCCCTGCGGGTCGTAGCTTTACGGGCGGTGTTGATGGTAAGCCTAGCATTGAAGTGCTAGTACTAGTGAGATATGTGGTAAGCCTAGCATTGAAGTGCTAGCTCACGTGAGGTGTGTGCCCTACGGATCGTAGCTTTACGGGCGGTGGTGATGGCAAGTCAAGCATTGAAGTGCTAGCACTAGTGAGATGCGTGAAATATTGTTAGTGGAAACCGTGATAATATATGTGTGATGAACAACATGACTTGTATTTGATAATGTGTTGTTATGTGAACTTAATAATTTGTGAATAACGCTGTTGAATCCTACATGCATTTCTGTTGGTGTATGTTGTATACTTAGTGAGTCTTATACTACTGAGGTGGTGAACTCATACTTTCACCTGTACGGATGTGGTTAACCCCACAACCGTACAGACTCTGATGTTTTGACTGCAGGTTCAATGGATCTAATGAAAGACGTCGTAGCATAGTACTTGGGATGTTATGACTGAAGCCCGACGCGACAGTTATAATGGTTGGATCATGGGTTGTCCGCCTTTTAGTAGATTTTGTTTATGGCTCGTGTCGCATGTGACAATTGTATTTATGAGCCAAACTTTTAGTACATATTTAATAGCTATATAGAAGTCTTAAATAGATGGACATATTAATGGCTCTTTGTTGTATTTAACTGTTGTCTATAGATGTACCTTCCGCTATGTTAATAATGTTATTATGTGTTATCCGCTGCGTAGATGTAACTCTGATTATCAAGTACATGTTATGGAATGTGTACCGTATGTTGGCTGAGCGACATGTAGTCGTGCCACTGTGATGACTCATTTTACGTTTTTCAAAAAAAAAAAAATCGGGTCGTCACAAGAGGTCTTTGATAAGATAGCCAAATTGACCACATGCTAGTTGAACCTAGAACCTAAAAACTCTAGCATTCTCTCTAGGTTGCAGCATCATAAGAATCAAGCAGTAAGAAGCTCTCATTTGTGTATTCACTACTTATGTGCTGATTTTGCAATATGCGTTGCCCTCTATGTGTAAGTAAAAATTTACCTTATCCTTCATGGTACAAGTAAAACAATTGTGTGCTGCTGTAACGCCCCGCCTTTTACAAAAAGACGTAAGTGAAAATTTCGATTTTCACGTGACATTACGATATCATCAGAGTTATAAATTGGCAGGGAAATATATTTTTTTCTTAACATTAACACATCAGAGCTTCTAACAAAATACTTCAAAATATATATAAAGAGTGTAATTGAATAATTACACATTAAAATAGTATTTGTGCCATGTATGGCACATATAATTTACAAACTTTATATTCATAGCATCATTAATACATACCAACAAAAATATAAATATTGTTCACCGAATATAATAATAATAATGGACTAGACATAGTAGTCCACAAAAATGAGAGGCATCCTAGCCTCAGACACTACTACCAAGATCACCTAAAGGTCTGGACAATCCTGATACTCCTCTTCTTCATAACCTGTATTAATATATAATATAGAGAGAAATAATAATATAAAAATACCTAGTGAGTCCACTGTTTTCAATAATGATATGATTGTTGATTTATTAGAAATAAAGAACACAATGCAATGACATAATAAAATGACAGTTTTATATGCAGAGTCTTATTTATTTAATTAACCATTTTCTTCTAGCATTCACCTCATAGAGACGTAACTCTAACAAATAGATTCAAGGAGACATCACTCTAGTATATAAAATCTAAGAGACGTAACTCTTGTCTAGCGTGTTATAGGAGACGTTACTCCCGTTTAGCGAATGATAGGAGACGTCACTCCCGTTTAGCGAGTTCTAAGGAGACGTCACTCCTCTAACAATTTATCTAAGAAGACGTCACTCCTCTAATAATTATTATCTTTTTGGCACAGGCAGACGTCACTCCCTGGTCCGTAGGTAGACGTCACTCCCTACTATGTTCTTTATTAATATTTTTAGCTCAGACAGATGTCACTCCTTGATTTATTGGCAGACGTCACTCCCAACTTTGCTATAATTAAATTCATTAATTAAAATAACAAAATATGCAAATTCCACATGCGCAACCAATTAAATAAAGCAGAAATCATAACATTATGGAAATTCAGCATCACCCTCAGTGAGTAAGAAATACTCACAGTTCTCTGCTACAAAGAGAGATCCACAGGAATAATGACTGCACAGTTATATACATTTGATAATATATTAGTATAAAATACTAAGAACCGATTTTACGACTTATAAATCACTTATCCCAATTTCTAATGTCACTTAGATATTAGAACGGCATAAAATAGGTTAATTATATTACCACATATTTTATTATCACAACATTTATTAATTAATATTTCACAATATCCTTTAAGTAAAACGGTATTATAAAAGCTTATCTATTTTTGTACCAAATCAACATAGTGCCTCCATTAATATAATTAATGGGTTTTATATTTTAAAAGTACACAAGTGATACAATTAAAATAATCCTTATTTTAATCTTATAAAATTTGGGGGAATAAAGGCATTAGTGTTAATAACGCCTAAAATACTTTTAAAATTTTTGGTGGCATAGCAGCGCTTTTGTAAAACATTACTTTTTGTTTGGGTATCACAACAACATGATTTATTATTTAAAAACGCCACTTGAATTACCTTGTCAAAATACAACTTAAGACATTAGAATATTTTAACTTGAAAATCATAATAACTAAGGTATATCACAAAATATATCATTTTTTAAAATATACTTTATATATATATATATAAATTACTTTCATTAATCAATTAAATATATCTATATATATAGCCATCATTAAAAGCATACACAAACAACACGTTTTACACATGTTTAACAAACACACACACCCACCTTTTTATCAAACACACAAATACATGTATTTCACACACACATCTTTTACTCACACACACGTTCCCCATTCAGCACACACATCTTTATATATTACCATATACACACAATTTTCTTTGATAAGGAACTTATTGAGTCTTTCTAAAATAAGTTGGATTTGTCCTCTCCTTTGTTGGATGCTGTCCGAGAGTGTGAGAGGGACTAAGAGAGGAAAAACAGGGTGTTCATGCTCTGTTCTTCAAGAGAGAGAGGGACAGTGGGTTCTTTGAGAGCTTTTCCTTTTCTTATTTTCTGGTTTGAGCCGTTAGAGGGCAAGAGAGTTGAGAAAGAGGGAGAGAGCTGCTGTTTACTAAAATGGTACTGGCCGAGTGATAAAATCAGAGAAAGGAGAGAAGAGAATTTTGTTTAAAAACCTGCTGTAAACCGAAACAGAGAAAAGGAGAGTGAGACTTTTCTTTTCTTCATTTGGGATGCTATGATTAAAACAGAGGGAGAGTTTGAGAGAAGAGTTTAGAGAGCTTCTTTTTGGAATTACAGAGAAACCAAGAGAATTGAGAAAGGAGAGGAAGTTGTGCATGAAATGAAGGGAGGTGCTGCACTCTTCTTATACACGCATGGAACGGTGGAGATTGCTTGAACCTCGAATTGATCTAATGGCTAGGAAGGATTCATCTCACCTGCGCATGAGCTGGGCGGTGACTTATCTCAGAGAGGAACGAAAATCAGAGAAAGAGATCATAGGAACATAGAAGGGGGGCTGTACCTTGCTTGGACGGCTGGATTTCCACCGGGTGGCTCTTGATCAAAGGTTGGGGTAATGGCAAGTGGCCTATGAGATAGTTCGTAGGTGGAAGAAAATCTAAAATTGATAAGATTCTCTTATCAACTTCTAATGAGTGTTTAGTTTCTAACTTGCCTCTAACTGAGTTCTATTTAGTTTCTTGTTTTTCTGTCTTCTCTGCTGGCCGGTTCTTGTGTGTATGGTACTGTAGCAAGACCAAGCTTCAGTGCCTTAATGCATGTGGACTGGGTTTGGTTGGGTATCAATTGTGTATGGGCTGGGCACTATCAACGTGTGGGCTGAGTTCATGAAGAATTAAAATGGGCCCATAAACATTAATGTTCAATTTTCGTCCAAATCAGGATATCATTTTTCATGGGTATTTTTGCATACTAAACGGAGTCCAAAAATTATGAAATTTGGAAGGTAGCTAAAGGACTTCGAGAAGAGTGTTCTGGATTTTGAATCGACCAAAACGGAGTTCGTTTGACCCTGTTTCCGTTATTCCAAAGTTTAAGATCCGTTTGAGTTTTTATCAATTTAAAACTATAAATGCTTCTAAATGAATATTTATTTTCATAAATATTCATATTTATTCTTTTACTATATTATTAGGTCTTAAATCATATTTTAAGATATTTTATTCAATATTCTTAAAATACGGGGTGTTACAGCTGCATCTTAGGGGTAGTGTATCAGATGAGGGTGACTAGGCCCTAATAAGTTATAAGGTTTGACTTTTGACTTATCTGTCACTGATTTTCTCTCTTGTTTAGAAAATCTGGTTGCTCTTTGTCATATCAGTGATAGTCATAGCTTATGGGAAAAGTCTTCACACACCCACACATTGCATGAGCTGAGAAAGCTATTTTCATTATTATGTTTGTAGGGGAATCTTTGCCTATCTTATCCTTGTCTATCGACTTTATGTTTGCATAATTCTGACGTGCTCTTTGACTATTTTCTCAAGACAGGGATACATGTGTGTGCTATTATACTTGTGAAGGACCTAACCATGCTGCTCTTCTTTCTACAGTTCAGCTTGATGTTTCCTTATTTTAGTCCTTTTCTTTGTTTTTAAAACTTGTGGACTTTATTACTCTATTTACCCTAGCCCTTCTGAGACTGTTAGGGGGAGTAATTTTTGTTATGGCTGGTTTTCTTTACTCTATTTTACCCTTTGTCCCTTTGTGACAAAAATGGGGAGTAATTTTTATTTTTAGACCGGGAATGTATTTTCAAACCGGTCAAATGATTTTTGTCCCAGAATGGCCAAAGTGGGAGTTTGTTAGGTTGTGATTGGCTACATTTTGATTGGACAAAATCACTTATATGTAAAGATGCTTTTTAACAGGGTTTCTGCTATTCAGAAGTGCTTCAGAAGATTCTGCATTGTTTGCAAGTCAGAGATTTCGGTTCCCTGCCAGCCGTCCGGACGACCTGTCATCCCGTCCGAACGCCAAGCTGTCCAAAGCTTCAGCTGTCCGGACGACGTGTCTTCCCGTCCGGACGCTCATCTGTTCATAATTCCCAGTCGTCCAGACAACGTGACATACCGTCCAAACGTCCTTCAGACTAAAGCATCATCCATCTAGACGATGTAGTTTTCCTTCCGGACACTCCTTTGTATCGAGAAGCTTCTGCTCCAGCTTGCATCCGTCCAGACGTTTCAGTAGCCCGTCCAGACGACCCTCAGTGTTCGATTAAGCTTCAGATTTTCTTTCCAAAAGCAAATATGGGAAGATTGCTGCAAGCGTCCGGACGACGAGGATTCCCGATGAGGGTTGGCCCTAAGGTAAATGATTCCATTGAAGACCCCTTTAGGTAGGAGACCTAGTTGGGAGGCGTTCGTGTTGGGTTACACGTTAGAGAGCAAGGTACGACCACTGCATCAGGGGTATGTGAGTGTTACTATCTTGTATCTAGTCTTGTCTTTTGAATAGTGGATATCCTGGGTTTGGCTGCTCCGGAGTGATTTTTTCTCATCTTGAGTTTCCACTTCGTTAACAAAAATCTTGTGTTATTTATTTTCCGCATTATTTTGTTAACACATTGTGCGCACACACCTGTTATTTATTTTAGAAGTCAATTTCATTTTTTACTACGACATCCCTTCATCGGTTCGTCTCCACTTCCCCAGGGCAGACTCCAATGCTATCCCAGATCCAAGATCCGGGGATGTCTGCATCTATGAGCATATGCTTCCCTCCTGTCTGAACTTCCCGTTTCAAGATATTGTCCGGGAGTTGCTCTGCTACCTTTGAGTGACACCGTTCCAGATAATGCCAAATGGGTGGAGGTACTTTCTCGCTACATATTTGTTATGGCCGACGATGAATCCCGGGCACCAGATGGCTATCCCGGAGTTTTTTGCCATCTACCACTCTCGATAAAAAAGAATTGTAAGTATTCACTACTTTGTCTATCCTCAGTTTGTCATTTCAATTGCCTTTGTTCTTCTAACTTTCTTGGTTCTTCTTTGTAGAGGAAAAATATCCTGATTTGACACGGGAACAGAGGAAAAGGGTCAAGGCAATGCTCAGGTTATACCTGCTTCTAAGAACATGATGAAGATGGATTTCGATGCCATCGTCACGGATGCTGCTCTCCAAGAGAGTTTTGGCTATGATATTCCTGAGGAGAATGTCCTCCTGGATAGGAGGGGGAAACCAAATAAGGCTCTTAAGAGTAAGGTTGTCAGGCCTTCAAAATAGAAGACTCCCGGAATTGTCCCCACAAAAAGGGCACCAGCAAAGGAGCGGGCAAGGAAGATAATTCCAACCTCGAGGGAGGATGTTCCAATAGAATCCTTTGAAGTTGCTCTTGTGGCCTAGGTAGTTCCTTCTTCTACCTCAGGCTCGGGTGGTGAAGTTTCTGAGGCACCTTGGGCGATGGGACCTTCTGCGCAACAAAAGGAAGCTGCACAACCCACTTCTGAGGTTCTCGTGGAACCCTGGTTCGATAGCAAGCGATTGATGGGAGATGCCATCCGAGCTGCTGGAGGAGATATGGAAAGCTCGTCCCTAGCGGTCGAACCTTATCGAACCAAGAAGCGCAAAGCAGATAAGAGGAGGGCTAAGGTAGAGGAGACTTCAAAGAAGCCCTGAATCGAAGCAAAGGGGAGGCAACTCCTGAGCTTCCTAGGGAACTCCATCACCCCCCCCCCATTCGATAGAGGAAGTTTTGCTTGTGGCCCCGGTGTCCACTCTTTACTGCATCTTAGATGATTCCAAGCCTGAGGAGCCTATCCTAGTGACTACCACGGAGCCAAATGCAGGATAGTGTATTGAATTCCCGGTAACTACTGCGAAGCCAAATGCAGACAAGTCTACTGAAGTCTCAGTAACTACCGCAGACCCCTTGATGGGTTTTCTCTCTTCTTTTGGGCCTTCCGGGGCTTTCATGCCACAATTGACCGGGCCCTCGAGTTCCGTTTATAAGGTCCCCTTATAATGGGTCCTTCCGGGAGGAGGGTTCCTATGATCAGATCCCTCAGAAATAGTCTTAAAGGGCATCCTCTTAAGGCAATTTCTAAGCTCCTTCTTGAAAATTACACCAAAAGGGTGGGGAGAACCATGCCCAAGTGGTTCGTGGACATCCTTATCCACCATCACTACTGGTAAGTTTTTCTGATCCTTCTTTTGCTTTTATTAATTCCTTTTTGAATTTGCCCTTAACTTTGTTTTAGTTTTTAGTCCTCAGTTACAATGGCAAGCCTGTATGGCGAATTCCTTGAGGGGTTGAAGGGATACCCCTCAGAGGTAGTGGAGCTCCAGCGTATGCTTCGGAGAGTGGATGCTGAGGTGGAAAACTTTAACATACTTATGGAAGCAAAAGCCCGAGAGGTTCTAGAGAGCAAGCAGAGGCAATCTGAGATGGAGGAGAAGATTGCCAAGGTTGACGAACTGGCCGCCCCGCTATATGAGGGTGAGACTAGGGCTGTAAACAAGCTGAGCTCGGGCAAGTAGTGCATGCCCGAGCTTGGATCATTTAAAATTTTCACTAGCTCGAGCTTGTGACAAGTACATTTGAGCTCGGCTCGGCTCGCCAAGGAGAATTCCTTGTGCGACCTCGAGCTCGAGCTCGACTGCTAGGCAAGTTGAGTACTCGAAACTAGGTTCGCCCAGCTTGACTAATTAAGAATTTATAGATTTTTTTTTTAAAAAAATATTTAACTTAAAAAGCTCATCTTCCTAACCATCAAATTAGATAAATTGAATTAAATAACATTAGTAAAAACTTTTAACTTCCCAACGATCAAATTGAGGACAACTTTGTAATTAAAATTCAAAATTACTTTTTTTGGCATGCGTGATGACAAACATGGCTTGGTTCAAAAGGAGAGACTTGCATTCCTTTTTATAGATTACTTGGGCAATGAATTCTCCCTGTTTTTTCCATGTGGAACAACCGAAGCCTTGGCTTAACAAGAGAGGCTTGCATCCCTTTTATAGATTACTTAGGTGAGCAATTCTCATTGCTTTTTCCATGTGGGACAACCGGACAAGCTAACTATTCTTGTGAGGGGTATGTGTTTGCTTTTATTTTATTGGTGTGGGACACTTGTGAGCAAGCAAATACAAGGAAAATCCAAAAGAGTTTACTCTTAAAAGTAGCAAAAAAAAAAAAAAAGGTTTTAATATACATGGTTAATATATAAAATTGACTTTGACATTGAGATTTAACCAAAACACAACCATACCCCCGTTTTAAATTTTGAATATTTTACTACTTTCTTTGCTCTACTTATTTATGGACCAAAAGCACGTGACATATGCACTGGGATAAGAACATTGTTCAATGTTTATAGTGTTTAGTGTTTCATAAGGTGGGATAACTTATTGTCTTCTTTAATGAAAATTGTAGTAGTGGTGGTGTAAGTTGACAACTTGTGTTGATGGATTATCCATACACACCGTTTTTGTCTTTTTCACTTTTTGAAAATTGAAATCTTGAATTAAAAGTTAAATTTTGATACTTGATTAGTTTTTTTATATTATTAACTTATTAAACCACAAAAATTAAAAATTAGATTTTATAAATGTCCTCTTATGCTGATTTTTTGAACAACTTATAAACATAAAAATTGTTTAGGTGTAGTTTTTTACCTTAAACTTAGGTTTTATGGGCACTCATACGTATAATAATCAAAATTATGTAAACTATAAATTATGAATTAGGATATTAATATTAATAAAATTATGTAAACTCATACGTATAATATACTAATAATAATGTGATTATGTGAACTCAAACTTATAGCTTAATTTCTAATTTTATATATATATGAATTATGATATAACAATTCTTAATATATATACCTACATACTTAATATATATCTAATTATCCTATCATGTGATCATATAATCAAACAATTCATATGATCTTTAATCTTAGATCATGTCATCTAATGTGTTAGTTTGAGATTGGCTGCATTCTCTTTGACAAAATTACTTTTATGTAATGTTGCTACATATTCAGGGATGCTGTTTTTATTCAAAGTCTTCAATTCAGATATGTGCTTCAAAAAGATTAAGTGTAGATTTCAAGACAGAGAAGTCGGATCCCAAGCATCCATCCAGACGGCCCAGTATAACGTCCGGACGCTCATCGGTCAGCAACATCTGTCCGAACGACGTGGTAATACCGTCCGGATGCCCATCAGTGTCCAAAGTTTCCAACTGTTCAAGGTCGCATATGTTCGGATGTCTCAGCAACACGTCCGAACACTATTCAGTGTTCAACAAGTAAAATGATTTCCTTTGCAAACACATATATGGGAAGACAACTGCAACTGTCCGAACGACAAGTCTACACCGTCCGGACGCTATCCTTGATAAGGCAAGATGTGGAGAAGATTTGAAACCGTCCAGACGTCAGGTCTACACCGTCCGGACGCCAGTCGTTATTATGGAAATTATGTGCAGCAGAAGTGCAACCGTCCGAACGCTAGGGCAACATCGTCTGTACGCAGTCTTTGGAAAGCCAATTGCACAGTTGTTTGTCCGGATGGCCTTAGCTTGAGTCCGGATGCTGCCTAGAGAAAATCGTATCAAACTCGTTTTAGGTCTTCTGTAGCCTATAAATAGTGGAAAAAAAATATGACTTCTAAACAACCAAGTGTGTGTTTGTGTGCAACAAAATATCTTAAATGCGGAAAATAAAAGAGACAAAATATTTGTTGACGAAGTGGAACTCTGTGAAGAGAAAAACCACTCTGGGGCAGCCAAACCCAGTAAATTCACTATCCAAAGATAAAGCAAGTTACAAAGCACTTGTACTCACAAAAACTATTGCAGTAGTCATACCTTTAACTATAACACGAAGCCCATCGTGAACACTTTCCAACAAAGTCTCCTACTTGAAGGGGTCTTTAATGAATTCCTTTACCTTAGGGCCGACCCCTAAGATAGACTTCACACGAACAAAGGTAGTACACACCGGCAACGGCTAGAGAGCTAGCGGATCTTCAATTCTCCTTAAACACCCTCTCTAAGCACTATGAAATTCTATACTAAATTCTTACAAATCACAAGCCTAGAGCCCTCTTTATATAGGCTTCAGAAAACCAAATTTTAAAAAAATTCGGACTCTAGCTGTGGAGCGTCCGGACGGAAGATAGCCTCGTCTGGACGGTCTTCTGCTACCGTCTTTCCAGAATAGCACGACTCTTCCCAAAACAGAACCACATGCTTGGCCAAGCATCCGGACGGTCTTCGCTTTAACTCATTTTTGCACTCGTAAAGGAAACCTGAAATATTCTGGAATGCTGGATATCGTTTAGACAAGTTGCCACGTCGTCCGGACATCTTGCAGAAACTTCCCAAATAAGTGTCGACTGACATCCAACTCTGAGTAGAAATTGGAGAAGCTTGACCTAGAGTCCGGATTGTGTTGCCCTAACTTCCGGACGTCTTCAACGCTGAAGCTTCTAGACATTACGGGGCGTCCGGACACCTTCAAAGGCCTGTCTAGACGATTGCACAGGAACCGGCTAGCTGACTTAGAATTTGCATGGAATCTTCATGAACATGTTCTAGAAAACTTGTGTCAAGGCACAAGGCATGAAATAAACACTATCTGTTAGTATATTGGCTACATTTTGGATAACAAAAAACACTTTATGTAATGGTTGTGAATTAACAGGATGGTCGGTTCTCAATTCAGAATCTTCATGTATTCAGACAGTGTTCAAATCAAAGCATGTGATTGATCACAAGCTTCTAGAAGATGTCCATGAAGAGTCCTTGCAAATTCCAAGCCAAATCAACCAGTTCTTGTGCAACCGTCCGGACGAGCCTTTAAAGGCGTCTAGACGCCCCGTAGTGTCCAACAGTTTTGTTTTGAAGATGTCCAGATGAGAGCAACACCGTCTGGACGGCTAGGTCAATCAGTATTCAACACGGAGTTGGATTTCAGAAGTCGACACTGTTAGGGAAGTCTCTGCAAGTCCTCCGGATGACGTGGCAACACATCCGGACGTTGTCCAGCATTTCAGAAAATTTCAGTGTTTCGTTCGAACGCAAAAAGGAGTTATAGTGAAGATCATCCGGACGCTCGGCCAAGCTGTCTGGACATGGACCTGACAAAGATAGATTTGCGCTATTTCTGAAAGGATATCACAGAAGACCATCCGGACGTGGCTTACTTATGTCCGGACGCTCGACAGCCAGAGCCCGAATCTCAGCAGTTTTAGGTTTTCTGTAAGCCTATAAATAGAGGGCCCTAGGCTTGTCAATGGTGCATGATTCGGTGTTGAATTCTCTTAGCTTGAGAGGGTATTTAGGGAGAATCGAAGATCCGCTAGCTTTCAAGCCGTTGCCAGTGTGTGTTCAACAGTTCGTGTGAAGTCTATCTTAGGGGTCGGCCATAAGGTAAATGAATCTATCAATAATCCCTTCGGGTAGGAGATCTGGTTGGGAAGCGTTCACGATAGGCTTCGTGTCAGAGTTAAAGGTATGACTACTGCATAAGGGTATGTGAGCATAGTGGAGTTCCTGGGTTTGGCTGCCCCGGAGTGGTTTTTTCTTTACACAGAGTTTCCATTTCGTAACAAATATCTTGTCTTATTTAAATTTCGCATTTAAGATATTTTGTTGCACAAAAACACACACACTTGGTTAAATTAGAAGTCATTATTTATTTTCAATTGGTATTAGTGCTTGGTACACTCTGTTTTAGATTTATTTCTTGAGTATAATCTCTTGACTTCTATTTTGTTTATTTTTATAAATGTCTCAAAATCTTAATTCTGTTCCGCCCTTTGATGGGACGAGCTATGGCTATTGGAAAGCCCGCATGCGCTTCTTTTTAAAATCAATTGACGTCTAGAAAATTGTTGAAACTGGTTGGATTAAACCAGAAGAAACAGACGAAATTACTGTTACTCAAACAAGCGCATGGCTCTTCAATGATAAAGCCATCCATGCACTATGTCAAGCACTTTCACCATCTGAACTCGCAAGAATTTCAAATTGTGAAGTTGCTAAAGATGCATGACAAATTCTAGAAACAACATATGAAGGCACAAAACTGGTAAAATCTGCCAAGCTTCAAATGTTGATTTCTAAATTTGAAGAAATTAAGATGCTAGGAAGAAGAGACCTTCGGAGAGTTCTACACCAAGATTAGCGACCTAAGAAACTCGATGGTGAGTCTTGGGAAACAAATCTCGGATGTAAAACTCATCCGAAAAATACTAAGATCTTTGCCTGAGTGTTTCAGGATTAAGGTGACAACTATCGAAGAAAGCAAAGATCTGGAGGAGATGAAGATTGAAGTGCTGGTAGGATCTCTTCAGACATATGAATACTCCTTACCTCCAGTCAGAAAGGCAAAGAAAATTGCCCTCAAAGCATCTAAGGCACCTAAGAAGAAATCCAGAGTCTCATCTAACGAAGACTCTGATGTTGATGAAGACGCAGTGGCAATGTTAGCCAAGAACTTCGAGCGGTTCATAGTTCTCTGACAGACTAAGAAAGGTTCTTCACACAGCTAAGTCAGAAGAAGTAGAGAAGAAAGATCCGAGGGGTCCATAATGCTTCGAATGTTCAGGTTTTGGGCACATCAGGATTGAATGTGCAAATCTGAAGAAATTAAAAGGGAAAGCCTTTAATGCAACTCTAAGCGATGAGTCTGAGAAGGAAAAAGAAACTCTTGAGGAAGAACAATTCCTGGCCTTCGTGGCCACACATGAAGAAAATGAGGATTCTCAATCTTACTACTCCGAGAATAGTGAAGAAGAAGATATGCAGTCAGCCTATCAACTTCAATATGTAGAGTTCTTACAACTGAGGGAGAAAATACAAGCATCAGGTACTAGAGCTTAACAGCCTCAGGACTGAGAAGACCGCCATGCTCATAAAGATCAATAATCTAGAAGAGAGGCTTCTGGAGACACAGTTACAGCTACAGAGAGTCTCAGACGAGAAGCTAATTCACATGCTCTCTATTCAGAAGTGCCCAACCAATAAGACCAAACTCGGGTATGTTCCTCTTTCTACTTCTGATACTCCTTCTACCTCCTAGACTATTTTTGTGAAGCCGGCTATTCCCGAGTCTCCACCCTCAATCGTGGATAAGGGAAAAACTTTTATGGATGGGGAAGTACCAATCATCCCTCAGCCTCCGGCCAAGCTTCCTATCAGAAGAAAGCCTCCTACATGCCAACACTGTGGCGAGCCAGGGCACATCAGACCTAAATGCCCACATCAAGAAGTTCAGAGGAAGAAAAAGTGGCAGGCTCCTAAAACTCCCATGTATCACCAATGTGGAGTTAGCAGTCATATCAGACCTAGGTGTCCTCCACCTAAGCCACCCAGGCATCATCGATCTCTGCCCAAAAATCATGTTCCAAGGCATCAGCAGCTGCAGAAGCCTACTCAAGCAAGAAAGACTTGGGTCCCCAAGAAGCTGTATATGAGGAACAGAAGACTGCAGGAAGGGAAATCTCCTATGAAGGAACATCTTTCGTCAGTTCCTTCATGCAAGATCTGATTAGATTTCTGGCATTACAGCTAAAGAAGGAAGGACAAGACAAGAAAGAGGACATCCAACCCCCAAGGGGGAGCGGACCTACCTAGTAGGTGAGGTCACACATGCCTAGGATTTTGGTTCCTAAATCCTAGAGCATGACAGGCACACTTGCATAGCATTTTTATAGCATCATATGAAATCTTTGCATGTTATTATGGAATCATATTTTCTATCCCTATATTCCCTCTTGTTTGTCTTAAGGAAATTTTGCATGTATTAAATAGGGATAATAGAAAAAGCACGTCGAGCGGCTGCTCTTCTATCATGATTCTGTCAAATCTCTCTCCCTGAGATCAGGTTTGCTTTTATCTTACATGCTTGTACTATACTATCCTCTTTATTATGAAGCATGCTTTTGTTTTCTTTTTAATAAAAAAAATAAAAAAGGGAAAAAGGATGCAGAGTTTTTGTTGTTCCATTTTATAGCTTCCAGATATCTTATGTATGTTTAATTGATGCCTCAGTTTTTGATGCATTTATTCTTTTTCCTTTATATAACTAAGAGTTTTTTTTTTATATCTGCAAATTTTCCTAGTTGCATCCATATTAGATAGTTGCTTTTCTCATGCGATTAAATTTGTGCACTTTCCAAGACTTCCCTAAGGTATTTTTTTTCTCTCTCCTCTGACTTTTAGCTTTTGAAAATTCTATATGAGAGAGATTATTTTTTTGCTAAGATGGTCAAATTGATCAACTCACTAGTTGAACCTAGAACCCATAATTCTGGCATTCTTTCTAGGTTGCAGCACTAAGTGATAAAAAGCATTCAAAACTGAATAAATATGGGTAAATAAAAAGATCCACTACTTATATGCTATAAATCTGTTCATGAAATTTGTCCCTATAGAAACAGTTAGTGACCAAATCATTGCGGAAATAGACGGTCAATAAAGGACGATGTAAAAGAAAAAGTGCTGCAGCTTAAGGGGAGTGTATAAAATGGGGGTGGCTAGGCCCTAGTAAAATAAGATTTGACTTTTGACTGATCTAACATTGATTTTCTCTCTTCTCTAAAAAATTCAGGTGATTTAAGTCATATCAGTGAAATTCATACTTTTTTTGAGAAAGCGTTCATACACACACACGCATTTCTTGAGTTAAGTTTATTATTGAAAAATGTCTTTCTGCAGGGAAATTTTTGTGCTTACTGACTCTTAACTCTCAATTATATCTTGGTATATTTTTGAAATGCTAGTTGAATTGGGATATCAGCTTTATATACATGCGTGTTCTGGAAATTATTTGGAAAATATTTTTCTGCTATTTTTCCTCTCTTTTTCAGATTTTTTACTGAAGCTTCAGGACGGTGGTTCTAGATGTCCGGACGGTAAGGTTGATTCGTCCGGACGTCCCTTCTCCTTGTCCAGACGGGTGTGTTTTTGCGATCTCTTACGTGGCACTACGTCCAAATGTCACTTAAGTTCCGTCTGGACGATGAACCCTGTAGGGTTATATCGCATTCCCCCCATGCCGCAGCTGCCTCATATCATTTTTTTTGGCTTCTTTTGTCGTTTTGTGCTTTTTTTGTGCTTTTTATGCATATTTCTCACGTTCACGTGTCATCTTTGCAATTTATCTCCAACCCAGGTATGTTTTTATACCCTTTTACTGATTTATTTTAAGTTTTTATGCTTAAAATAGTTTTTTTTTGGGTTTCTCTTATTTTGAGTTTAATATGTATTATTGCTAAAAAATTCTTTATTGATTGGGATGAGATTTTGCATATTTGGTATCTTGTTATTGTTTGGGTTGAGTTTTATGTAGTTGTAATCTTTGGGATAGTCCATTTTACAGCCGTCATAATGCCCTTTTTTTTTTGGACTAACAGGAATTAATGCCTTCAAGGATTTGTTTCTATGATTTTTTTTAGCCTAGGAAATATGTCTTCAGATGACTCTCCTCCTCGAGTCAGGCAAATAAATGAAGAGTCAGTTGCTGACAGGCTGCACCGCATGCAATCGCGGCAGGTTCTGTCAGAGCAGAATCTTCTCCGTGCAGATTTGAGGGATCCCGTTCTACTCCCCATTGCTCAGATGCTTCTGGAGAACCAATGGAAGTACCTGTACAATTGTGCCTGCCTGCCCTTTCCCAGACTGGTACGGGAATTTTATGGCAACATGATCATCATCCAGGATGATGACAGAGGACTGATTATGCAGACCATGGTCAGAGGATAGCTGATTCAGATTGATCCACAGCTTATCAATGTTGTGATTGGAGTTCCTAATTTACCAGTCTCAGCCGTTCCTTTCTCCGCTGGTGATGAGGCACCTACCATTGACTTTTTGCATGATTTCTTTGGGGCGAGACCATAGAGAGAGGACAAGTCCCACTCCCAAATCAACATCTGTGCTTTTACTCCTATGCACCAATTTTTAACAAAGGTTGTTGTGACAAACCTTTGGCCTCAAGCTCATCGGAGTGAGCTTACTCTCAAGAAAGCCACCATTCTCTATTCCATAGTAATGCAGACTCCTTTTTGCTTGTGCAAGCACATCTTGCACACTATGCTCGAGGTTCAAGACGAGAAGAACACAAGTCTATCTTTTGGGTGTTTAATCACTTAAACTTGCCTTCAGGTCGTGACAGATATTTCAGACTCTGAGCCCAAATCACGGATTCTAGATCCTCTTGGCATTCAGACCCTCATGAAGTCGAATGCGCAGTTGCGGCATGCGGCTCAAGGCGGTGTTCCTCAGCCTCCACCAGTTCCCCCACCAGTAGCTGCATCATAATCATCACAGGTTGTGCCCCCTTCATTTGATTTAGAAGCTGCATTTACTCAGCTTATGTCATCCATGGGAGCTCTCCAGCGTGAAGTTAATCTTATTAGCGAGTGTGTTGAACAGTGTCATATTGACATCAGGGAGTCCCTGCAATATCATCACCCCAAGCCTGATGATGAGGACTGATTTTTTTTACTTATTATTGTTTTGTTTTAAAACAATTTTAAATTTGTGATGACTTTTTGTATTTCATTAAACACTTATGTTTTTATTAATACTCTGTTTACCCTTTGTCATTGTGTGACAAAAAGGGGGAGTATTTTTTGGATGGATTATGTTTTCGTATTTAGACCGAGCATGTATTTCCAAACCGATCAAGTGTTTTTGTCTTAGAATGGCCAATCGGGGAGTTTGTTACTATATTGGCTACATTCTGGATAACAAAAAACACTTTATGTAATGGTTGCGAATTAACAGAATGGTCGGTTCTCAATTCAGAATCTTCATGTATTCAAACAGTGTTCAAATCAAAGCATGTGATTGATCACAAGCTTCTAGAAGATGTCCATGAAGAGTCCTTGTAAATTCCAAGCCAAATCAACTGATTCCTGTAAAACCGTCCGGACAAGCCTTTGAAGGCGTCCGGACGCCCGCAGTGTCCAGTAGTTTTGTTTTGAAGACGTCTGAATGACCAAGCAACACTGTCCGGACGGCTAGGTCAATCAGTATTCAACATGGAGTTGGATTTCAGAAGTCGACACTGTTAGGGAAGTCTCTGTAAGTCGTCTAGACGATGTGGCAACACGTCGGGACGCTGTCCAGCATTTCAGAATATTCTAGTGTTCCGTTCGAACGCAAAAAGGAGTTATAGCGAAGACCTTCCGGACGCTCGGCCAAGCTGTCCTGACATGGACCTGATAAAGATAGATTTGCGCTATTTCTGAAATGATATCACAGAAGTCCGTCCGGACGTGGCTAACTTCCATCCTGACGCTCGACAACCAAAGTCCGAATCTCAGCAGTTTTAGGTTTTCTGTAAGCCTATAAATATAGGGCCCTAGGCTTGTCAGTGGTACATAATTCGATATTGAATTCTCTTAGCTTTGAGAGGGTGTTTAGGGAGAATCGAAAATCCGCTAGCTCTCAAGCCGTTTCCGGTGTGTGCTCAACAGTTCGTGTGAAGTCTTTCTTAGGGGTCGGCCCTAAGGTAAAGGAATCCATCAAAACCCCTTCAGGTAGGAGATCTGGTTGTGAAGCGTTCACGATAGGCTTCGTGTCAGAGTTAAAGGTATGACTACTGCATAAGGGTATGTGAGTACGAGTGTCTTGTAACTATCTTTGTTTTTGGATAGTGGAGTTCCTGGGTTTGGCGGCCCCAGAGTGGTTTTTTCTTTTCACAGAGTTTCCACTTCGTAACAAATATCTTGTCTTATTTAAATTTGCATTTAAGATATTTTGTTGCACACAAACACACACACTTGGTTAAATTAGAAGTCATTATTTATTTTCACTATCCATAAAACTTGAAGATTCTGAATAAAACCGATAATCTTGTTTAAATAGCAACCATTACATAAAATGTTTTTGTTATTCAGAATGTAAATACTAACAAATAGAGGCCTCTAGGCTTGTATAATTTACAGAATTTGGTATTGAATTCTTTAGAGCTTAGAGAGTATATTTTAAGAGATATTGTGCTGAACCGCTTGCTTTCAAGCCATTGCCGTTGTGTGTTGTTGTTGTGTTCGGCAATTGAAGTCTATCTTAGGGAGGAGGCCTAAGGTAAAGGAATCCATAGAAGATTTGGTTAGGAGGCGTTAACATTGGGTTACGTGTCAGAGTGCTAGATACGATCGCTGCATCGGGTATGTGAGTGTTACTTTCTATGTACTAGCTTTGTCTTCTGATATTGGATTTCATAGGTTTTGCTGTCCTTGAGTGATTTTTCTCTTAATTGAGTTTCCATTTCCTTAACAAAATAATTGTGTTATTTAAATTCCGCATTTACATTATTTTGTTATACGTTGCACACGCACACGGTTAAAATAGAAGTCATCTATTTTTCAATTGGTATCCGAGCTTGGTACACTTTGTTTAGATTTATTTCTTGAGTGTTAATCCTTTTGACTTCTATTTTATCTTGCCATGTCTCAAAATCTTATGATTGTTCCTGCCTTTGATGACACGAACTATGGCTATTGGAAAGCTCATATGCGTTTCTTTTTAAAATCCATTGATTGTTGGAAAACTGTTGAAATTGGTTGGACTCAGCCAAAGGATACAAATATTGAGCTTGTTACTGAAGAAAAAAAAAAAAAAAAAAAAACCCACGACTTGCCAATGATAAAGCCCTCCATTCTCTATGTCAAGCTCTTTCACCATCTGAATTTACAAAAATTCAAAATGTGGAACCACTCTAGAAGCATGGCAAATCTTAGAAACAACATATGAATGCACAAAACTTGTTAAATCTGCCAAACTTCAAATGTTGATTTCTAGATTTGAAGAGAGTAAGATGCTTGAAGATGAGATATTCGGAGAGTTTTACTTAAGATGAGCGACCTAAGAAACTCGCGTCTCGGATGTAAATCCCATCCAAAAAATTCTAAGATCTTTGTATGAGCGTTTCAAAATTAAGGTGACTACCATTGAAGAAAGCAAAGATTTAGAAGAGAAGAAGATTGAAAAGTTGGTGGGATCTCTTCAAACCTATGAGCTTTCCCTGCCTCCAGTCAAGAAGGTGAAGACTATTGCCCTCAAGGCATCGAAGAAGAAAGCCAAAGTCTCATCTGAGGAAGACTCAAAGAATGAAGAAGATGCAGTGGCAATGCTAGCCAAAATTTTTGAGAAATTAATGAAGAATGATAAATTCAAGAAGAAATTCTTCGAAAGAGCGAAGAAGGCCCCCAGAGAGTCTAAAACTAAAGAAGCTGAGAAGAAAGACCGAAAAGGCCCCAGATGTTTTGAATGCTCAGGCTTTGGGCATATACAGGCTTACTATGGGAATCTCAAGCAGGGTACAGGGAAGGCCTACAATGCAACTCTCAGTGATGAGTCCGAAGAAGAAGAAACTCCTGCTCAAGATCAATTTCTAGCCTTTGTGGCTCCACATGAAGACGATGAGGATTCTTACTACTCTGAGCATAGTGATGAAGACGGGGAAGAACTCAAAGAGGCCTATAAAATCATCTATGTAGAGTTCGAGAAGTTGAGGGAGACTCGTAAGCAGCACATCCATGAGTTGAATAGTTTACAAACTGATAAGAGTTTGTTCCAGCTCAAGATACAGGATCTAGAGGAGAAGTTACTGGAGACACAGCTATAGTTGGAAAGGGTCATCAATGAGAAGCTAACCCATATGTTGTCAATCCAAAAGAGTCCAACAGACAAGACCAGACTCGGGTATGTTGCTTCTTCCTCTGATATCCCCTCCACTTTTAGGATTGTTTTTGTCAAGCCCACAGTCCTCGAGCCTCCAACCACCGTCAAGGATAAAAGAAAGGAAGTTATTGGTGGAGATATTCCAGCTATTACAGAGGCCACTCAAAAGCTCCCTACCATTAGACGGCCTCCTATATGCCACCATTATGGTTTAAGTGGTCACATCAGACCCCAGTGCTCCCTTCTCAAAGCTCAGAGATCACAGGTCAAGAAAAAGTTACCCAGACAAGCTACATTCAGCACTAGACCTCTGGCCCAACATCAGGCTCCCCAGTATCAAGCTCCATGGCATCAGGCTCCCCTGCATTAGGCCCCACGGCATCAGACTCCTCATCATCAGCGGCATCAACAACGATTTGTTTCTGCCAATCAGAATGGCAAACCTAAGACTAACAAATCAAGGCACTACATGAAGAAGCCGCAGAAACTTGACGATGATCAATTCTATAGGGAGCTGCCTATATGGATGCAGAGTATGATACGATGGATGGATCACCAAATGAAGTCCATTCACCCCTTAAAGGGGAATGGACTCACCTAGTTGGTAAGGGTACATATGCCTAGGATTTGGTTCCTAATCCTAGAGCATCAAGTTTGATTGCATTGCATTATTACCTGACATATCTTTGTTTGCTTTGCAATCCAAGAACCATTATTATTTTTTCCCCTATTTCTCTTGTTGTTTTTGAGAAAATTTTGCAAGTACTATTTGGGGATGACAGAAAAAGCATGTCGAGTGGCTGCTTTTTTGTATTGGTAATTTTAGTCCTTTCTCTTTATGGACAGGTTTGATCTTGCCACATATGCTAGGTTTAGTTTTATTTTCTTTACCGTTGAAGCATGTTTTTGTTGTTTTCCATTAAAAAAAAAAAAATTGGCGGAGAAGATGCAGAATTTTTAAAATAGCTTTTCAGATATTGCATGTGTTTTTTCCTGATATCTCAATTCATTGTATGTTAATTGAATATGCTTATATATGATTGAGAGTGTATACCTAATATCTGCAAAGTTTTCCTATGCATCTTAATGGTAGATAGTTACTTTTCTCATGCGATGATTTTGTACACTATCCAAAGCTCCCCTAAGGTACTTTTTTTTTCTCTCTCTGAATTTTTGCTTCTGTAAATTTTGATGAGAGAGATTTTTTTGCTAAGATGGTCAAATTGACCAACTCGCTAGTTGAACCTAGAACCTAAAAATTCTTGCATTCTCTCTAGGTTGCAGCACCAAGTGATAAAAATCATTCAAAAATCAATAAATATGGATAAATAAAAAGATCTACTGCTTATTGTACTATAAATCTATTCTTGAACTTGTCCCTAAAGAAACAGTCAGTGACCAAATCATTGTGGAAATAGACGGTCATTAAAGGACTAAGTAAAAGAAAAGTGCTGCATCTTAGGAGGAGTATATCAGATGAGGGTGGCTAGGCCCTAGTAAAATAAGGTTTGACTTTTGACTGATCTATCATGATTTTCTCCCTTGTTTAGAAAATTCAGTTGCTTTAAGTCATATCAGCGAACTTCATACCTTATTGAGAAAGTCTTCACACACACACACACATTGCATGAGTTAAGTAATCTGTTTAAAATTTCTATCTACAGGAAAATTTGTGCTAATTGAACTCTTAGTTCTCAATTATGTCTTTTCATATTTTTGAAATGCTATTTGACTACTATATCAATTGATTATACATACGTGTTTTGAAGCTAACTTTAGGAAAAATAATATTTCTGCAAATTTTCCTTCAATTTTTGTTTTTGAGTCCGGACGGGTGTGGTTCAGACGGCCGGACGGTCATGTGACACGTCCGAACGCTTGCGGTTCTACCGTATGCTTATGTGGCAGCCCGCATCCAGATGGCTTAAGTGATGCGTATGGACGGGTACCCTACAGGTTTAAGAACACATTCTTTACTCCCTAGCCGCCACACCTCTTCTTTTTCCATCTTGTTTTTGTCGACTTTTGGTGTGCTTTTGGTGTTATTTTCTCGTGTTTTCTCATGAGTTCTTAGTTCCTTTTGTCCTTTTGTGCATTTTCTCTCCATTTCAGGTACTTTATTAGTTTCTTTTATATTCTTTTCAGTGTTTTATTAATTGTTAGAATATTGGATCTTTTGTGGAACAAGTTTGAGATGGAGTTTGCATAGTATTGATTAATTTATCTACTGCTGAGATTGGGATATTTGTTCTGTCATTTATTTGGATTGTTTTGGGGATATTAGTGTGTATGTAATCTTTAGGAAGTCTATTTTACTGCCGTTATAATGCCAAAATTTTTGGGGACTAATCAAATTTCTTTGGAATTATTTTTTTTGGAAATATTTTTGGTTATTCTTTGCAAAACCATGTCTGCTGGCAGTTCACAGCATAGTGTCAGGCAGAGGATAGAGGAAGGCATAGTTGCCTTCAGAGCCAGAATTGCAAATCGGCCAGCTATTCCAGAGAGGAATGTGGTTCGAGCTGATGTCTTAGTGGCACCTATGGATGTTATTGATGACATCATTCAGACTTATCACTAGGGCTACCTTTACAATTGTGCTTGCATTGTGCTCTCCAGGCTGGTGAGAGAATTCTATACGCATCTGGAGGTTGTACAAGATGAAGACAATGGCATTGTCCTTCAGTCCACTATAGAAGGGCATGTATTTCAGATTGATCCACATGTCATCATCAGGATTCTTGGTGTACCAGTGCTACATATTTCAGCCAGTCCCTTCAATGAGGTTGTAGAGCCTCCTACTTTGGAGGTGCTTAGGGAGTTATTTCATGCTGTACCACAGGGCGAGGAGCGAGCTCAAACGAACATCAGAATTCGTGCCTTTTCTCCCCCACATTGCATGCTCGCGAAGATTGTTCGATACAATTTATGGCCCACTGTTCGTAAGAGTGACTTGATTCTGAAGAGGGCTCAATTTTTATACGATATTGTCATGAGCTTTCCATTTTGCCTGTGCAAGCACATCCTCAATATTATGCTAGAGGCCAAAGATGAGCATACTACAAGGCTTCCTTTTGCATGCTTGGTTAAAAAAATTATCCTTCAGTCTGGTATAGACATCTATGGAGAGCCTAAGATGAAGATACAAGATCCACTTGGCAATTAGACCTTGATGAAATCAAATGCCCAGCTGAGGCATGAAGGCTAAGATGAAGCTCCTCAGCCTCCTCTTGTTCATGTTGAGCTGCTTATTGGAGCGTCCTCTTCTTAGACTGCTCCTCCGCCTCCACAGTTTGATGCAGGTTTTGCTCAGATTCTAGTTGCTTTAGAGTCTCTTCAGGGAGGTATGAGTTCTATGCAGTGGGAGGTACACTCTATCAACCTCCGAGTGGAGCAGTGCCAGCTTGACATCCATGAGTGTCTCAAGCACCATCATCTGTCCCCTAATGATGAGGATCATCCATCTCTTGGTGATGAGGATTGATTTGTTTTGATGTTGTGTTGGTTTTTATTTTGAGACATTTTTATTTTCCTGTTTCGGATAAATTGTAAAACTTTATAACTCTGGATTTTATTTACTTTATTTACCTTTATCCTCCTGAGACTTTAAGGGGGAGTAATTTTTTTGTTAGTTTTTCTCTACTCTATTTTACCCTTTGTCCTTTTGAGACAAAAATGGGGAGTATTTTTTTTTTTCTTTTTGTTTTGGATAAGGATTGTATTTTTAAACCAGTCATTTGATTTTTGTCCTAAAATGGCCAAAGGAGGAGTTTGATAGTTTGAGATTGGCTGCATTCTGTTTGACAAAATCACTTTTATGTAATGTTGCTATATATTTAGGGATGCTGTTTATATTTAGAGTCTTCTATTCAGATATGTGCTTCAAGAAGATTTTATGTAGATTTCAAGAAAGAGAAGTCGGATCCCAAGCATCCGTTCGGACGGCCCAGTATAACATCCGGACACTCATCAGTCAGCAACATTCGTCTGGACGACGTGGCAATACTATCCGAACCCCCATCAATGTCCAAAAGTTTCGAACTGTTCAAGGTTGCATCCGTTTGGACGTCTCAGCAACACGTTTAGACGTTCAACAAGTAAATGGATTCCTTTGCAGACACGTATATGGAAAGACAGCTACAACCATCCAGACGACAGGTCTACACCATCCGGACGCTATCCTTGCTAAGGCAAGACGTGGAGAAGATTTGAAACAATCCAGACATCAGGTCTACACTGTCAAGACGCCAGTCCTTATTATGGAAATTGCGTGTAGCAAAAGTGCAATCATCTGGACACTAGGGCAACATCGTCCGGACACAGTCTTATTTAGGAAAGATTTTCAGCGCTGTTTGGAAAGCTGGTTGCACAGTTGTCCGTTGGGACGACCTTATCTTGCGTCTGGACGCTGCCTAGAGAAAATCGTATCAGACTCGTTTTAGGTCTTCTCTAGCCTATAAATAGAGGCCTCTAGGCATGTACAATTTGCAAAATTCGGTATTGAAATCTTTATAGCTTAGAGAATATATTTTCGGAGATATTGTGCTGATCTGCTTGCTCTCAAGTAGTTGCCGTTGTCGTTGTGTGCTATTGCTATGCTCGTTAATTGAAATTTGTCTTAGGTAGGAGCCCTGAGGTAAAGGAATCCATAGAAGACCCCTTCAAGTAGGAGACTTGGTTGGGAGGCGTTCACGTTGGGTTACGTGTCAGAGTGCTAGATATGATCGCTGCATCGGGTATGTGAGTGTTATTGTCTATGTACTAGCTTTGTCTTCTGATAGTGGATTTCCTGGGTTTGGTTACCCCGGAGTAGTTTTTTATTAATTGAGTTTCCACTTCGTAAACAAAATAATTGTGTTATTTAAATTCCGCATTTACATTATTTTGTTACACGTTGCACACGCACACAGTTAAAATAGAAGTCATCTATTTTTCATAATGATTCCTAACTATTATCACATGATTATATGATCTAACAATTCATGTGATCTAATGATAATACTTTGATCATATGATCATATTCATATGACTAGTGATTATATGATCATATGGTAATATGTATCTAATGGTAATCCTTATATCATATGATCTATTGATTATATGGCACAATGTTAGATTATATGGTCATATGATCTTGTGATCTAAATTATAATGATAATACATATGATCATATAATCATATGATCTAAATTATAATGATAATTCTTAAATTATGATTATAAAAAACACATTGTTGATCCCGGTGCTAATAATTTAATTTGTTATTATATTGATCACATTGTCATTGTATATAAACAATATGATTAAGTATCAAAATCGTCATTAGATCATATGATATAACATATACTTAATCATACTTATAAAATATAACACATAGCATATATTTATATTATAAACTTATAACATATAACATAAATTATTGAATATACTTATATCATTTACTTATATGCTTATAGTATGTGGTTGTGTGTGTGTGTGTGTGTGTGTGTGTGTGTGTGTGTGTGTATAACCAATTAATTATTGTTACTTAATACATATAAACTATTGTTATTTAGTTTATGCTTAAATATTTATAATATATATAATTAATATATAATTGATTATTGATGCTTGATAAGTAATGTACCATATAAGCTATTTTTATTAATATATATGTAAATATTAATTAATATATACAAGTTGAGCCGAGTTTTAAACGAGTATGTGTCGTTTAATAATTAAGCACAGTTTTGTGTTCACGAGTAGCCCATTTAATAATCAAACCGAGCGCAAGCCGAGCTTAATTGAGTCAAGCCCAAGGGAGTTCACGAGTAGCTTTGTTCATTTACAGCCTTAGGCGAGAGACATAATCGGGAGCTAGTGGCTCGTGCCACCAAGATTGATTCCCTGTCCATCCGGGCTGCTGAGGAAGATGCCCAGGTCCTCGGTGAGTTGCAACGGCCGAGAAGAGCCTCGGAGGACTCACAGAAGTTCTCGGAGGACTTGAAGGCCCGACTAGAGGACTCATGAAAATTCTCAAAGTACTTGAAGGCTTGACTCGAGGACTCACAGAAGTTCTTAGAGGACTTGGAGGCCCAGCTTGCACAATCCGAGGAGAGAAAGAAAGATACTCGGAAATCTATGTCCACCGCCACTACTATGCTTAAGGAGTCTGAGGAGAAGTGTGGCAAGCTTCAAAAGAAGTATTGACACTGGAAGGCTAGATCCCTCAGGTATCTAAAGGAACTTTCCTTTGCGCCTTGGCTCTAAGACCAAGTCTAGGTCCGGGGTTTTCAATATGGTTTTGAGAACTTTAGGACCTTCATCCTACATCCCAAGAGGTTTCAGATCAACTCGAAAATCTTTCTCTCAGATTACTTAAGTCTTCTAGTGAGGGTTGTTGATGAGATGCTGGAGATAGGGGTAGACCTCCTGCTGATGCCCCTGAGGAAAATGAGCACTATCTTTATCCTGTGGATGCTGACCTGCCTGCCTTGACTTTAGATTCCGATGAGCCTTTTGAAGACGAAGCTATTGAGGGTGATGCTCCTCAGTAGATTCTATAGGAAATACTTGTAAAAATATTCGTTTCTTAAGCTTTTGTAATCTTTTCCCTGTAGTGGACAAAATAACTTTTTTTCTTCAATTTCTTCCGAAATTGTGTCATGCCTTTGTATTTTCTACAATCAAACTTATTAATACCTAATATAATACATGTATCCCCATGACTGGGGCTAAATCCTGGTTTAGTCGTGGGTATAGATGAAACTTGAAAGCCTGAAATCTGAGGGTGAAATCTAACTCTTCCTCCAAGACTTGGTTTTGAAAAAACAAAGTTAAAATCTGAATCCGGAAAACCTGAAATTCGAGGGTGAAATTCGACCCTCTCTTCAAGACTTGGTGTTGAAAAACCCAAGTCAAAATCTGAAACCTGAAAACTGGAAATCTAAAGGTCAAATCTGACCCTTCCTTCAAGACTTGGTTTTGAAAAAAACAATTTAAAATTTGAAATTCGACCCTCTCTTCAAGACTTGGTGTTGAAAAAACCAAATCAAAATCTGAAACCTGAAAACTGGAAATCTGATGGTCAAATCTGACCCTTCCTTCGAGACTTGGTTTTCAAAAAACCAATTTAAAATCTGAAACCAGAAAACCGAAAATACGAGGGTCAAATCTCACCATTCCTTCAAGACTTGGTTTTGAAAAAACCAAGTTAAAATTTGAAATCGGAAAACCAAAAATCCAAGGGTGAAATCTGACCTTCCCTTCAAGGCTTGGTTTTGAAAAAACCAAGTCAAAATTTGAAACTTGAAAACCTAAAATTTGAGGGTGAAATCTGATAATTCCTTCAAGACTTGGTTTTGAAAAAACCAAATTAAAATCTGAAACTTAAGAATCTGAAAACCTAGGTTGAAATCAGACCCTCCCTTCAAGACTTGGTTTTGAAAAAACCAAGTTAAAATCTGAAACCTGAGAACCTAAAATCCGAGGGTGAAATCCAACCCTTCTTGCTTTCTTGTTTTTTCTCAGGTAGTAGCGCCTTAGATTTTTCTTCATGCCTTGTTTTTCCTTTGGGTTTTCTCCCTGGATTTACCTAAGGATTTACTCCTTGTCCCTAAGGGTAGCTCCATTTCTTCTTGTTTTTCCTCAGGGTTTTCTCCATGTCCCTCCTTCCTGTAAAAGAAACGGCATCAACGAATCCCCGATCTCTAGACCGAGGAAACTCTGATGCTTAAGTCAATTTTATCGTTTTATTAAGAATATCCGTATTCCCAAAATCTTGAGAATTTTCTGTCTTTATTAAAATAAATCTGGATTATTGGAATATAATAACATAGTTGATGAAAACAGACGGAAAGAAAAATACTTAGAGATACTACTGGTAGTATCTTTTCAGGTGCTCTGCATTTCATGGCCTTGGTAGGGGTCTTCCTCTGCTGGTCAGAGGTGATAGGCGCCCTGCCTATGATTGTTGATGACCTGGTAGGGTTCTTCCCATGTAAGTCCCAGCTTCACTCCATCGGGGTCTCGGGTAGCTATAGTTACCTTCCTCAAAACGCAATCTCCAAGCTTGAAGTCTCGGTGTCTGACCTTCATGTTGAAATATTGCGCAGCTTTCCTCTGGTATGTTGTCACCGTAATCTGGGCTTCATCCGTTTTTTTTCTTTTTTGCAACAAATCTAGATGTAGCTACATCCCTTCATCATTCAATCACAGGTTGTAGTTCTCAACCCAGTAACTCAGAGACCCTACCGCAACTGGCATTACGATCTCGGTTCCGAAGGCTAAAGCAAAAGGAATTTCCCTAGTAGGGGTTCTGGTTGTTGTTTTGTAGGACCACAACACATCCGGGAGTAACTCTATCCAAGCTCCCTTCTTGTCTTCAAGCTTCTTCTTCAAAGTCTTCATTAGGGTCTTGTTAATTGCTTCCACTTGCACATTTGCCTGAGGGTGTCCTAATGAAGAAAAGTAGTTTATGATGTATAGCTTCGCACGCCACTTCTAGAATGGCTCACAATGAAATTGCTTGCCATTACCTATTACAAATGCATGAGGAATTCCGTAGTGACATACCACTGACTTCCATAAGAAATTCCTAATATTCCTGGTGGTAATGGTTGCGATAGCTTCAACCTCGGCCCATTTTGTGAAGTAATCCACTACAACCACCAAGAATTTGAAGCCTCATTTTCCTAGGGGTAATGGGCCAACAATGTCTACCCCCATTGCGCGAAAGGCCACAGTGGCGAGATTAGACTTAACTTTTCTGGGGGATTCTTCATTACCTTGTCAAACCTCTGGCACTTGTCGCAGTTCCATTCAATTTTAGTGGAATCTTTATTCATCTGAGGCTAGTAGTAGCTAGCTCTAACCGACTTGTGAGCCAACATTCGACTCCTTGTATAACTGTCACGTACCCGTTCGTGTATCTCTCGTAGAACATACCCTGCCTCGGATTTGGAAATACATTTAAGAAAAGGCAGTGTGTAACCTCTCCGAAAAAGAGTATCACTGATTAGCCTATACCTGGCAGACTGTATCTGCAGTTGCCGAGATTTCTTCTTATCCTTGGGGAGCTTCCCTTCCTTCAAATACTGAATGATCTCCTTTGCCCAATTTGGGGCTTCAACACCTTCTTCTATCTGCAAGACTTTTGTTGGTGGTATAATTGAAGGCTCGGTTAGGATCTATATCTGTTGATCCGAGGCTTTAATTTCATCATTATTCCTGGATTCGAGGCGCGCCAATGAATCTGCATGTGCATTGTCTTCCTAGGGCACTTTTGTCAACACCATTTTGTCGAAGAAAACTTGGAGTTATTGCACTCTTGCCAGATACCGCTTCATTTTCTCTCCCCGGGATTTATAGTCTCCTCGGATATGCCCCACTATTACCTGGGAGTCACTTCTCACTTCTAGGTTTTTGGTTCCCGTATCTCAAGCCATACCAATTTTGGCGATAATAGCTTCATATTCTGCTACATTGTTCATGGTTGTGAAGGCTAACTGTAATACAAACTCAAGATTCTCTCCTTTTGGACTGACCAACACAATGCCCGCACCACTTCTTTTATGAGTAGATGGCTTGTCCACGTATGCCACCCGAGTCTCCCTTTCAAGAAGCTCATATAGTTTTGAGAAACCGCAGAATTCTACCAAAAAATAGCCAGCATTGTCCTTTGATGGCTGCCCTCAGGTGGAATTCAATGTCAAATTCCTAGAGCTCTATTTCCTAGTTAACCAGCATGCCCGAAATATTTGGTTTCCGCAAGACCTTCTTCGGTGGATATTCCGTGAGGACTCTGATGGTGTGTGCTTGAAATTATGGTCTTAGCCTCATTGCTAAGACTATCAAAGCAAAGGCTTGATTCTCTATCCGAGTATCCCGCTCATCTACTCTGTGGAGAGCTCTACAAGTGAAGCATATTGGCTTCTGAACTTCTTGATCTTCTCGTATCAAAGCTAAACTCACAGTCGAAGGTGACATTGCTATGTAAAGGAAAAATATCTCTCCCTCGGTTGCTGTTCTAAGTAGTGGGGGACCTCCCAACTGTTCTTCAACTGATTGAAGGCTTCTTCAGATTCTTCATCCCAGGTGAAGGCATTCCCCAGGATCTTGAAGAATGGTAGGCACTTATCTGTGGACCAAGAGATAAACCGGTTTAGGGCCGCAATCCTCCGGTAAGCTGCTATAATTGTTTGATGTTCCGAGGTGCTTGAATATCCAACACCGCCTTCACCTTCTCATTTAGAGGGGTTTAGTTTCATACTGCAGCACCTTAATGTCTAGAACGTCTCAGTTAAGTCATTGATGTGTTTGGCTAACTGTATGCTTTTTACCAGCATGTCATCCACGTAGACCTCTATGTTTATGCCTATTGGTTCCTGGAACATCTTGTTGGCTAGTCATTGGTATGTAGCCCCGATATTCTTCAACCCGAAAGGCATCACCTTATAGCAGTACAACTAGGCATGTATACGAGCCGAGCTCAGGCGAGTAGTGGTTACCCAAGCTCGGCTCGTTAAGAATGTTTATGAACTCGAGCTAGTGACGGGTATTAAATATGGATCTCAGCTCAGCTCGCCAAGTATAAAATCATGTCTAGGCTCGACCTCAACCTCAATTGTTTGATGAGTTGAGTGCCATATTAGGCACTCAGCTCACCTGGCTCGTGAGGACAAAAATCAAGCCTCAAATGTAATACCCTGTATTTTAAGATATTGAGTAAAATATCTTAAAATATGATTTAAGGCCTAATAATAGGAATAATATACATATGAATATTTGTGGAATAAATATTCATCAAGATAGGTATAAATATTTAAGAGATTAAATATTTATTAGAAATAGGTGTAAAAGTGTATAAGAGTTAAAATGAATTAGAATTAAACTAAGTCTAATTCGATCGATCGATTATAGAATCGATCGAGCGATTGTTTAATGTCTTAAAATCAATCGTGCGATTAGGGAATCGAACTCTTATTAGAAGCCGAAATCGATCGATCGATTAATTAATCGATTGAGCGATTTAGTTATATAGGTGCTGAAACGGATGAAAATTTGGCCAAGTATAATAGATCGATCGATTATTTTATAGTGTAAAAAGTAGATCGATCGACCTACTGTTCAAGTAGATCGATCGACATAAAAGTGGATCGATCGACTTTCTGCAGAAAACAGATTCATGCACCAAATCTCCGAAAATCTGATATTTAATACCAAATCTCCCCAAATCTTCTCCACAGCCGTTAGATGTGATTGTTTTGGAGCAATCTTGGCCGTCCATTTCATTATAAAAGGAACCCAATCCTTTCCTTTGATCACACATCTCATTTCTCTCCCAAAACTCTCTCAAACTCTCTCCCAATCTCTCTCAAATTCTGTCTCTCTCTCTCGGTTTGTCCAGCAGAAGAAAGGTAGAAGAAGATCAGAAGAAGCATCAAGGAAGCTCTCTTTCTCGTGGGTAATCTCTCTAGTTCTCTTTCTCTCTTTCTCTCCCTCTCTCTTCTCTCTCTCGGTTACTTGCAGTAAAGAAGAAGAAGACACAAAAGAAAGAAAAGAAGAAAAAGAATAAAAGAAGAAAAATGATATTTAGCTTTAAATAAAGTGTTATTTTAATATTTTGGTGATTTTATAGCTTTTATTATTTTAAGCGTTATTAACACTAATGTCATTATGCTGCCTAGATTTTAAAGGAATAAAATAAGGTTATTATTCTGAAACATAAAGCTCATTATTTATATTTAGTAAGTTGCTATGTTTATTTGATATAAAAATAAATATATATGATTTTTAATGTTAAAGCTTTTATAATGCTATTTTAACTAAAATGGGTATTTTGGTTATTATTTATAAATGCTATTATAATGCCCGCATGAAATATGCGGCATTATAATTAATCAATTTTATATGCCGTTATAATGTCTTAATGACATTATATTTATTAAAGATAAAAAAAATAGAGGTAGGAATATTATGCTCTTATGGATCTTAATAAATGTCGTAATAAATCCCGCATAAAATATTAGTAATAAAATGTAATTGGACCAATTTTATATGTTGGGGTTATGCTCAAGCAAAAATAGGAAATTATGTTAAGGATAAGGTTAGAAATGAGAATAGAGTTAAAGGTATTTTTAGTGAATTATATTAATCTATTATTGTTTGTATTAAATTATATTGCAGAAAATATTTATTTGTATACGCTTTTCCTGAAGCCAGAAGAATTACTGTGAGTATTTCTTACTCACTGAGGATGATACGTGTGGTTTAGTCTTTAATGACTAGTGATTGCTGTTTTTATTTAATTGTATGCATATGGTCTGACATTTGATATGGTTATCATGTTTTGGTTGGAATTATGCATATGATGTGGTTTACATGATTATATTGTGGTAAAGTTATGAGTTTGGAATAGGTTAATAAAAGACTGGAGGTTTAGGTACCAAGGCGTCAGTGATTGAGGAGACCAACGGATGAACTGAGGTTTACAAACCAAGGCGTCAAGCAATTGACTAGACCAGCAGGTAAACCAAAGTTTAGGTACCAAGGCATCAATTCACTAATAAGACCGACGGATAAACCAAAGGTTGAAGGAATGAAGATAATAAGCTGGTAGGCACAAGGCCCACAGAGGGAGCACAAGGCTCTATAAAGATGATAAGCTGGCGGGCACAAGGCTCCGTAGTAGACTGGCGGGCACGAGGCTCACAGTCGGGGCACAAGGCCCTAAGAACCAATAAGCAAGTATATGACTTAAGTAAATAAAGAGTTAAAGCAGATAAATGAATGTGATTAAATGTATGTGAATATAACTGTCATCATTTGATTGCATTGCATATGGTTAAATAAATCAGTGTATCACTGTGGTTGAGGACCGTTGACTCACTCGACCGCAGCATGAGATTGTGGTGTTAACCACAATCACATGCGAGTTTTGCAGGTATAAAGGAAGCAGGTTAAGGAGGAGGCTTTTAGCATATAATCATTATTTGGAGAAAACAGTAGTCATGAATTTATTAAGTGCCGCATGTGGCACATATGTTATTATTTTGGATGTAATTATTATGTCAAAACAGAAGGTTATTATTTTATATAATGAGGTTAATTAGTCAGCTCTGATGTGTCATCGTTAAAGAAAAATTATATTCCGTTGCCAATTTATATCTCTGATGAGTTAATAATGTCACGTGGAAATCAAAAAAATTTCACTTACGCTTTTTGTAAAAGCGGGGCGTTACATCAAAATCTCAATACCCGCAAGAACAAAAGCCTCAAAATCTCAACATAAATCAAGTCTAAGAAAATTCTACAGAATTAACATGATTTTCAAGTTCTACTCATGGTTGGTACATCGAAATCGTAAGTAAGAACTTGAGATTTACTTTTCTTGATCCGATGACAGATTCTCACACATTGTTTCACCATCTTCTTCTTATTCTTGATCTCTCACTGCCCCTGGTCTCTCTCTTGGGTTTTCTCTCTCTCAATCTTTGAATCTCTCTCTCACATTCAAGTCTGGCCGCAGGAGGAACGAAAATGAGAAGAAAAGAAATGGGAGAGAATAGAGAGTGGAGAAATAAGAGAAATGTGGTGTGCCATTTGCGTGTGTTGTTGGAGTAAGAACTAAGAAGTATGCAAGAAAGAAAAGAAAGGGGAAAGGAATGGGGTGCTCTGTGTGACTGTGTAGTGAGTGAATGGAAAAGGTGATGGGTTACATGGATAAATGGAAAAGGTGACTGTTGTTATCACATGGGTAGCCTGCAACTCTGCATCACGCACGCGAGTCCAAAAACAAGAAATAATCTTGTACACGTTACTTGCCTTTGATCAGATATAGCGACGCGATAAACAAATCTTGGGCGTTGATATCAATTAGCTATTGAATGATTCAATAATAGTCGTTGAATTTGATGAATAGCGTGCGTGCGAAATACTGAATAAATTCTAGTGTTAGTCGTGCTCAGTCGGAATGCACATTAGCCATCCAACGACTTAAATTGATTAACAAGCAAATCTAACGGTCCTTTTAATTAATTAATATGATGATTCCAAGTATCAAAAAAAAAAAAAAAAAGCCTACTGACTTTTGGTGAAAAACGCACTGTTTTCTCATTTCTGCAATAACTTTTAACTTTATAAATTATAAGGTCTATATTTATCAGTTAACTCAAAATTTAAAAAATTATTATTCATACATAAAAATAATTAATTCTAACTTAAACGTTACATATTGTCATATTCATATAATTATAAATTTATATTTATATTTAATTTGTTAATCTGTTAAATGTTAATCATAAATCCATAATTAGTAATTACACATTTACACAAATTACACTTAATCATAATTCATAGGCTCAAGAGTTAAAGCCTACAAATTATTAATTATATCTAAACTATAATAATAATAATAATAATAATAATAATAATAATAATAATAATAATAATAATAATAATAATAAAATTAATAATCATATTTAATCATTATTTTATACTTAAGCTAGAAGTATCAAGTATGTATCAAAATTATCTAAGTAACTAGATACTTAATCATTATAATTTACACTAATTACTTAATGTGAATTATATACTTACGAGTTATGAACTTATAAGTCATGAGTCATGACTTATATAGTTATGTAACTATGTCATTACGTGGCTATAATAATTTATTGTTATAGCTTAATTTTTAATTATACATAGTTATGAATTATAATTCATATTATATGATATGAGATTATTTATAATATGATACGAAAATTATGAATGATACTTATCTTAACTTCCTTAGTATCTAATAATAACATTTATATGATATAATATAACTAAATAAGCATTATCATTATAATTTAGATACATAGGAGATAGGACTATAGGACTATTTGATTCTATAATAAATATACATTGTGCCATGTGATATGAGATTTAATATCATATAAATTGTTAAATCATACTTAAATTTAATCAAATGAATTATTAGATCATATCACCTATTATTGTTAGATCATACATTGTTAGAACTTAGATCACACTTAATTATACAATGATATAAAATAAGTATTGTTGATATGATTAAAACATTATACATTGTGCCATATGACATGAGATTTAATATCATATAAATTGTTAGATCATATCACATATTGTTGTTAGATCATAGTACTTTGTTAGAACTTAGATCACACTTAATTATACAATGATATAAAATAAGTACTGTTGATATAATTCTTGCATTATATAATAAAGATATAATGTGTCATACCACCTAAGATTTAATATCATATAAATTGTTAGATCATATGCAATTCATATATATTCTAGTGATTATAGATATGAGCATATAATCTAATGATATGAATTATAATGATTATACTTAATTTGTGATTATAAGAAACACATTGATTTTAATGCTAATATTTTGATTTGGGATTATACCAATTACATTGTCATTGTATATGATATGATTATTTGAATAATATGATTAAGTATCAAGATTTTCATTAAATCATATGATTAGCAATTTATTGTTAATTCAACAAGCATTAGATACTTAAGTATTAGACTTAGAGTTTTAGTCTCTTAGATCATATAAGATATAACCATCTTAATTATTTTTTATCATTAAATTATATATTATATAGATACTTATAGATATAATTAATAATGATATACTAAATAAGTTTTATATATATGTGTGTGTGTGTGTGTATTAATAAATATATATGAGTCGCGCTGATAAGCGAGCCGAGCCTTTTACGAGTATGTTTGCGAACTTTAAACGAGCGAGTCGGGTTTTATACAGGTATATATCATTTAATAATCGAGTATAGTTTTATGTCCACGAATGGCTCTTTTAATAACCAAGTCGAGCACAAGCCGAGCCCGAGCGAGCTCACGGGTAGCTTTGCTTCGTTTACATCCCTAAGTACAGCCCCTGATCGGTGATGAAGGTTGTCTTCTCCTGATCCCCTTCATGCATACATGTTTGATTATATCCTAAGAAGACATCCATGAAACTGAGGATTTCATGGCCCGAAGTTGAGTCCACCAAGAGATCTATCTGAGGCAGGGGAAAGTTGTCTTTCGAACAGGCCTTGTTGAGGTCGATGAAGTCAAATACGCATCCTCCACTTGCCATTAGACTTCTTCACCATTACTTCATTTTCCAACCATTTCGGGTAATGCACTTCCCTGATAAACCATGCATGGAGTAGTTTTTCCACTTCATCCGCAACTACTTGATTTCTCTCAGGAGCATAGCTTCTTCTCTTCTACTTCACTGCCTTGTGGTCCGGATCCGCATTCAGCTTGTGGACCATTACCAAGGGATCTGTCCCTGTCATGTCTTCATAGCTCCACGCAAAAGCATTGTCATTGTCTCGAAGGAAAGCCACCAACTCTTCCTTTACCTTCCAAGACAGCTGTGATCCAATTCTAACCTTCCTACCGAAGTCACTGATCAAGAATTCCTCCAACTATTCAACCAGCTCTCTGTCCTGTAGCTGCTATTTCTCTTCTTCTTTACACCTTGTCCCGAGACTAGCCTTGTCGAACATGCCTTTCAAGGTCACATTGTAACACTGACGAGCCGTCCACTGATTTCCTCTAACTTTCCCCACCCCACTTTCTATTGGAAACTTCATCTTCATATGTCAGGTTGAAGTTATTGCTCTGTGCTCGTTAAGAGTTGTCCTACCAATGATGGCATTGCATGCTGAGAGTCGGTCTATCAACAAAAAATTTACCATAATTGTCACCTGCCTGGGAACCTTGTTTGCTGTTACTGGGAGTTCAATTGAGCCTACCGGCTAAACTTACTCACCCGTGAATCCCATTAATGGGAACCGAGTTGGAACTATCTTCTCTCTGCCTAGATTTAATTGCTCGAATACTGACCGGTACAGGATGTCAACCGAATTGCCATTATTGACCAGGATACAATGAACATTGTGATTCGCTATGGCTAGGGTGACAACCAAAGCATCATTATGGGGAAATGAGACTTTTGCGTAATCTTCATCCAAGAATCCTATCACCGGGAGTTCCTTCTTCTAGAATTTCAAAGGCCTTTCGACCGTGTAGACCTCCCGACTCTTCGCTTGCAGGGCATAGGCTTTCCTTGCTAAACTGGACTCTCCTCCTCCAACAAACCCCTCGAATTTCAGCTATGACCTCCTGATTCCCTAGTTCTCTCCGTCGTCAACTCCTGTTTCACTCCTACCTCCGGTCATCCCTTCTTTCCATATTCTCTTGGAGACCATTCGCCCGACCTCTAAAATCTTGGTGAGGTTGGTCTCAGGGGCAGTAATCCCGAGGCTGATTGTCCCGGGGCTGATATTCGTGACGACTCTGTTTCGGTTACCCCGATCATTCTCTGGTTGATTCCTTTACTCTCCTGTAAACTGAACTAGCTTTTCATTCTTGATGAACTTCTCGATTAGCAACCTTGGGGGGATTACCTGGTATCTTCGGTAGTTTGTGAAACTCGGGGTCTTTCTTGATCCCCATGAGGACCTCTGATATCCCGAAATTCAGAGATGTGAAGTTGTAGTTGATGAGTGCCAAATATTGCATATGTGAACTCCTTAATTTGTATTTACTAAACCTTTAGCTTTGTTATTTTCTAATGTTTTGGGTTAGTTTTGGTATTTTAGTATTTTGCAAGTCATTGAGAGAAAACAATAGCTTTAAGATGACAAATGCAAAGTTTGAAAGAAAGCACACTTTGAGAAGACCTAGATGATGTGATTATGTTCAACCAAATCAAGGAGAGGACTAAATTGGAATTTCTCTAATTGGAGTCAAAATCGGATTAGAATTCAGATTCTGCATATATTATAGTATTTTGGCCATAACTTTTCACTTAAGTATTGGATTAAGGTAAAATTAGCGGCATTGGAAATTTAACTCAAAATAATACAAATCATTGTGAAATATGATTTTCCTAATTCGGATGTCTGATGTGCCAAAAGTGTCCCGCAATATAAGAACGCAAATTTGGACCAATTCTATTCCGATTTGTACTATGATTGCTTCTAAATTTGACTAAGAGATTGAAGTCCAATTTTTTTAGAAATTCTAGGGCTTCTACGGTTTGTTTTCTTCCTATAAATAAACCTCTAAGCCTCAAGAAGAAGGAAGGTGAAGCTAAAAACAAAATATATTTTCTTCTTTTTAGTTTAGTTTTAGGGTAGGTTTTTATTTTCAATAATCATGTGTAGCTAGATTTTCAACTAAGGTTGAGGATGAAGCCTCATCAATGAAGAACAACAGCACTTTCATGTAAATTTTTATTATCCGATTTTATTGGGTTTTATATTTCAATTGTTTTACTTCTTTTCAATTTGTGGAATGATTTTTCGATATCTTTTGTGATTCAATGATACATTTAATGATTTGAGATAATTTCACATAATTGATTGCTTGATTTTAATTTACAAAACAATTGGATATCCCTTGTGATTTATTCTACGGATACATTTGATGATTTGGTTTAAACCGAATATCTTTTGTGATTTGTGTAAAGAATGGATACATGAGATGTTTTGATTAACTGTTTGAAGCATAGTAAAACATACCTAGAATTTTAATTGTGAGAAATTTGGATTAATATTGATGAACATGGAGTATGTTGTTATGATTCGGTGAGTGTGGATTCCAAAACCTTAGTACTTTTGTTTTGTTTTGTTTTGTTTTGTTTTATTTATGTTTTCTTTTATTCACCAAAATCAAACCTTTTTTTGGAACAAGGTTAAGATTTGATTAATTTAGTCATAAATTTGTTTTCAAAAACACAATTCCCTGTGGGATCGATCTCGCACTTGCAATCCATTAACTGCAAACGATTCGTGCACTTGCGAGTACAATTAAAATTCACATCAGTAGTCCTTAAACTTCTTTGCCGGCTTATGTTCATCTCTTTCAACTTTCCTGAACTATTTTCTCCTCTTTTTCAGGACTATCTCCTGGAGTTGTCTCGAACTGACCATAGCCTTCAAAGTCTCCTCATGGTTGATAAATTCCTCTATTTTATCCATTAGTCAGAGTAACCGGTTGCTTCCAGGCCAACTTCTTCATCAGAGCCCCTCGAGTGACAGGCCCTGATAAAGGGCAGCAAAAATCATCTCATCAGTTGGATCATCAACCACCATCTTCTCCAGGTTGAATTGGGCTATGAATTCTGAAAATAATTATTGACTTCTAACAACCAAGTGTGTGTGTTTGTGTGCAACAAAATATCTTAAAATGCAGAATTTAAAAGACAAGATATTTGTTGACGAAGTGGAAACTCTGTGAAGAGAAAAACCACTCCGGGGCAGCCAAACCCAGGATATCCACTATACCGAAAACAAAGCTAGTTACAAGACACTCGTACTCACATACCCTTATGCAGTAGTCATACCTTTAACTCTGACACGAAGCCCATTGTGAACGCTTCCCAACCAAATCTTCCACCTGAAAGGGTTTTTTATGGATTCCTTTACCTTAGGGCCGATCCCCAAGATAGACTTCACACGAACTGTTGAGCACACACCGGCAACGGCTTGAGAGCTAGCGGATCTTCGATTCTCCCTAAACACCCTCTCTAAGCACTATGGAATTCGTTATAGAATTCTTGCAATTTACAAGCCTAGAGCCGTCTATTTATAGGCTTAAAGAAACCCTAAATCTGCACAAATTCGGACTATGAATGTCAAGCATCCGAACGGAAGTTAGCCACGTCCAGACGGTCTTCTATGATTGCCTTTTAGAAACAGCGCAATTCTATCCTTATCAGGTCCACATCCGGACGGCTTGGCCGAGGGTACGAACGGTCTTCGCTATAACTCCTTTCTGCGTTCAAATGGAACACTAGAATATTCTGAAATGCTAGACAGCGTCCGGACGTGTTTCCACGTCGTCCAGACGACTTGCAGAGACTTCTTTAACAGTGTCTACTTCTGAAATCCAACTCAGTGTAGAATAATGATTGACCTACCGTCCGGAAGATATTGCTATGTTGTCCGGACATCTTCAACTCAATCTGTTGGACACTGCGAGGCGTCCAGAAGCCTTCAAAGGCTCGTCCGGACAGTTGCACAGGAACCAGTTGATTTGGCTTGGAATTTGCAAGGAATCTTCGTGGACATCTTCTAGAAACTTGCGATCAGTCACATGCTTTGAAATGAACACTGTCCGAATACATGAAGACTCTAAATAAGAACCGATCATCCTGTTAATTTGCAACAATTCCATAAAGTGTTTTTTGTCATCCAAAATGTAGCCAACATAAAATACTAACAAACTCTCCCTTTGACTTCTGGGACAAAAACACTTGACCGGTTTGGAAGTACATTCCCAACCCAATAAACAAAAAAAATACTCCCCCTTTTTATCACACAAGGACAAAGGGTAAACAGAGTATTAAGAAAAACCATAACCAAAAATAAGAGAAAAGAGCAAGGTTAAGGCTTCAACAAGAAATCAGCACACACATGTATCTAAACCTGAGAAAATAGTCAAATAGCTCGTCAAAAATACCCAAACATATAAAGAAGAGTCCAGTAATCAATGAGCATAAATTTCCTTGTAGACAGAAATTTTTCAATAGTCAACTAAACTCATGCAATGCGTGTGTGTATGAAGACTTTCTCAATAAGGTATGAAGTTCACTGATATGACTTAAATTACTTGGATTTTCTAAATGAGAAAGAAAATCAATGTTAGATCAGTCAAAGGTTAAACCTTATTTTACTAGGGCCTAGCCACCCTCATCTGATACACTCCCCCTAAGGTGCAGCACTTTTCTTTTACTTCACCCTTTAGTGACCGTCTATTTTTGCAATGATTTGGTCATTGACTGTTTCTATAAGGGCAAGTTCAAAAACAGATTTATAGCACAAAAGCAGTGGATCTTTTTATTTATCTAGATTTATTCAAATTTGAATGCTTTTTATCACTTGGTGCTGCAACCTAGAAAGAATGCCAGAATTTATGGGTTCTAGGTTCAACTAGCGAGTCGGTCAATTTGACCATCTTAGCAAAAAAAAAATCTCTCATTTAGAATTTCCAGAAGCTAAAAGTCAGAGAGGAAAAAAAAATGTACCTTAGGGGAGCCTTGGATAGTGCACATTTTTCATCGCGTGAGAAAAGTAACTATCTAGTAAAGATGCAGCAGGAAAACTCAGCACATATTAGATTTAGAATCTTAACCATATAAATGTATATTCTATCAAGACACAGAGAACTGTCAAAACAGATAAATATACATGAGATAGCTGAAACTTTAGAAGAAACCTTGCATCAAATCCCCCTTTTCTTTTTTCTTTTCTTTTTTATTAAAAACAAATCAACATGCATAAAAGGAAAAGAAAAGACAATCAGTCCAAGCATGTAGGGTAAGGACAAACCTGACCTCAGAGAGAGAGGTTTACCTATACCAAGATAGAAAAGCAATCGCCTGACGTGCTTTGTTTGTCATCCCTATGAAATACCTGCGGAAATTTCTCAAGACAATAAGAGAAACTATATACGGATAAAAAAAAATGGCTCCATAGCATGCACAAGATATGACAATATAAAAGATGCAATGCAAGTGTACCTGACATGCACTAGGATTTAGGAACCTCATTCCTAGGCATGTGTGACCTCACCTACTAGGTGGGTCTACTCCCCCTAGGGAAGTGAGTTTCCATATCATGTCCTCCTTCCTTTGGCTGCAGATCCATATATTTGATCAAGCTCCACATAAAGCTGCCAGCAATGGGCAATTCTTCATAGGATGGATCCTTTTTAGGCTTTTGCAGCTTTTCCTCATGATGCTGAGATTTGTTTTTCTTTGGCAACCAGGCCTGTTTTACAGAAACAAACCTCTGTTGTTGTCGCTGATGCCTTGGAGCATGATATCTTGCATGAGGTCCAGACTTTCTAGGTGGGTATTTTTGAGGCTGGGGACCCCTGGGTCTGACATGACTATTAACTCCACATTGGTGACATATGGGAGTTTTGTGCACTGGTGGAGCATACCTTGATAATTTCCTCTGAGCCTGATGCTTCCTAGGAGGTGTAGTTCTAGTGGAATCTTTCTTTGGCAACTCCTTCTTCACTTTAGACCTCTAAACAAGTACTTGGGGGCACTTGGGTCGGATGTGACCGCTCAACCCACAGTGATGGCAAATAAGGATAAACTTTTGAGTGGGTTGTCTCCTATGTGGAGGAACATATTTTGTCTTGGAATGTTCTTCAACATCTTTTTCCTTCTTAGGAGCATTCTTTTTATTCCAAGTTCTTGGGAATTTTAACTGATCACAATTTGGTCTAATATGTCCCACCATCCCACAATGATGACATGTAGGTAGGCTTCTCTCTGTCTAATGCCCAGACTTTGCAGGAGTAGTATTATCATTCTCACAAGAAACCATAATAGTCTTACCTTTGTCATTCTAAGGCTCTGAACCTGAGGGCTTCAAAAACACAGTTTTGGAAGTAGAAGCAATGTTGGAGGAATCAGTAGCTACATACCCAAGACCAGTTTTGTCAAATGAGCACTTCTGATCTGTCAGCATCTGAGCTATCTTGTTGTCTGAGAACTTCTCCAACTGTAACTGTGCATCCATCAATTTATCTTCCAAGTCCGTGATCTTTTGAAGTAATGTGTCTTTCTTTGTCTTCATCGTGTTCAGCTTTATCACCTTCTTCTGATTGAACTCTCTCAGCTTCATGAGTTCCATGTACATGACACAATATTCCTCTTTTAGTTCTTCGTCACCATGCTCAGAGTAGTAAAGATCGTCCTAGTTTTCATGTGGAGCCACACGTGTTAGACACTTCTCAGGAGATTCTTCTTCTTTCTCAGACTCATTGCTGAGAGTTGCAATGTAGGCCTTCCCTTTAGCCTGCTTAAGATTTGCACATTCAGTTCTCATGTGCCCAAAGTCGGAGCATTCACAACATCTCTGACCTCTTGGATCTTCTTCTGGCTCGACTTCACTGGGAGTTTCCCCGGCCAACTCTTCTTCATTGTCTAAGTCTTCATCTGATGAGACTTGGCTTTTAGTTGCTTTGAAGGCCATCCCTTTTGCTTTCTTGACTGGGGGTAGGGAATACTCATAAGTTTGAAGAGATCCCACCAACTCTTCATTCTTCATAGAATCTAAGTCCTTGCTTTCTTCAATGGAAGTTGCTTTAATCCTGAAACGCTCTGGCAAAGACCTTAGAATCTTTTTGATGAGTTTTGCATCAGAGACCTTCTTCCCAAGACTGACCATCGAGTTTCTCAAGTCGTTGATCCTGGTGTAAAACTCACCGAATGTCTCATTCTCTAACATCTTAATTTCTTCAAATCTATAAATCAACATCTGGAGCTTGGCAGATTTAACAAGTTTGGTGCCCTCATATGTTGTTTCTAAGATTTGCCATGCTTCTTTAGCGGATTCACAATTTGAAATTCTTGCGAATTCAGATGGGGAAAGTGCTTAACATAGAGCATGGAGGGCTTTATCATTGGAAAGTTGTGCACTATTTTGAGCAACAGATAGTTCAGCAGTTGTAGCCTTTGGCTTAATCCAACCAGTTTCTACAATTTGCCAAACATCAATAGATTTTAAAAAGAAGCACATACAAGCTTTCTAATACCCATAATTCGTGCCATCAAAGGCAGAAATGCAATGAAGAGATTGAGAAATTATATAAAAAAAAAATTAAAGTAAAAAAGATCACACTCAAGAAATAAATCTTAAACAGAGTGTACCAAGCTCTGATACCAATTGAAAATAAATATTGACTTCTAACAACCAAGTGTGTGTGTTTGTGTACAACAAAATATCTTAAAATGCGGAATTTAAAAGACAAGATATTTGTTGACGAAGTGGGAATTCTGTGAAGAGAAAAACCACTTCGGGGCAGCCAAACCCAAGATATCCACTATACCGAAAACAAAGCTAGTTACAAGACACTCGTACTCACATACCCTTATGCAGTAGTCATACCTTTAACTCTGACACAAAGCCCATCGTGAACGCTTCCCAACCAAATCTTCCACCTGAAGGGGTTTTTGATGGATTCGTTTACCTTAAGGTCGATCCCTAAGATAGACTTCACACAAACTGTTGAGCACACACCGGCAACAGCTTGAGAACTAGCGGATCTTCGATTCTCCCTAAACACCCTCTCTAAGCACTATGGAATTCGTTACAGAATTCTTACAATTTACAAGCCTAGAGCCCTCTATTTATAGGCTTAAAGAAACCCTAAATCTGCACAAATTCGAACTCTGACTGTCGAGTGTCCGGACGGAAGTTAGCCACGTCCGGACGGTCTTCTGCGATTGCCATTTAGAAACAGCGCAATTCTATCCTTATCAGGTCCACATTCGAACGGTCTTCGCTATAACTCCTTTCTGCATTCGAACGGAACACTGGAATATTCTGAAATGCTGGACAGCGTCCAGACGTGTTGCCACGTCGTCCAGACGACTTGCAAAGACTTCTTTAACAGTGTCGACTTCTGAAATCCAACTCAGTGTAGAATAATGATTGACCTAGCGTTCGGACAGTGTTGCTCTGTCATCCAAACGTCTTCAACTCAATCTGCTGGACACTGCGGGGCATCCGAACGCCTTCAAAGGCTCGTCTGGACGGTTGCACAGGAACCAGTTGGTTTGGCTTTGAATTTGCAAGGAATCTTCGTGGACATCTTCTAGAAACTTGTGATCAGTCACATGCTTTGAAATGAACTATGTCCGAATACATGAAGACTCTAAATAAGAACCGATCATCCTGTTAATTTGCAACCATTACATAAATTTTTTTTTGTCATCCAGAATGTAGCCAACATAAAATGCTAACAAATTCCTTAAAAGTTTCATTATTCCGCTGCTGCAGTGTTAGCAAGTATCCTAATGACCTCTTCCGTGTCTGCGAAGCCAGAAATTGTGTCAAGAATACCCTGCCCAAATCCTCAAACTTATCAACGGGATTTGAGGGCAAGTTCTTAAACCAGTCTCGGGCACTCCCAGAGAGAATAAGAGGGAAAGCCCGACACGCCACTTCATCGAGCGTCCCATGAAGGTCAAGGATAGCTCGAAAATTCTCCAAGTGCTCAATAAGATCTCCAATTTCAACATAACTTAGATCTGAGGGACCTTGAACTTCTCGGGTAGCCTGTAGTTTTCTACCAGTTTGGTGAAGGGTGATCTAGTACCCAACAAGAGCTTGTCCACTGTCATGGTTTTGCTTTTGTCCCTCATTTCTATCTTCTAAGCCATGTACGTGCATCTCCTCTCCAAATTATTGACAATCCTACTCAAATCTCATGCGTTCTCCTGCCGATCCATACAGAAATTATACCCTCTATTCTCTTATTCCCAGCAGTTATCCTCTTAGTGATCGTGCTCCTAAAAGTTGTCCTCCTGGTGATCGTCCTCCTGATAATCACAACAATTGGCATGGTTATTGCGCTTCTCCTCTTCGTGCTCATCTCGAATCATCTCGGGGTGGGATTGTTCCGGGATTCAAAGTAGCAACTCTGCATTTTGCTGTACTAAGACTTCGATCTCGGCTTCTAAAGCTGCTATGCGGTTTTGATCTCCGCCGCCCAAGGGATGGAACGGTGGAGGTGGTGGATTGTTTTGAACTTCTAGGGTCGGGTTGGGCTAAATAATTGTCTCCGGCTGGTATCTTCCTTCTTGGTTGGCTTGGCTGCTAGAACCCGTGTTCACCACCATGACAGATTATTATTATTATTATTATTATTATTATTATGATAAATGAATAATCGTTCCCACAAACGGCGTCAAACTGTTAGAACAGTTTTCGGTACGATATGAACGACACGTTCTCACGATTGCTACAAAACAACTAAAATCAAAGAGAACTCGTTGGAGTGCCAATGCGGTCTCACTCCGATGTCTAACTAAGGGTATGTTTGGGTTTGCGATTTAAAATAACGATTTTAAAATGTGCAATTTAAAAAATTGATTTTTAAAAACGCAGTTACGCATTTAACAAAATTGCAGTTTAGTCTTTAAAATCGTAAATTAACCTTTAAAATTATGTGTTTTTAAAAAAGCATAATCTTACCCGCGATTTGAAAATGCAGATTTTCTGTGTTCTCAAACAGCAATTTTTAAAAACGCAATTCCCAAACGATTTATGTTCTGCGATTTGGTTTAAAATCACACTTATTGTTTACAAAATCGCAATCCCAAATGCACCCTAAGTCTCTAAGAGAAAAGTATTTCCAAAGCACAATAATTCAATCTAGGGTTCTTACCTGGTATAAAGCCTATCTATAGGTTATGATGTGGAGTCAGACTTGAATTAGGTCTTCTACTCCAACTTAACCTAGGAGTGGGATGCAAGGAATCCAACTTGGGCCGGGAATCATATTAAGGTAGGCCCACTCAGGGGTCTTGCAATCTTGGTTTGGGGCTCACAATTCTTCATGGGCCGGTTTTGGCCTTAAGGTCCAGGACTCTTCAATTGGGCCGGTGCTGGCCTTGAGGCTCAAGGCTTCTCATATGGGCTGGTTTGAGTGAGATTATTCCCAACAAATATTGTTACATATACTTCCATTTCCCCCCCCCCCCCCCCCTTTTTAATTTTTCTTTAAAAATAAAAAAAAATAAATAAAAGGTGCGAGTTTCTTTAATTTATTTCAAGTATTTGATAAAATCTCGAGATTCTAAAAAAAAAATTATTTCGAGGTAAAAATGACAAAATAAACCCATTTTCTGTTGTGATAAGCCCTTGGAGGCTGGAATGTATAGTGAGAAGTAGGGGTGTACAAGCGAGTGGTTATTAACCGTCTAATAACCGCTAACCATATAATCGTTTTTGTAGGAGGTTGAAAAAAATGCTAAACGCCTAGGGCGTGAAGGTTAGTAGTTCTAAGGGTAGGCGAATGCGGTTAATAACCGCTAACCGCCTACCCTTATAATAATAATAATAATAATAATAATAATAATACACAAAACGATGTCGTTTTGGTGCGTTTGATATAAGATTTTCGTTTTGAGTTTAATGAAATTGATCTTTATTCATAAAATAATAATAATATTCTTGAATTTTGCTACATTTTAAAGCCTTCTAATCATATATATATATAATAGAGGAATCACTAAGAGGAATGCATAATATTAAGACAAGTGGCGTTCTAAAATACTTCCAAATGTCCATTTCTACTTAAACGGTGAGTTTAATCATATATAATCAAAAGACACGTATAAGAGTATGTTCAGTTATTTTCTCCAATTAAAACATTTGAAGGAAAAGTCTAAAAAACTGTATCATAACTGCAAACAAAACTCCATTCCCTGTTAGTTAATCGTTCTCTCCTTCTTCTTCTACCAAAATTTACAACCACCCTCTGAAACTCCATTCCCTCTATAACGAGTAAGTTTAATGTGTTCTAGAATTTTTTTTAATTAAATTAAGTTCTAGGGCTGTGCTATTTTGCTTCTCCATAGTGTATTTCTCTACGTTTATGCATCTGTCTTTATATTTGTCTCTCCGTAGTTCATTTTTATGCTTGAAAAATTGTTTCAAAATTATGGCCAAAGAATTTTTTCCCTCAGTGATGGAGTGGCAATCTGTAAGCGCGTAACGGCCGGAGGGAAGAGATTTCTTTGGATCCGGCCGGAGAGATAGAAGAAGAACGAGAGAGAGAGAGAGAGAGAGAGAGAGAGAGAGAGAGAGAGGGAGAGAGAGACTGACGGCTGTAGAGAGAGACGTCGTCGGTGGGAGAGAGGATCCAACGTCATAGACAGGAAAACTAAAAAAACAATAACACTTAAAATAAAGAAGACTACTTTTGAGAACAACAGGCCAGGGACATCTGGTCGAGAGAGAGAGAGAGAGAGAGAGAGAGAGAGAGAGAGAGAGAGAGAGAGAGAGAGAGAGAGAGAGAGAAACAGAGCAGAGAGCAGAGAGCAGAGACAAGGGGGTGGATAGACTGTACGAAACACGCAAAAAGGGTTTGAGGGTTAAAGAGGAACAGCAACAATAACAACAACAACAACAACCCTAAACCACAGAATTTGTGTGTGATTCCTTTCGATTCCACGGTCTATCAACGCCTCCTATTCTGCTCTCCTTTTTTATTTTTCTTATGAACCTCACGCGTGCAAACTCCCTCTACTACGTGTTCTTTTTTGCTTTTCCTTTTTTTTCCTTTTTCCCCCTCTTCTTACGCGCTCTGCTAGGCTTTTTTGTTTCTGCTCTGCTGCTTCTAATAAGCTTCTTTCCCTAGCCGATGCGCCAACAGAGAAGAACCAGAAGAGCAAAGCAATCCACCTTAAAAACGCTTCCTTTCGGTTCGGTTCTAAAATACTTAGAGAGAGAGAGAGAGAGGGAGAGGGAGACTGACGGCTGTAGAGAGAGACGGCGTCGGTGGGAGAGAGGAACGGCCGGAAGGAAGAGATAGATTTCAGGGAATATATTTTTGTTTTTCAAAGAAGAAAAAAAAAAAAAAAAAAAAAAGACACGATGCTTATTTTTAGTCTTAGATTTCTTAAAAGCAAAGAACAACCGTGAACTGTGTCCTCTCCAGTTCTAATGAACTGGAGCGGATCCGGATCCGTGAAGAAGGGAATGAGAGTGACTTACATGCTGTACGCGATGGGGAGATCGGAGACTTTGTGGGGGTCTGATTGGGCAGAGTTCAAACTTGAGCGTTGGCTTGAGAAGGACGAGGCAGAGAATAGCCAGTGGAACTCCATGGGGAGAGACGCGTATACGTACCCAGTTTTACAGGCGAGGCAGAGGATTTGCTTGGGAAAGAGATGGCGTTCTTGCAAATGAAGATGACTTCACAAAGAAAGAGTCTAAAAAAAAAAGAGGCAGCACGTGTAATCAGTTGAGAACATACGATTGATGTATTGGACGGTTAGGATTGGTGGGTGTTTGGACGATCCCAAGGAGTGAGGACTACTTGATATGACAAACTGAAACTAAAACATCCAAATTATGCCTTAACTTTGTCTTGCTTGCAACCTCACACAAACAAAGGGTCAGACATCTCCAACCATTATTGTTTTGAGCTTGCTCGCTTCGTCCCCATTGAAAAGGAAATTTATTTACAAAGATGCTCCCGAATTTAAATTTTGTTCTATTTTATTTTTCATTTCTGTCTACACTCTGTGCTATGGCCGGCCACCTACTCTTTGTTTTAACCTTTGAACTGAACAATTTTTTTAAAAAAAATAATTTTTATTATTGTTTTTTTTTTTTTTCCCCAACATGCCATTTTTGCGTTTTTGACCTTAGTGAAACGATGAAGTCATAACTGTTACTACGATTTCTTTTGTATTAACCGTTTCTACATTTTTTTTGTATTTAGCATCTATTGGCATCTTCAGATTTGATTTGATTATATATATTTGGCAAAAAATAACTCTAGAAGTTGTGAGTTGTCTTTCCTTTTGATAAGATGAGACACAAACATACTATTATGTTAATCAACATGTGCCTAAACAACAAATCAAACCAAAAAGTTTATACTACATTTTTATAGACACGTGGTTTATAAAATGATTGTTTGTCTCGGCCCTTATCTCTAGAATCTGAATTTTTTTTTTCTTTTTTTTTTTGGCAAAAAATAACTCTAGATGTTGTGAGTTGTCTTTCTTTTTGGTCAGATGAAACACAAATATACTCTTACGCTAATCAACATGTGCCTAAACAACAAATCAAACCAAAAAATTTGTACCACATTTGTATAGACATGTGGTTTACAGAATGATTGTTTGTCACGACTCTTATCTCTAGAATATATGTCTACTATTTGAGAAGTTTCATTAAAGCATATGCCCACTTCAAATTTTTTTCCCTTTTTTTTTTCTTTATGAAATGCTATTTTTACTTTCTCAATTCATTCATTTCTTTGTCTTTGCTTTTATAATTTTCAATTTAATTTTGTTTGACTTCACAAAGTAAGAGTCTAAATACTCTATTTCTTTCTATTCTACTTGAACATGCTATTGGTATAAATGTTGTCACATTTTTAAATTTTTTTTGAACCACTATTCCTTCCTTCTCCTGTACTTAATTTTTGGTCAAATCATCATATTATCTATAATGCCTTCTAAATTAATGTTTAAAATATTTCAATATAGGTGATCTCTCCAATTCTCTCTCAAAGTGTTGAAAGATACGTTAAGCTCATCCTATTATCGTTAAGCTCATCCTATTATCCTTCTCAAATTAAGGTAAGTTCCCTCGATTTTTTTTGTAATATTATTTTGACACTATAAATAAATCGCAATCCACCCGGAGGTATGTTCCCAATATATTCTTCTAGCTACATCTATGTTGTAATTCATAAATTGAAATGTTAAATACTTATATTTTACTATTCACCGTTGCATTTTAAAATTATTCTCTTTAGTAAATATTATTATATGTTCTACTTGAATTTTATGTAGTAAATGATACTCTGTTAAAAAAAAATGACTTTATTTCTCCCTGTAGAAAATTTCACAATAGGTAGAAAATGGAAAACACAAGACTCGCACGACGTAGAAGACAGATGCTTTTGCATGAAAAAAGAAAACGGAGACGTATGAGTAATTACGATTGCATTCAAACAATAAATTCAACTGAAGAAATTACAAGAGAGGATGGAACCATCAATATCTCAGGAAATGAAGATATTCCAAGTAAATTACTAAACTATAATTATTTATTAAAAGAATATCAAAAAATTATCCATAAAACTAAACTAGACTAATTTAAAAATTACTTTCTTCTTTTCCCTATTTGATACAGGAAAATTTACTGAAACTTTGAATATTGGCTCACCTTCGTATGTATGCAACTATTGTGGTGCAATAGTATTGTATGAAGAGAGAACAATAAAATCTAGAAGACCTGCTAATCCTAAATTTAGCCTTTGTTGTATGGATGGTGAAGTGCAGTTGCCTTTGCTTAAGAAACCACCTGCTACTCTTCAAGAATTGCTAAATCCAACTGGCGACCAGCGCTTAACAAATTTTAAGGCACAAATTAGAAGTTATAATGCCATGTTTGCTATGACATCTATGGGTGGAAAAGTTGATCATAGAATTAATGATGGAAGAGGTCCTTATATTTTCAAACTTAATGGTCAAAACCACCATAGAATTGGAACACTACTACCAGCCGATGGTCTAAGTCCTAATTTTGCACAATTATATTTCTATGATACTGAAAATGAAGTTTCAAATAGAATAAATGCCTTGAACCAATCGAACAATAGCCATGATTCATCTATTGTTGATGCTTTGGTCCGAATGCTAGATGAATCAAATGTATTGGTCAAGAACTTTCGTATGGCTAGAGACCGTTTTAGTGATGGTAATACTCACCACTTAAGATTACGTCTTATTGGCTCACGATCAACTGACGGAAGAGTACAAAATCTACCTACATGTTCCGAAATAGCTGCAATTGTTGTTGGTGATATTGGTCTTGATAATACACACCGTGATATCATTGTGGATTATAAAGAAGGTGGATTACAAAGGATAAATGAATTGCATCCATCATACATGGCACTGCAGTATCCTCTTTTATTTCCATATGGTGAGGATGGTTATAGACTTGGTATTTTACGTAGAAGTGTTGATGGAACTAGATCTAATACAAACAATTGTGTCACAATGAGGGAATATTACGCATATCGATTGCAAACAAGACACAATGAGGGCCATACATTAATATATGGCGGCCGCTTATTTCAACAGTTTGTTGTTGATGCATACACATGTATTGAAGCGATTCGACTTATGTGGGTAAGAGGTAACCAAAGTGCATTAAGGATTGAATTGTATTCTGGATTGAGGGACGCAGTTATGAGGGGAGATACAACCCCTGCATCAGTTGGAAAAAGAATTGTTCTGCCTTCGAGTTTCACTGGAAGTCCAAGATATATGATTGAGAATTATCAGGACGCAATGGCGATTTGTCGATGGGCAGGTTATCCTGATTTATTTATTACTTTCACATGTAATGCGAAATGGCCAGAAATTGAAATCTTCCTCTCAATGAATCCTGATCAGAGACCTGAAGATCGGCCAGATATACTAGGAAGAGTTTTTAAGATCAAACTTGATCAACTATTACATGATCTCAAACACGAGCAACACTTTGGAAGAACAGTTGCTGGTATTCTAAACTGCTTACTTTTTATATTTATCTTTAACATATTAATTTTTATACACAATATAATTAAGTTTCTTTTTTGTCTATAGTTGTCTACACAATTGAATACCAAAAGAGAGGATTGCCTCATGCTCATATATTGCTCTTCTTACATCCTGATAATAAACATCCAACACCAACAGAAATCAATAGGATAATCTCAGCAGAAATTCCAGATTTGCACAAAGATCCTCAAGCTTATGACGTTGTTAAACAATTTATGGTTCATGGTCCTTGCGGCTCTATAAATCCTAAATCAAGTTGTATGATCGGCAACAAATGCATCAAGCATTTTCCAAAGAGATTTTGCTCTGAAACTACAATTGATGAAGATGGCTTTCCAGTATATAAAAGAAGGAACAACGGAAGATTTATTGAAAAGAATGGTGTCAAAGTAGACAACCGATTTATTGTTCCTCACAATATTGACTTATTGGTGAAGTATCAATCACACATAAATGTAGAGTGGTGCAATCGTTCAAGGTCTATCAAGTATTTATTCAAATATATAAATAAAGGACCTGATCGTGCAACATTGATGCTTGAAGAGAATTTACATGTCGAGAGTTCTTCTGGAATACAAAATGTTACAGATGCTGACGAAATAAAAACATATTTAGATTGCAGATATGTGTCGGCGATAGAGGCATGCTGGAGGATCTTCCAATTTGAAATAAATTATCGAGAACCTCCAGTTGAGAGACTAAATTTTCATCTAGAAAATGAACAGCCTGTCATGTTTGATGATTCTAATCATTTAGACAATGTTTTGAATCAGCCAAATATTAGAAAGACTAAATTTACAGAATGGATGAAAGCAAATGCTTTGTATGAAGAAGCAAGAGAATTGACTTATTCTGATTTCCCTTCCAAATGGGTTTGGCATAATAAAGAGAGAGAATGGAAATTGAGGAAGAAAAGAAGATGTGTAGGAAGAATATTTTACGCTCATCCTGGAAGTGGAGAACGATTTTATTTGCGAATGTTACTAAATATTGTCAAAGGTCCTCGATCTTTTGAGGAAATAAGAACTGTAAATGGTGTATTGTACCCGACTTTCAAGTCAACATGCTACGCTCTTGGATTGCTTGATGATGACAACGAATGGCATGAGTGTTTAAACCAAGCATCGCATTGGGCTTCAGGTAAGCAACTCCGTGAACTTTTCGTCACAATGTTAATTTTTTGTGAGGTTGCTGATCCTAATAAATTATGGATGTTGAATTGGAATTTGTTATCTGAAGATATATTGCATCGAGAACGAAGAATTTTACAATATGAGGACCTACATCTAACAGAATCGCAAATACAAAACTATGCACTATGTGACATTGAAAAATTATTGAACAAAAATGGAAGGTCACTGAGAGAATTTGAGACAATGCCATATCCAGACACGTTACTACTCAGAGAAGGTAACAATAGACTACTGCAAGAAGAATCTGACTATAATAGGATTTCTTTGGCAGAAGAGCATATAAAACTTTTTAGTGGTCTAAATTGTGAACAAAGGAATATATATGATGCAATAATTAGATCTGTTACAGAAAACAAAGGTGGTTTTTTCTTTGTTTATGGACATGGTGGAACTGGAAAGACTTATTTATGGAGAACCTTGATATGTCGATTGCGGTCCGAAGGAAAGATAGTCATTGCAGTTGCATCGTCTGGAATTGCAGCACTTTTGTTACCTGCCGGAAGAACTGCTCATTCAAGATTTCAGATACCGATTAATGTAACTGATAACTCAACTTGCGGGATCAAGCAAGGTTCACATCTCGCAGAACTGGTGACAAGAACAAGTCTTATAATTTGGGATGAAGCTCCTATGGCTCATCGAAATTGCTTTGAAGCTTTAGATCGTTCACTAAAAGATATTTTACGCTTCAGCGATCCACAAAGTGGAGAAAAATCCTTTGGAGGAAAGACGATAGTCCTTGGTGGTGATTTCCGACAAATACTACCAGTTGTAGCAAAAGGAAGAAGAGAAGAAATAGTTGAGGCATCAATTAACAGATCTTTATTATGGAAGAACTGTACAATTTGTACTTTGACAAAGAATATGAGACTCCAACAAAATCAAGGTGATAATGCTACAAAAGAATTTGCACAGTGGATTTTGAAAATAGGTAATGGAGAATTAAATGACAAAGAAAGTGGATCGTTCATTGATATACCACTTGATTTGATAATTCAACCTAAGACTCATCCTATTAATGACATTGTGGATGATATCTACCCTGAGTTGCAGTCCAAATACACTGATGCTAAGTATTTAGAAGACAGAGCGATTTTAGCTCCAACAAATGATGATGTACAAGAGATAAATGACTACATAATTGATCTTATTAACGTTGATGAAGAAACATATCTCAGTGCAGATTCAATATGTAAAGCTTTGAGCAACAATCAGGACCAAGAAATTATGTACCCAATAGAATTTTTGAATTCTTTGAAGTTCCCAGGTATTCCTAACCACAAACTCAGACTCAAAGTTGGAATACCTATAATGTTACTTCGAAATTTAAATCAAAGTGCTGGACTCTGCAATGGTACAAGACTTTTAGTCACTCAGTTGTCAAAATGGTTCTTAGAAGGAAAAATCATCTCAGGCACTCATGTTGGAGATAAAGTATTCATTCCACGAATAGTATTATCTCCTTCTGATTCGAAATTGCCTTTTATTCTAAAAAGAAGACAATTTCCAGTATCTGTTTGCTTTGCAATGACAATAAATAAAAGTCAAGGACAATCATTGCAACGTGTAGGTCTTTTTCTATCTAAACCTGTCTTCAGCCATGGCCAATTATATGTAGCTATCTCCAGAGTTACAAGTAGAAATGGCCTCAGAATACTTATTGCAAATACACAAGATGACGATGAATTCAAAACAAAAAATATAGTATATAAAGAAATCTTCAACAACTTACCTAGAGGTAACATTTAGCATAGACATTAACGTTTTTAAACAATATATTATGACACTTACAAATATAATTAAATCCTATGAATTTCTATTATTTTTCCAGGTGTTACTGAATCATAACAATATGAAGTACACATCTCTTTGTCAAATTTCACCTGACAATGACACATGGATCATAAAAGTAAGAATTATAAGGATGTGGGATGCAGTAAACGTTGCACAAGGCAATGAGTTGATCAGTCTAGATCTGATCATGTCGGATGAAAATGTAAGTTCACATTAATTTTGAAGTTACTTTATTTAGCATATAACTTGATTAGATGGCCATGTAAATTATTAATTGGATATGTAGTTCTAAATTTTGACATTTCACTTTTTACAGGGAACGCTAATACATTCAAGTATTAGGAATAAATTTGCACAACGTTTTAGGCCTCTTCTCAACGAAGGATGCATTTATGAGATAAAGAATTTTATAGTGGAAGAATATCGAGCACAATATCGTCCAGTGCATCACCAATTTAAAATTCTTTTTATTTTAACGACCTCAGTCTCCAAAATCCATGAAATAAATCAGTCCATACCTCAATATGGATTTGAACTTGCAGACTATGAGACAATAACAAGCCGTTGCAATGACCACACTTATTTGACAGGTATCGATCATTTCTTTACATTTATTACCAAATTTAGTTTACAAATTTTGCCATAACTAACACAAAATATATAAAATAAAAATACTATATTCATTGATATATCTTCCATGGATATGCAGATGTTATTGGTAGATTGGAATCGGTTGGAGCAATTCAGGAAGTAAAGTCTAAAGGATGTCCAACCAAAATACGCACAATCCATCTTCTATTGGAAGAGTAAGAAAATATTTGAATTCAAAGTTAAAGACAATAAGTTATTGAACCCATAAAACAAAATTTTATATCACATAAACATAAAATAATGTGAATGGCAGGAACAAAGTTTTGCAAATAACTTTGTGGGGGGTTAAAGCATATCAAATAGATGAGGATTTTCATAAGAATGCTCCAAGACCAGCCATTGCAATTGCAACTTCGACAATTGTGAAAACTTATAGAGGTAACTATTTATCTTAGTATATTTAATTAAAAAAATTGAGTTCCTACAAATAATTTTAATGAATTTCTCTTTGAAATTTTTGTAGGTCAGTATAGCTTATCATCAACAAGCGCAACAAGGATTTACATCAATCTTGATATTCCAGAAGTTGCTACAGCTATTGACAAGTAAGAACACTCCATTGTATTATTTTTTAAAAAATTTACATTTTTAATAAAATCTAACATTTATTTATGAATAGGTTAAAGAACGTTGCAATAGTAGAAGTGAATCAAATGAAGATTGAACAACCACCGATAATACCAAATAGAGAACTTGCCTTACACAATAGGAAGACAATTGCAGAGATAAAAGAAATGGAAGGGAACTCTGAAGTGAAGGTATTAATAAATTATAACTATTTAATGCATTTATAAAATATCATGAATACAATATCCATTGTTTCATTTTTTATTTTAAAAAAAAAATGCAGGAAATATTCTACACATGTTTATGCAAAGTTGAAAGAATAGACAACAAGTATGGCTGGTATTATATTGGTTGTATAACATGCAAGACGAAGGTTAAGTTTAAAGAAGGAATTTTTTGGTGTGAACGTTGTCAAGCGGAACCGAAATTCAGCGTGCCAAGGTAAACAACAAATAATATTTAATTCACACACATATATGTCAAAATATATAGAAATATCTCTTCCTAACAATTTTGGAAATGAAAGCAGGTATAGGATACAAATTGAAGTATCAGATACAACAGATTCAACAAGATTCATTATCTTCGACAAAGACGCTGAACAACTTATAGGCAAAACTGCAAAGGAACTTGCCGATTTGCAAGATGAGGTAACAAATTTGGAATTTTTTAGAGCACCATAACAAAATAAAGTAAACAATTCAATAAAAAAAATATATGTCATGTTCTAACCTCTTTAAACAATATGCTATATCTATACAGAATTTGAAAGACAATATCGTGCCAAGAGAAATCGAAGCAATTGTTTCCAGAGAATATGTCTTCCAATTGAAACTCAATGAATATAATTTGAAAAAAGGTTGGGAAAATTATACTGTTTATAGAATCTTTGAAGCGCAAGTTGCAAAAGAAGCTAACATCCATAAGGTAACAATGCATTATATGTTGAATCCTTCAAATTTACACAATATTTATCTACATAAGTATATGCAACTTCTAATAAAACTCAATCTCTTATTACAGGAAAGTCCAACTGTAAAGATTAGGGGGTCTAGCTCCAAACAAGAAGAGGAATATGACGTTGTTAGCCAAACAATAGAAAATGAACAGATGTTTAGTAAAGATTCTTCCTTGCATTCTTCCCTACCTATAGAAGACACAGAGTCGGATGATGATGCAATACCTCTCAAAGTTCTTTACAAGCGATTCAAAGTTACTAAAAAGAAGACTTATCATTAATTTATTTTGTTCAACATTAATGTCTACAAATGAACTCCTGTTTGTATTTTTATTTGCAGTTTTTATTCTACAATATTTATAATATTGACAATATAATATTTGGCTTAATATTTTGTTTATTCAATTTTTTTTTTTGAATAATGTGATTACTTAGAATAATATATGTAATTAATTTTGATTCCTTATTATACCTTTTTAATTAGTAACAACCCGCGCATGACGCGGGTTATACGCTAGTTATTTATAAATGCTCAAAACCATCTAAAATATATTCTAAAAAGAGGTTCAAGGAAGGCCAAAAATGCTCATTTCTAAAAGCAGTTATTTATGAGTTTCAATAACCGCTAACTGTCTAAAGCAATTGCAGTTAGAAACAATAACTGAAAACCCCTAATGAAAAGTGTAGAGCATCAAAACGAGGAGATCAATATGCTTTTAATGGAGACAAACCAAAGTCTTTCCAAGATATGCAAAACATGCACAGTTGAATGCAAAGATCTTTTGCACCCAATGTCCATAAATCTACAATGCTGACAAGTATGGATCCGGCTTCAATATTGTAGTTAAAAACTACAGCACATCTACTGTTAAAAAATGAAGGGTCCGGATTTCACTCAACTTAAAAGTTGTTATTTGAGTCCCACTGCAAAACAAATGTCTGACGCCATTTAGATGTGTTGTTTGGGATCAGGATCCCCTCAAATTCTCTGTCCGAATTTGAGAGAATTCAGGCAGGTGATTGTGAAATAGCACATATGGAGCCCACTTGACCAAATAAAATTTGGGCTGCCCAACTACTTATCCAGTCAGGTGGGTCCCATAAGTGCTCTCTCACAATTAGCTGCCCAAATTCTCTCAAATTCGGGCAGAGAATTTGAGGGGATACTTATCCAGTTGTTTGAGTCCTGGGAAAAATAAATAAAAAATTGTGTTTGTCCCTCTCTCACATACTTTTTTCTCTCTACTCTCACTCTAACCTGAACCAGATATCCGAAGCTCTCTCTCTCTCTTGCTTGGTTTCTCTCCTCTTGGAAAATGACAACATGGTGCAAAGGGCTGGGCTTCGGATTGGCAGGGTCATCGTCGTTGGGTCAGTGACGACATAGAAGTAGCCATCAGGGCCACCAACTACATTCCTGCCAAAACCAATGCCACAGTCTGCAGGACGCTTGCGGTTTTTGTGCCAGTTGGAGTCACAACGCCAGCAGTCATCAATGGGATTGCCGGTTCTGCAGAAGAAGAACCCCAACTTCCTCCTCTCAGTGCTGTTGCGGATGCTCCTGCCACATGCCCACATCAATCACATAGTTGCCATTTACGTCATAGTTTTAAGCATAGGAGGCAAATTTGTGTCTTACTCATCAATTTGTCAGTTATTGTGTACCCAGTTGAAGATAACCATGGAAATTCAATTATTTGTTCATACCCATTACTATACTCTTTGTAACAAAATTATTTTAGTGTGAAAGACTATCAATTCCTCTGAGATGCATGGAGGCAGCATACACCGACGAAAAACCAAAAGGTCTGTATATTAGAGAGGACAATTGGGTTGTTTACAGTAAAACACATAATTTTTTACTGGTCTTGGAATAGAAGCAAAACAGAGCCTTTCTTGGTTTTGTTTACCTAAAAGAGAAACCAAGCAAGAGAGAAGGAGGAACAAAACAACGTTGAAAATGACGAAATAAGACTCTACATGTTGAAATCAGATTGGAGAAACAGAGAGAGTTGAAAAAGTGAGTAGAACTTTAGAGTTCGGGTTCACGTTATATAGAGAGTGTAAGAACGACATAGACAACTCAAATAAGAGAGTGATTTACCCTTATTTTTTAACAGCAAGTATGCTGTAGTTTTAACTACAATACTAAAGCCGGATCAGTCAAGTATAGCACCTCTTAAACTACTCTCAACCAGAGTTCGAAACTTCTTGAAGATATGTTTTGTTTGGTGCAAAAGAATCAGCTGCTTTGGTTTTAATTGTAAATGGTAACCAATTGAAGCTTGCGCTTTTATGGACAAAGGTTTAGGTCGTCACTCCTGCTTTATTCTGCTAATAAGACTGTAAAGACTGAATAGCCATATTTTTATTTTATATATATATATAGACGTTTTGATAATGGATACCACATCATCACAATCGGTATGAGCACTAGTAGTAAATGCCCTATAAGTAATTATATTCCCTAAAATAGGAAAATTTTAAAAAAAGTCACAAAAAATCAAGCTACAACAGTTACCCTATTTTAGACGATCACCCTTGGGAAGCTACAGTGCTTTAGGTTATTATAATCCAAAAATAAAGACGGTCTCTCTCCTCTCTCCTCTCACGATTCCCAATCGCCTCCCTTCTTCCTCCTCGCGCATCTCTCTCTCATGTTCTCTACTCTCTCATTCTCCGGTTGAACTATTCGAGAACATAAATATAATCAAACCAAGCAAATTAATTAGAACTCTCTATACAAACAACAATCCTCAATCTTATGAGAAATGCCAAAAATCAAACAAAATCACTACAACCCAAATAAACTCAAATCAGATATCCAAGACTCTTCTTCCCTCCGCTTCTCTCTCTCTCTCTCTCTCTCTCTCTCACGGATAATCGTGCGACTCCTCCCGCCGCCACGTGACAACCCTGGACCTCTCTGGGCTCAATCTCTCAAGCGCGCTTTCGCCGGATCTCTGCCACCTGCCGCCCTGCGCTTCCTCTCCAACCTCTCTGTCACTGCCAACCAACTCTCCAGGCCATCCCAAGCGAGCTCTCGTAGGGCTCCATCCTCTGCTTCTCTATTTAATCTCTCGACGCTCCCCGAGCTCTGGATCGATTTGGGAGGTGGGCTGTGCGTGGGGGAGAGAGATTAGGTGGAGAAGAGAGGGGGTGAGTTGGGGGATCATTTAATGAGGAAATCTGAGAGAGAACTGGAAGAGGAAAAAAGTCTCTTAGAGAAAAAGAAAGAAGTAGGGGTAGGCGCGGGCCGAATTTGCATATTTCCCACAACCCGCCCCGCAGTGAACAGGTTTGAAAATTAAGATCCGCAACCCGCATAGTGAATGGTCAACCCGCTGGACCTTGGGTAGTGCGGATCAGGACGGGTTCATGCGGGTTCGGGTATTTTTTTATTATTTTTTTTTATGGGCCCAAAACCAGAAAAATAATTCACAATCTTGTTAACCCAATTCAAAATTTGAAAATCTCAATTGAATCAACCTTACCAGCAAACAATAACAAGAAGAAAGAACTATAATTATCAACAAACCTAACTGTAAATAATTTTTTTATTCTTTTATGTGATTGTAGATTGAATGAGTATGTGTATGTGTTTGTGAGAATGTAGAGATGAAAGTGTATATAAAAATGGAATAAGAATAGAGATGAAATGGATAGTGCAAAATTGAATGAAATCAAAGGTACACAATCTGGACAATTCGTGAGTCTTATAATTTTTTTGGAGAAAATTTGATGAAATCAAATGCATACCCCTAGTCATGATTCTTATAATTTTTTTGGAAAAAATTTGATGGTACGAGTATAAAGGGATTGCGGGGCGGGGCGAGTGTGCGGGTGAGAAAAAATTTAATACTGCAACCTGCCCCATAAATCACCGGTTGGCATATTTAGGATCCACACTTTTTTAAAAATGTCTTATATTCGTTATTGACGGGGCGGGTTGGTGCGGGGCGGGGCGGGTTCGCGGGTGCGGATAGGTTTTGCACACCCCTAAGAAGAAGAATAAGAGGAAAGTGGAATCTGGAATATGAGCGGATGCTTCTGAATCTGCAATGAATTTAAAAAGAAGAAGAAAAAAAAAAGTAAAAGACAAAAAATATATATATATATATAGGAAAAGATAAGGGGAAGCTATTGTGGGGTGTTTTTGTATAGGAAAAAATAAAAATTGGTTTGCTTTCCTAAATTTTTCCCTAAAGTAGGAAAAATTATTGAGAATCTACTGCTAGTGCTCTAATAGGTAAGAATACAATGCAATGCCTTAACTGTTGAGTACATTGTTGGGAGGCCTGCTCATTAGAAATTTTTTTTTGACAAGTAGAAACAAGGACAAACATCATCACAATATCCTCAAAATAAATAAATTATTTTTAAAAAAAAAAAAAATCTAGCTTTGGTTGGTTACCCCTGTTTTCTTCCAATATTCTCTCATACTGCTGCACCACCAATTCAAACCTAGTAGCAGCAATAAAGAACATGCAATTCTTGCTTTTGTAATATATACAACAATTTTACAAGGGCACCAATTATAAGTGGGACAAGGACTCCATTCCTACTCGACCCATTATTTTTAACAGCAAGTGATCATCATATAACATATGCCTGTCTGCATGCATGAGTTAACATAAATAAATGAGACAATCTGAACCTAATGCAAACTCTAAACAAACTAGAAATACATGTATATATATATTATATTATAGCAAGTTTTGTTTTTAACGTTGACAGCAATAGCACAGGTTTATCACCCATTATCCCAATGCAGATGCAAATTAAGTTTATCCTCATCATCCAATTATACATATGGAAAGGAAAGTAAAAGGAGATTTCACCACCCACCACCCACCTAGGCCTTCTTCCTTCTTCCCTTCTCTCCCCACCTCTGTTAACACTGCAGATGCTCTCTCTTTTATTAAAATCCACAGGAAAACAGACTTGGGAATCAGTTATTCAATCACAAGGGAAATAAAGTTGAGGCCTAGAGGCTAGAATCACAACCTGAATGACTAACACCTTCTTGTGGGCCGGGCCCATTGACTTTGGCAGCTACAGACATCTACTGAACATTTAAACAAATTATGCGCTCACATGAAGTCTTCTTCCAGTTCCTGCAAGGACTTGCTTGTGGCTGCAATCTGTTTATTGGATGTCATGTTTTCAGAGACCATTAAACCCTTGTAGCTCCTAAGCTCTGCTTGTCTCTCCTTTTCAAGCCTATCCATCTCCTCACGTCGTTTCTGCAAACACAAATGTGAATCACTTGCATTATTAAATGAAAATTCCAATTAAAATTTTATATTACATTAAACCAAGATAGATTTTGTTAGGAACTCAAAACAAAGGAATAAAATTGCTTTACAATCTAATCTAACCCAAAAATGTAACTAAACTCGAGTCCCAGTACTATTGCTCATAATAGCCCAAGCACACACAAAAGTAACACAAGGTCAATGTTTCAAATTTGAAAACACAAGAGCTAAGATAAAATGCTAACCCAACATAACAATCATAATTATGTGCCTAGTCTTCCAGAAAATAACCAAAGATTTTAATTAAAAAAAAAAACCAGATGCATCATCAAAAAAAAAAAAAAATTGTCTCATTGTTGATCAAATATAAAATTAACAACTTTTGGTGCATTGTTTGTCCTTGACAAAAAACACTAACAGAACTGCAAAAGATTGGCAAAGGCACAAAACAGTCTAAGAATTAATTATTAAGTTGCTATTTTAAAAAATTAAAATAAATAGGGTTTTTCCTCCTTTTTTTTTGGGGGGGGGGGGGGGGGGGTTGGTTTACAACTCGAGCTTGGGAGAAGTAAACAAAAAGAAACGAACCCACTAACCTTGAATCGAGCAATGGATTGAATCTAGAGCAACTAAAGCTTATGAAATTGAACCTCTACGCCATCAAAGGATTGACTATTCCCACAATACATCACTCAATTGTCATCTAAATATTACAAATAAGAAAAGGCACTCCAAGTTCTGCAATTTAAAACATCCACTCTACATCACACCAAGTACCCTAAAGTATTTGACAAGATTGCAAAAGACGACAAGATGAACAAGCTGACCGTGATGACTGATAACATGCTACAGGAGGAAAATAAAACTTGGATTGAAAATTTTGTGCACTTTATATAACTGGAAGTCTGGAAACGCGTAGTGAATTTCAAATTTAGAAAAGGATAAGGCTTGAACAGATTCTTTGTTTTTTCCAAATTGATATGTATCACAAATGGCACAACCTAGGTATACTAAAAATAATTTAGGGGTGACAATTCGTGTCTGTGTGTCAGGTTCAGGTCATGTCGAAGCATGTGTATAAGATTATATAAGTCAACTTTAACCTCATTAAATTAAACGGGTTTGACCCTTCAACTTTAACCTCCTAATTTCGAATTAGGTTCACGGGTCATGTCAAAAAATTTCAGCCCTAAATATCGGATTTTGGTCGTGTCAAGGCATGAGAATAAGACTATATAGGTCAACCCTAACCCAACTCATTTAATTAAACGGGTAAGACTCTTCAATCCTAACCCGCTATTTCATGTCAGGTTCGCAAATTGTGTCAAAAATTACTAACCCTAAAAAATATACACCCCCCTCCCCTCGACGGGGGAAGAAGAGCAGCTAATTGCTTTTCAAATTTTGTAATCTGAAAAGCATCATGGGGATCAAAAAGTTTCCAGTAAACCTTATGCAAAAACCCTACTTAAGAAAATTAAAAAAAATAAAAATAAAAAAAAACTTTTGAGAGCTTCCTGGTGCTATTAAAATCACCAAAGAGGATGTCATCCAAGTTTTGTCATGATATGGGTGGGCAAGGATCTAATAGAAAAGCCAAACACTGCGCTTATCCTGTACCAGAATAGCATTTTTTAGATGCAATTTTTTTTTTTACAGCAATGAAATGGTTGTCCATATGCAAGGGTGAAATGAAAACCACCAACCATAACATGATAACTAAGAAACAAAATTAGTTTAGCAAAAGAAACTTGTTTTATTGAGGGCTTTCCACACCTTCCCACCCTCTTTTCCTTCTCTCTCTACTTATTTTTTATTTTTATTTTTATAAGTAATCGAGATATCATTAAAAGCGTAAAGCGCCCCAAAGTACACAGAAAGTATTCATAAAAAACACAATACTAAAAGGAGAAAACAAAAAACAAAGGAATCATGATAACTAATCACTAGGAAAAACAAAAGCCGCTAGTCAAAAATATAGAGTATAGAAAAATAACGACTTCATCTCCTCCAAAGTCCTTTCACAGTCCTCAAAACTTCTATCATTCATTTTCCTTAAGAGAGACCACAAAAGGCACGAAGGCACAATCTTATACGCAACAGCATTCCAAGCGGTACCAGCAGTCCACCAACACAGGCATAACCCAAGATAGACCAAATCGATTGGAAAAAACGGATATAAGGCACCGACAACTTCACAATGGAGAAGAAAATAGTCTACGGACTCCCCATTCCTTTTACACATATAGCACCTATGACATGTTTCCTTATATTGTCCATGGTAAAGATCTTTCCTAGGGCCACCGGCCAAGTAAAAAAGACCTCAAAGGAACCTTAGTTCAACAAATACTCTTCCATGGGAAGCGAAAGCCATCAATGCGAACCAAGACAATGTAGAATGACCTAACAACGAACAAAGCTCTTTTGAAGGGGATCCACCAAAGCTTGTCTTCACCTTCTCATCTCACTTTAGCTTAATACAACACCCTAAAGAATAAGGCAAAGACATCCACATTCCAATCATGAGCTGCTCTAGCAAAGCTTATATTCCATTGAGTGGAGCCGCTCAAAAGCTTCAAGTGAGCAGCAACAAAAGCATCCTTCACACAAGCAATGCCAAATAAATCTGGAAAGGCTTCCTTAAAGGGCCAAATCCTCACACCACAAATCATGCTAGAAACTAAACTTGGAGCCATCTTTCACCTCAAATCTAGTATACCTAGAGAATTTCCCCCGACACCGCCTAATATTTTTTCATAAACCCATCCTGTATGTCCCAAGAGGCTCATTAGAGCATCCCTAACAGCTTCCCTATAGCCCCTTTCTTTCCCTACATATAGGGAAAATGTCAAAAAAAAAATATAAAAACAACCCCCAACAAATACCCTATCTGTTCCCTAAGCATTAAGAACACTACAGTTCTACCCAAGGTGTAGGGAATTAAAAGAGCTTCCCTATCCATTATTTTAATACAAAATATTTATCTTTCCTCTCTCATCTCTTCGCCTTTTATTAGGGATTATGTTGGAACTTTATGAAAAATGTGAGGGTAGGTAGGAAATTATATTTGTAAGGAAATAATATTTAATTAATATAGAGAAAGAAAAAAGAAGCTATTCTGAAGTGTATTTGGATAAAGAAGCAAAAAGAAGTTTTATTCCCTAAATTTAGGGAAAATCAAAGGAAAGCTGCTGTGAATGCTCTTAGAACACCACCCACCCCACGAACTGCCAAATTTAGATTCCATCAGAACTCTCTACCAAGCCTCTCTCTCATGCACAAAGCACCTTAGTCATTTCCCTAAGAGAGCTCGATTGAACATCAGCAAGTTCCGAACCCCCAATCTCTTTCAAAGATTGGAGAACAAACCTTGGACCAGCTTACCAAGTGATATTTGAACTTTTTGCCAAGCCCACCCCATAAGAAATGGCATAAATTGCCAACTTCTAATAGTAACATGTGAGAAGAACATATTTTTTTAAGTACATGTACTTCTCACATGCTTTTTTAATAGCTTAAATGACACGTCGCTTTTAGAAATTAGTTTATATGAGTTTCTTACAAACTAGTTTGTAGGAAATTTCTGTTCCATAAGAAATCACATTAAAGCTTATCAATGCACTTTGCCACTTGCAGGGACAAGAAAGAGGGACATGAAGTACATAGGTAAATTGGAAGGTGTACTCATAATAAGGGTAACACTACCCCTCCTAGACAAGTACATCATTTTCCAACCAGCCAACTGATGCTTTATATTCTCAATAACGCCGCGTTCCAAATAGACTTGGCCTTGTAGGAGACCTCCAATGGAATACCAAGATACTTCAAAGGCAAAGAAACCCCACAACCCATGATACCTATCAATCCATCCACATTAGCAACATCACCCATAGGAACCAATTATGAGTTAGCCAAGTTAACCTTAAAGCCTGAGACAACTTCAAAGTAGAAAAACAACCACCGCAGATGATGTAGATGATCTGGGTCAACCCCACTGAATATCAAAGTATCATCCACAAACAAAAGGTGAGAGATATCAATCATTGTCCCTACAGAGAAGCCAGATAACAGTACCCTACTCACTGCAGCAAAAATCATCCTACACAATGCCTCCACCACAATGACAAACAGCAGAGGAGACAGGGGGTCCCCTTGGTTCAAACCATGGGAGCTAATAAAAAAAACAATGGGAGTACCATTCACCAAAACTGAGAACCGCACTGTGGAAACACAATGAGCAATCCAGGAGCACCACTTCCCACGAAAACCACCTCCTCAACATGTTGATAAGGTAATTCCAAATAACATGATCATAGGCTTTTTCTAAGTCCAGCTTGCAAGGTAGACACAACTTCCTTGATCCTATTCTCCTATCAAGGCATTCATTGACAATAAGAACAGAATCAAGGATCCGCCTACCCTAGATGAAAGCATTCTGCGACTTAAAGATAATCTTCTTCAACACCATCTTCAACCTGTTCGCTAAAATCTTAGCAATAATTTTGTAAATGACACTCACAAGGCTAATTGGGTGGAAGTCTTTAGGATCAACCACTCCTGGATTCTTCGGAATGAGGGTAATGAATGTAGCATTAAGGCTCCTTAGTCCATCAAAGTTACCTCTAGCATGAAGTCACGAAAGACTATCATAATGTCTTCTTTCAACACAACCCATTAAGCTTGGAAGAACACCATAGAGTAGCCGTCAAGTCCCGGTGCCTTGTCACCATTCATTGCTTTCACTACCTCCAGCACCTCCCTTTTCTTAAAAACTCTCGCTAACCAAATAGCCGCAGCCTCACCAATAGAATCAAAGGAAAAACCATCCAACAAAAGCCGCCAGCTAAATTGATTGTATACAACTTTTTATAAAACTGGACAATGTGCTCATAGATCTCCCCACCCAATTAGTAGAAAGTGTGCCATCAATAAACAAGGTGTCAATGGACATCTTGTTGTAATTAACCACTGTAGAAAAACTTCGTGCATTTCTCCCCCTTTCTTAACAATAAAACCCTAAATTTCTACCGCCAACTCACCTCCTCCATGAGAGTGGATCTCTCTAACTTGCTTAAAGCTTCTACCTTCTTCATTCTCTCATCATCGCCTAATGTACTCTCTTCTTCAATGGTATCAAAAGCACATAACTCTTCCTAGAAGATCCTTTTCTTTTTCCTTACACACCAAACACCTCATTCCATTTCTTTAAATCAACTTTCAAAGCCTTGAGATTGCCAACCATAATAAGGCTCTGTGATAAGAGTCCCACCACTGTTTCACCCTATCCACAAAACCCTCCGACTTTAGCCACATGTTCTCAAATTTAAAGTACCTACTACCCCTATGAAAGTCACCACAGTCAAGAAGAATCGGCAAATGATCCGAGCATAGCCTAGGAAGCCTTATCTAGGACAAATCCGGAAACTGAGCTTCCAAAGCTGGAGATACATGAAATCTGTCAATCCTGGACCAAGAGGGAGACTCCAAAACACCTTCGAGCCCCCCTCTCGCAACAGCTCTTCTATGGTGGCAAGCAACCACCGACTATCAACTCTATCCAAGAAAACAGCAAACAAAGCCCCGACAACTCTCAAAAATCCAAACCCCAGAAGAATTTCCCTCCACCACAAACATTTTGGATTCAACTGAGCACCATCACGCAACCCCATAACTCAAGAGACCAAAGCAACACAAAACTCTGGCTCAACGGACACGCCATAATGGTCCAAAAGAACCTTGTCCAGGCCCACATAATATGGAATGATGAAAACCATCAGAATACTTTCTTGAACAGCATGCCCCCTTCAAAAAAAAAAAAAAAGCACCGATCCCTAAGGGGCCCCTATCTTATAAGGAAACAAAAAAAATCTCAATTTTACGAAAAATCTGGTCCAATGTCTGTTCTCCACTAACCACAATAGGGGCTCTATATTCTATATTTGGTGCCATTAACGGAGTGATTGGCACATGCTTCGCAAAACTGATTCATATGGAATTAGCACAACCAGAGATCATATTCTTGGTGGGAATCATCAACTTTATAATGTTTCGATAACAACTCATGCTTTTTCAATGATCTTTTTTTATGATTACACCCATGATAGGTGGATCTGGTGAACTCAAGTACAATTTCATGGTAAAATGAGGAGACACTTCAAGCAATAGAACTGAAAACTGGACAAGCTCAGTACCTCACAACTCCATTAAAAGGGTTGTTGGTATCTTACTTCAAGCAAACAAGCTCTTTTGTGTAAAGATGGAATCAACATGCCTTCTGCATATGGTGATCGACAATCAATACATACCATGCACATTAAAGTATTACTAGTCATCAAATTCCAGGAAGAGGAATCATATTCCCTCCCTAAAGCCAGCCTATGAAATCAAATGGAAGGGCTACAAATAATTGGATAATTAGTTGGAATTTTTGGACTTCAACTCCACTGGAGGTCTGTCCAAAAGTACGCTGCAAGCATGCTAGAGAAGCAATAACTGAAAGATCTGATATCTGGATGTAGAGAAGTAATAACTAAAAGACCTGATATCTGAGTGTTAGGCTTTAAGTGGAAGGAAGATGACATTGACAGTCAAACATGATCTTCCAGAGGAAAACATATTTGAAATGGAAGAGATCTTCAGCACAATCAACCCACAAAACCGTAGTGGTTTCTGTTCTTTTTTTTATGATGAATTTTGTTAAGATTTAAACCTTAGACCTACCAGAACCCCAACCCCGTCCCTTGCCACTTGAGCCAAAGCCCAAGTAGCACCATAGCAGTAATTTGCACATCTTAAAAACCATACGAATCTGTTGTTAATAGGCAGCCAAAGTGAATTTGAGCTCTATATGGGCTACAAGAGCAAAGCGTAAGTATCTCATATTAAATATTTTCCCAAAACAAGGTTACACCAACAGGAAACACATATGCCAAAATTCTACCATCCAAAACCTCAATTTGAGTTAAATTGCAAAATGTATCTTCAAGGCTATTCCTTTGATACATGTAAAATTCAGAAGTGTATGCCAGAACAGGTTTTAATAGAACAGTATACTAATGTTACCATAAGCTCTATGAGGCTACTATTGGCTATTCAGGTCCTGTGTTCACCCAAATAGTAAAGGTCTCTTGATCTTAGTGACCTCATATGGGCCAATGAAGGCAAACAATCATCAACAGAATATATGGAACTTACTTTATCTCTCAGCTGTTGTTTCCTTTCCGCTCTTTCTGCTGCACTAACCGCTTCCCGCTCGGCTGCAGTTACATGATATCAATAAGAGACATCATGACAGGATAATAGAAGATGAAGATTAAAGTAAGACTTAAAATCAGAATAATTCATATCTAAATTCCATGCATATAAATAAATTTAAAAAATAAAATAAAATAAAAAGTAATACAGGAGAAAATTGCTAAATATCATAATGGGGAAGACCACCCAAAAGTTGCACCCCGTGTTCATCCACAAAGAGTAACTAGAGTACTAGTTTTAGAATAAAAGAATCCTGAAAGGACACAGAGATCATAATTGTACCTTTCAAATCAGGTTTCCTTTCCACTTTTGTCCTGTTCAACCTATTAACTACCTCATTAATCCGCTTCTCCACTCTCACAGTCCGAACCTATATGCAGCATCAAATCAGAGAAAGATCTATTTCTCATGCATGCTCAACCAAAAAAGATTAAAAAAAAAAAATCCACAAAGGAAACTAGCATCCCAAATAACATATGCACATGCTACAAAAAAGGGGGAGCCCACCATTTTTGTATTGTGAAAACCAACTTGACCAACATCCATGGAAGCAGTTTTCTTCAAATTGGACCAGGGAGTGTAAACAACATCAATATTGTTCACCTTGTTGCCTGCCATACAATCAGAAAAAAGTAACTCATCTATAACACCACAAAACTATAACTCAAATTGGAAAAATGATTGATAACCATCTATAGTGTTAGCTAATTTTAAAGTATATATCTCTGCATTGTCTGGTAGGGGATCTTATTACATCTGTGTGAACTTTTTATTTCTATACACAAAAGCTCATCAAGTATCAAAATACCCACTTCATATTGATGAGGTAATCAGTAATTTTTCGATAACATATAATAAAAGTATACACACAATTAAATGAACTGTTTCATAAAAACAGGAAGAATCTGAATCTGGTTTAGATTTTGCCTTGGATGGAATTTGCTTTGACAAGCTGAGCACAATCCTCCAGTAACCCTTCACTTATACCATCAATAATCTGACCTTTGTGCAGTCTCACATAAACATGGGCTGAAGACATTTTATCCACATGGAACCTGCAACAAAGAAACCCTGCTAAGAAAAAGGTTCATAAGCTGAAAATGCAATAACCCAACAAACTTATAAGCCAGGTAAAGATCAGACAAGATTTAGAAAACCTAATTATGCACGTCTGTCAAAAAAGAAAAACCAAAACTGTTAGCTGTGTGGACATGACCTAAACGAAACAAATACGCACGTACATGTTGAACTCTTCATTCTTCTTCATTTTCCACAATTTGTTAAAATATATATATATATAAAAAAAAAAATATATATATATATATATATCCCTTCAGTTGCATAAATCGAAATCAAAATAAAATATATGAACAACAAATTGGGGAAAATAAGAAACAGAAATATGTGGAAGGGTACCAAATGTCTTCGGGAAAGCCGTATTTGATGAGCTCCTCGTTCTCGAACTTGTCGAGGCCCATGAAGATGGTGTAATCGCCGACCTCTGAGCGGGCTTTGAAGTAGAACACCATGGTTGGGATGCCTTCTCTTTTTGCCCTTTCTGGAGTGTGAGCGAGCGAGCGAGATTCGCGAGTTAGGGCTTCACGAGTTTTTATTGAGAGACAGAGAGAGAGAGAGAGAGACAGAGACCTCAGAAACTCGTTCAGGTTTAGAGATGTGTTTGACGAGACTAGTGGATGTCCACGTGGAAAAATGTAAAGCCAAACTGGCATGGACTTTGGACTGAAACGCTGGTTGGGATTGCGTTTTCGGGTTTGTTTGGCAAAGAACAAAACAATACAGTGTAGTGGGTTGTTAGTTTTGAAATTAGTAAAAGTGATGATGTGATATAAAGTAAAAAGAATTTGTATAGAAAAGTGAAAAATTTTTGTATTGTAGTGAATTTTTTTATTTAAATAATAAAAAAAAAATTATTGATGTGATATAAAAAGTGAAAAAGTGAGAATGTTTTGATGTAAATTGTTATTGGAAAATGTGAAAAAATAAAAAAAATAATAGGAATAGTATTCTCCACTACCTTGTAATGTTTTGTTGTTTATCAAACAAACCCGAATTACGCATTCACTTTTTCAGGTTCTCTTTTTCTGTTTTTTACTTTCTGTTTTTTTCTTGTTTAGGCTCTTTCTTTTGACTTAAAATAATTTTTGAGATAAAAAAAATGTTTTCAATCAAACATTTAAGGACAAATTTTTCAAAAACCTATTTTCCGTGGGATTTATATTCAAAAAAGTGTTGCCCATATGGTTCTCAATTTAAGGGTATAAACGAGCTGAGCTACTCGTGAACTTATTCAAGATCGGCTCGAATAAACTCAATTCGTGCTCGAATCGATTATTAAATGAGCTACTCGTGAACAATAAATCAAACTCAATTATTAAACGATGCAAACTTGTATAAACTTGGTTCGACTCGAATAAAACTCGTGAACCCGTTCGTATAAGGATTGACTCTTTATTAAGGCTCGACTCATATATATATATAGTATAGTAATAAACAATATATTATATGTAAGCATAAATTAAGTAACAAATATCTATTGGTCAGTATATATTAATTGGTTATATGTATATAAAATAGTAAAAGTGAATAATATTAATACTTAATTGCTAGTCATATGATATAATGACAATCGATATACTTAATCATATTATTCATGTAATATAATATGACTATATGATAATATAATAATATAACATTGTGACATATGACATGTAATCACTTTATTATATGTTATAAGTATTATTATTAGATATTTAGTAATCATTACATCATGTGATCAAAGATCTAAGATCATACGGATTGTTAAATCATGTTAATATGTTATCATATGATAGTACTTAGATCGTATGATCATATGATATTAGTATTATTAGTAGATAGTTTATGAATCATAATAATTATGATTTATGACTCATAATGATAATACATATCATAGATTCGTAGATAATCTAATAAATCAAGTGATATGATATGATTCATAATTAATAGAGGTAATTACATTTTCCCCCCATGAACTACCAAAAAATGCGCGATGCCCCCATGAACTACCAACTCAACCAAAATAGAGCATTCAACTATCAAAAACAATCATTTTCCCATCATCCGTCAGTCAAATGGGTTAAAACAAACGATCAACGGGTCACGTGACCGTCACACACCGTTTTATCCTCATTTTCTTCCTCTTTCCCCCCCATGAACTACCACCGTCTTCCTCTTTCCCCCCATGAACTACCACTATCTTCCAACATGCCCCCATGTAAAACGGCACATGACCCGTTGACTGTTTCTTTTAACCCCTCTAACTGACGGAATGGGGGAAAATGGTTGTCTTTGGTAGTTGAATACTCTATTTTGGTCGAGTTGGTAGTTCATGGGGACATCACGCATTTTTTGATAGTTCATGGGGGGAAAAAGTAATTACCCCTAATTAATAGTTATATATATATATATACATATATATTAATTTATAAGCATAAATTATAGCTACATAATGTAAAATAAGTATACAAATTCATACTAATACAATGATTAAGTAGTTATATTATTAGATACTTAGATACATTCATACACTAATACAGTGATTAAGTATGATTTAAAATTTTAAGTATTTAATAATTATTAGTAATATTTATACGGTTCAGAAGTTTTCGAATGAGATTCATTGGGTCGAGGGATACAATGACTAGGTATATAGATTACATACGTAAGTTAGTAAGTATTAATTTACATTAATCATATGATATAATGGCACTTATGAATCTTAATCATATTATTCATATTTAATAACAATGTGATTCATATAATCTCAAAGTAAGTTATTAGGATTGGAATCGATCACTAATATATTAATTGTAATCACAAGTTAGGTATTAACCATATGATCATTAGAATTTAGATAATATGATCTAATATTGTGCTATATAAGTATATAACCGTTAGATAAGATCTAATTACTATTATCAATAGACTTAAAAAAAAAAAAAAAAGTTTGGTGTATTACTCCGATCGATCCTAGTGCATTAGGAGCTCGTCTATACGGAGGACGAGGGTCAGACCCTCGTCCGACCCTCGTCCTACGTGGCACCTTTATTGTTTTTTTTTTTCAAATAAAAAATAAAAAACAGATGCAACATATCTTTTTGAATATTTTTCATTCTCCAAAATTTTTTCCCCTTCCTCATCTCTTCTCTCGCGCTCCTCCATCCTCCCTCTCCCTCCCTCCCACCTCCGGCAGAAAGCCACCCATCGGCAACCATCAAAACCCAACCTCCGAGCACCGGTGACCACGTCGCCCAACCTCCGCGCGACCTCAGATATGGTTTTCACCCAAAAATTCATCCCTCCATCTCCGTCTTCCCTCTCCCCCTTCCCAACGCCTCCCATCGCCGACCTAACCTCCATCTTCCCTCTCTCTCCCTTTCAGGCTCGTCTTTTTCCTTGATGGTGATCTAGGGTTTTGAGGCTTTTGGTTTTGGTGTGACCCAGAGAGGTAAGCTCTTTCTTCTTGCTCTCCTTGGTGCTTTTTTGTTGATTTTTTGAGGTTTGCACAAGTGGGTATTTCGATTTTGGTTTCTTGCTCTTTCTCTCTACGAACTCGTAATTAAATGTACCGTCTAATTGCCCCCAAAGGTTTAGAGCCATATAAATTGGGGATTTTCAAATAAAAATCAATCCCTCTTTGTTTTGTAATAATCAGAGTAATTGATGGCAATGGAGGAGAGAGAAGAGGGAGGGAAGGTAAGGACTTTGATAGAGAAGGCGACGAACTCCACGGCTCCGGAGGTGGACCCTCGCCTCCTCAAGGCTATCAAATCGGTTGTCCGCGATTCAGATCCGGAGCTCTGACTCGCCGCCCAGACCCTTATGGACCTTATGAAGAGCGATCACTCTCAGGTCCTCATTTTTCGGATTCGTTTTGTCTCTTTAATTGTTTTTTGCTTAATTGTTTCATGATAATTCAGCCTATCTGTTTCTTTCTTTTTTCTTTTTTCGTTATGAGTTTCGATGGATATTGTTGTGTGGATAAGTATAGGGTTTGATTCTTGCCGATAATTAAGCTTTGCATTGGGATTAGATTCTAGTTGGAATTTGGATTTTCGGACAATCAGTTTGCATTGATTTGTGTTTGAGTTTGTTTTATTAGCCTGTGTTTGGTTTCTGAGAAGACTGATGGGAAAATTAAAATAAAACTAATTTGTTCAAGTCAACAAATCCCTAATTTCTGCTATTTGGTTTGGTTGCCTTAATTCCGTTTTAGTTTTTGGTTGAGTTCAACTCATATTTGCAACTATCATTGGCTACTCGAAGAGATTTTGAATTTCTAGTGCCTTTAACTTGAATTAGATTACTTGTCATGAATGCCACTAAAAGGGAAGAAAATAAAGTCTTTGGGTAATGGGTAGTATGACTTATGTTAGTTTGCTTGGATGAGTTATAAATTTTGTAGTATGAAATTATATATATTTTAACTTCACATTTTCTTGGTTGACTTTGCAATGCAAGTTCAAGAGTATTGACAGGATTGGCAGTTGTTTTGTCTCCGGCTGATAGAATTGGTGTGCGATCACTTGTTTGCACTTATGATTTGTCATGAAATAAAATATCAAGGGAGGGATAAATGCTGTGAGAACTAAGAAGTGCTAAAATGCGATGGATCAAGAGCAAAGAAATTTGTAGGGGAAAAGCTAAGGAAATGGAGAATGCCTGTTTTATTGCCACATGATGAGGATTGAAGTAACATGTTGTGGTGCGATGATTTTGCTTTTGTTTAAATGCAATCCTTTTGAAATCTGAGAGAGTCTGTTTGGTAGATTGGTAGTGTGAGACCACAAGTCATTCAATTATGAACTTGAGTCCTTAAGTTTCTTTGAGCTTTTTACACACAAGATATTGGCCTTATGAATTTATCTAGCTTACAGGCAGTTTAGATACTTTTTTGTTGGGTTAGATGGGTTGAAGAGTCAAGTCGATGCTTGTGAATTGCGATTAGGGTTGGCAATTCGTGCATTCGGGTCGGGTTCGTGTCAACTCAACCGACCCGATTACATAAACGGGTTCGACACGAACCCGACCCGATGATTAATCGGGTTGTGACACGCGACCCGAACACGACCCGATTAATAATCGGGTAGCCCGAACATGACCCGATAAACACGACTAATAATCGTGTAACTCGTTAACCCGACACGGCACGACCCGACACCAATTTCATAGTATGATTGCTGTATGATATGAGGGCCTTTCGTCCTTTTCACTTTTCAATCCATACACAGCCAACATCAAAAAACCATCCAAAATCACCACCTAGTTTCAATCGGCTAACATCAACCCAAAACCCATAAATTCAATCAAAAAATAGTTCTTGCACCACTGCTTAGCCAACACACACACACACACACACACACACACACACACACACACACACACATTCAAAATTTCATACCACAACAGCGTCCCATGGTCAGCCAAAACAGGGGAGATCACACCCCACACCAAACCGTCTGAACACACCAAAAACCAACAAGAAATTCACATTAATTACATACCCATAAATCCATAATCAAACAACACAAAAATACTCCAGAATTTATCACTCAATCAATTACAAGAAATTACCCTTAAGAGTTTCTGAGAAACCCATCGGAAATCATCAAAGGGGTAGTTTTCTGCCGAGTCGCCGGAAATCACTTCAAATGGCCAGAAATCACCTTATGCTTCGCCGGCGTTGATCCACCGGAAGATCGGGTCCTGGTTTCCTCGGCGTCGACAGTCACGGTCTTCTCCCGTGGGTATAAGCGAAAGAAAAGGATAGCTGAGGAGGAAAGTAAAGAAATGATAGAAAAGAAGGATGGGTTGGAGAAAAGGGTGGTGACTCTGCAACTTTTGCCTGAGAGAAGTGAATGAAATGAGTCGCCGGAAAGTGGGTCTCGGTGTAACTTTGACCGTACCTCTCCTTGTTTCATCTCTCTCTCTCTTCCGCTCGGTCCCTCTCTCTGTGTCTCTCTCGGGTTCTCTCCCTCTCATGTGAGAATCGTAATTTGTGAGATTGTGATTTGTGAGTTCAAAGAACAGAATCAGTGAATCACAAATGAAATGGACTGCTTTTCGTAACTTTCGTTTCGGGTTAACCGGGTCAGAATCGTTTCGTTTTTTTTTTTTTTTTTTTTTTTTTTTTTTTAGGTTGACCCGAACCCGATTATATAAAACCCAAACCCTATTTTCCCGTGTCGGGTTCGCGGGTCGTGTCAAAAATTGCCAACCCTAATTGTGATGTAGTTGTGGTATCCTTGGTCATGCTATAAACAGGACTTTAGATATTATTTTTGTTAGTGGGGGAAAAATCAAGCATTCACTCAAATATATGCTTTTCAAATGTGTTGGAACAATTTCGTTTTACGGTTATTTGGGGGGTGGAAGTAATTTGTTTGTTTATCAGTTTTGGGTTCTCTGCCTTAAAAATATTGTCGTTAAGTGCAATATTGATGTTGTTTCAAGAGAAAGAAGGCTTTGGTGAACATTGATTTGATCTCGACATAATTTGTTGCAGGTAAGGTATCTCACACTTCTCATAATTGATGAACTCTTCATGCGGTTGAAGCTTTTCAAAACCATCCTTGTTGAGAACATTGATTAGTTACTGAGTTTAAGTGTCGGGTTTAGAAGAAATCTGCCTCTCCTTGCTCCACCATTTGTTTTGCGCTCAAAGGCAATTGAATTCTTGGAGAAGTGGAACTCTTCCTTTGGGATTCATTATAGGTAGCTCAGATTATTGTTGGATTGCCAATGTAGAAGAATTTCTTTGCCCCCTTTATGTCCTGGAAATCTGATTAGAATGTTTCTAGCAACCAATGAAATTTTGATATATTTAGTATTGCACATTTCATGTATTATTTTGATATAATAATAATTCATGTATGGGCCTTACCAAATTTCAATTGTTCAATTTTTTTTTTTCATTTCAAGAAAAAAAAAAAAAAAACATAAGAATCATTATCTCACCTTGGATGAATAAAAATTTTATAACAACCAACTAAAGAATTACTCACCCCAGCAATCAAGCTGGAACTCAAGCGCAAAGCTATAACAAAATTCTCTCAAAACAAAGCACACAGAAAAGCTAAAATCGACTATTGGCTATATACAACACAAAGAAAACAACTCCAATAAGCACCACATACTAGCAGCACACCTGGACCAAAAACCCAACACAACAAAAAACCCAACTCCAAAAAAGAAGCATAGGCAAAAACAAAAACTCAACCAAGCTCTCAACTGAAACCACCAAAAACAGCAAACAAGTATCCCTCGTCCCACAGATAGATGAACTCCTGAATCTGAGGTGAGCCGTCGACGTTCGTTTTGTTAAGCAAATTGGACCTGCTAGCTGCTGTTTGTTTTTGTGAAGCAATTTCTTTTTGCTTGTGAAGATAATGATTGGTTAGCTTCTTTTTCATAGAAGAGGGTATGGTTCGCATGCTAGTAGTGCTTTTTTGCATTTGGTGGTGCCTGGAGGGTTTGGATGGTACTTTATGATTTATCTTCAGATTGAGGAGTTTCGAATTGTACTGCAGCCTGCCACGGTCGCATGGATGTTCTTCCTCAAAGTTGCACACCCAAAGTTCCAATCAAATTAAACACAAATTTGGAAGAGAAAAGCAATACCATGGAAAAAGCAATTGCAAGTTGATTATAAATATCATAAGCCACTACAGCATTTGCACATAAAAGGAGTGTCTATGAACTCCAAAGCTAGTAGTTAAATAGACATTAAATGTTGGCACCCCTAGCCTGCTTTCGAGCATCTAACAAATTCAAAGCAAATAATATAATACACCCACTTATGCCTTCTCTAAATAAGCTGCTTCAGATCCTCATGATTCACACTACACAATACCCTAATCTGCAAATCAAAAACCAAAAATTTCAACCTCAAAATCTAAAAACCGACAAAAAAATAGACAGATTGAAGCTCAAATCCAGCTATTAATGAACAAATTATAGAAGACAAAGTTCTTGTATAACAGGAACAAATCCAGGACAAGCACATTAACTTGTAAACATCATTACCTTCTCCATTTTCTTTCAAAATATTGAGTCACAAATATCCTTAAATTCTTTCTCGCAGTAATGGCTAGAGAATATATTAATTCATGACTAATTTAGCATTATGTATTTGAGTGTACATATGTTAAACTCAACGTAGCAGTTTGATTAGGCTAATTTTCCAAACACCAATTGATGTAAAAAATAATTCAGAAATTCCTAATATAAATTGCTATTATCATTTGGTTTACTGCCTTCATAAAAAATCAGAGAATTAGAGCGCAAAAAAAAACCATACGGCCATTTGCAAGAAAGAAAGAGAACACAAACATTAACACAATCGATAAAATGGAAATTGGCAATGCCATCTGCCATTTAGTTTAAGGTAGAGTCTAGGATCTGTTTGGATACATGTGTAAATAGAAGCAACATTAAATCATTATTTGAACTTTCGAAGAGAAACAAAGAAAACAGTCAAACACCAGAACAAGGAAAATGGTGAGGCCATCAACGAATACAAAAAAGAATAGGAATTTTTTGAAAGAACCTAAATTTTTGAACAACAACGAATACAAAACCATAGAAGCCATGTCAAACCGAAAAATCAAGACCCACTGCCAATATTTATTCAAAACTCAGAGTAATAACACGTACCCATAGCAAGAAATCAAGAAAATCCTAGGATAAGTCAGAGAGAGAGACTGACAGTGGGTATGGGTTGGAGTTCCTGGTAGGCGGTGGGTGGCGATCGGCGGTGCTCGTGGTGGAGAGAAGCTGAAATGCTGTCGGTGGGGGAGGGGGAAGCTGAAACGGTCGGCTTGGTAGGTGTGCGACCTGGTCGTGGGCGGCAACGGTTGGCGGTGGGTGGGGAGGGGGACGGTGGAGATGGAGGGATGAAGTTTGGGGATTTTGAAATTTTAAGGAAGATGGCTTTTCTGAAATGGGGGGAAAGGGAAAAGTCTTTCATGGGTTTTCTTTTGGATTTTTCTTTTTTTTTTAAAAAAAAAAAAAAAAAAAAAAAACTAAAGAAGGTGCCACGGAGGACGAGGGTCAGACCCTCGTCCTCCGTATAGACGAGGACCTAGTGCATCGGTTCGATCTACTGTGATACAAATGTCTGATCAATCAAACTTGAAACAGTGAATGTTCGATCTAACGTGCGATTGATCTTAATTAAGTATTAAACAGATCAATCATGACAGGATCATAGGATCGATAGAAAATCTTATCTATCCAAGTGTATTACTCAAATCGATCAAACATCCAATCGAATCTATTGCATTAGTCTAATTAATCATGGTAGAGTTCGATCGATCAGACTTGACATAATGAAGGTTCGATCGAACGTCTGATCGATCCTCATTGAGAATCCTATTCGAGTTCATAAACTAACGGTATATGTATAATGTGGGCAAACAGTAAGTTTAATATATTTTATATAACTAAGTAATTGTAGTATAAGTATAATATATATATATATATATATATAATTTTTATTAATTAACCATGTGTGATGTGATATATATGTTTATACTAATTAATATATTAGTTTAACATACTATACAAATACTATTATCAACATATTATAATTAATATATATATACACACACACACACACAATATCTTTTATCAAAAAAACTGATTAAAAAATTAAATTTGTCCTGTCCACGCCACACCCCAAAAATTTCCAATTTTTTTTTTCCTTCTAGAAATACCCCAAATCTCTCTCTTGTTAGTACTCTTTGTCTTTTTTACTCTCTCTAATCTCTCCATCACTCTCTCATTTCAGATTTTTTTTTTTTTGTTAAAAAAAATAAAATTGAAAATCATCTTCTCTTAACTAACATGCCATTAACAAAAAAAAAAAAAAAAAAAAACTGACATGCCATTAACTGACGCACTGCCCAATGCCCCAAAAAAACACTTCCTCTAGAATTCTTATCCCTTCTCTAATGTGTTGATAGCTTAGCTGTCCTCCAAAATTAGTCCTCAGAACTTCAACACACACTGCCCCACATTTGAAACACACAACTTCAAATCACCACCTCCTGCTACCCACTGGCGTTCCCCAAACACTAGGCACTATCAACACTTCTTCTGAAACAACCCACTTTCTCTTCTCATATCTGGACTGTCCAGTTACCCATTTAATTTTCAGTTACTTGCACAACCTCCTTCTCTCTACACTTCATCACTTTTGCTAAGAGCTGTCAAAACTGGGAGACACAACGATCCACAACTCTGAAAAAAGGACTTGCTCCAAAATCATTTATTTCCCAACTTTCAAGATTGAGAATGGTGCTTCTGGCTTCGATTCCATCAGGTTTGCATTCTATTTTCTTGTCCTTTGCTTTTCTGAATTTTGTGAATAGGATTTGTTGGTTGATTATAGGGTTTTGATTTTAAGGTTCTTGATCTTGTTTGTACTAGGTTTTTTTTTTTTTTTTTTTTTTTCACTCAAGTCGAGTACTCGAGCTTGGGATCGGCTAAAATGATCAAGCTCGATCGGTAATTCTTCCTTAGCGAGCCAATCTCACACACCAAATTTAGGCTCGTGTCGAGCTCGAGCTTCACTGTTACATAAATGAGCCGATCCCGAATTGCCAATACTCGCTCAGGATCGGCTCGTTTACACCCCTAGTTCTCATATAACAGTTATAAAGGTAAGAAAAGTTTTATAAAAATATTTTTATTCTTATTTTAAAAGAATATTTTATAATTTGTTTTCAAAATTATTTTAGTGGTTGGGTAACATCTAAAAACCCTTATCTTAAAATATATTTTAATTTTTAAAAACCAAAATTAATTTTACGGGCGTGTACCACAACGCAACTAACTTTTTTTTAAAAAAAAAAGTGAATGATCCCTTTCAATAGATAGAAATGAAACTAAATTGGTCTAATGTTCAGGGTTACAAAGATTCCCTAATAAATTAAGTCAGAGGCACATGGACAGAATATCCTCCACCCAGGCAAGGTCAGACTTACACTACCAATACAAATCACAGCTACTACAAAATAACATAGACGACAGAAAATGCCTCTACGTATACATAAGCCTCTACTTGATCGAGGAGAAGGCACACATTCTGAACTATACAATAGCTTTTACAGACCATGTTTGATCTAAAAATATAGAGCAACTGCCTTACAATATTACAACAAGACTAAAACAAAAATAACAAGGAGCAACGACAAAATTGGAACAAAATCAGGGCCACGCCATCAAACTGTCCAAAAGAATCCGGACCCAAACTCCCGGCAAATTCGCCCCCACGAGCACACCCGAAAGAAACTCCTATACCCAAAAAATACGCCATTTGTGCAGGGAAACGGTTACCCAGGGAAAATAACTGTCACCCGAGCTAACAGTCCAATTTCGACAAGACCATCGAGAAAAACAAACAGGGGCATCATCAGGCAAAGTTGCCAGAGTGGTAAATCGCCAGGTTCGGCACCGGTATCCACCAAACGAAATCATAAATCCAAGAAATAAAGCTCTTCCCTTCAACAATGCACCCAAAGCACACCCATAAAGAAAAACACCCTGGACCCAAAATAGAAGGCCCCTTTTGCAAGAAAATGGTAACCCAGAGAAGGGAGTCGTCACCCGAACCACAAATCTGTCGCCTGCGAGGCCATCTAGAACAACAGGGCAACTTCAGGCATAGCCCCCGGTATGGAAAAACCTCCAGATCAAGATCCAAAGTCAGCATCGGTGGCCACGAAACAGTCTCGATCGACCGCCGTTAACCCCAACAAACCAACAAAACAAACCTCCTCAACCCAAAAAAGGGCAAGGGACGAAATCCTTTCACCTCTAGGATGCTGACAACGCCCAAAGAGAGAAAAACTTTTATTTAGATACAAAGCCTAAACAAACAAACGGGCGAGAAGGGAAGTGTAGGGCTTCCCTCCTTCAAAACACGGTCAAAATGTGGACAAAGCCCTCAGAGGAAGAGAAATCTTGAAATTGCCAGGAGAGAGATGGACTTTGGAGTTGCAACGCAACTAACTTAATTGTAGTACAAATTTTAGCCAAACAATTAAATAAGAAAAAAATTAATTAGAGGGCTCTTTATTAGTTACAATATCATTTTTATCTCCAATAAAATAAAATAAAAATTGATGGTCCAGATTTAACAAGATTTTTTTTTTTTTTTTTTTTTTTTAAGTAACAGCAGTTTGTTTAACGTTGAATATAGAGACAAAACATTGAAAGAAATCGTTTCAAGGGAAGGGAAAAATAGGTCCACGTACCAACTTCCATGGTCGCATCATCCTCTTCTTCTTCATGGTTGTTGGATTCATGCAGGACCTTCAAACTCTAAATACAAACCCATGCATCTCTCATAGTCTCAAAAGAGTTGGGACTCGTCTTTGTTGCTTCATAGCTCATGAGGTTGTATGCCCCGTGTTATTTTTATGTCTTGACTACATTCATGTGACAAACACTTATTTATTTGTTGAGAAGAATGGTCTCAAAATGCTTTCATAATTTTCTCCTGTCCGGACAGCCAAAAACTGTGTCCAGACATGATTTACGCAAAGTCTATATTTCTTCATGTGTTTGGACATCAAGAAGCCGTGTCCGGACACGACTTACAGAAAGTTCAGAATTCTTCATGTGTCCGGAAGCTAGAAGTCGTGTCCAGACAGAACTTACAGAAAGTTTATTTTTCTACTTGTGTTTGGACAGATGGTTTCCCTGTCCGGTCCGATGTTATAGAAAGTTGGCTTTCTTTATTGTGTTCGGACATGGTATTAACTTGTCCGGATGCCGCCGCCTAGAAATCTGTTCATGACTTGTATTAGGATTTATAAAGCCTATTTAAATAGGTTTCTAGGAAAAAGTTTATTAAGAATTCTACTCTGGAATTCTATGTGCTAAGAGAGGGTATTAGACCTAGATTAATTTATGTTGTATCTTTCTTAGAGTTTTTAGTTCAAACATCAACCTTAAAAAATTGAAGCCAACTGAAGTTCCAGTTAAGGAAGATTAATAAGAAGAACTCTCCAGAGGTTTTGGGGAGAAGCAGATAAGCGGGTAACTTGTTATAATTCAAGAGTGTGATACAAGGTTTTGTAAGTATGAACATCTTGTAATTCATTGTTTCTTCGTATTAATTGATTTATTAGGTTTGGCTACCCCAAAGTAGTTTTTCTCTTTGAATTCAAAGAGTTTTCACTTCGTAACCAAATATCTGTGTTAACTACTTTACTGCTTTACATATTTGGTGAATTATTTGGTTGTGGTTGGTTTAGAGTTTATTTATTATTTTCATTTGGTATCAAAGTAAGGTCACTTTGTGAAGGATTAAACTCCTAAGTGTGATCCTAGACTCTTTTCTAAGATGTCTCTATCTCTTAATTATGTTCCTCCTTTTGATGGATCTAATTATGGCTATTGGAAATCTCGCATGAGATTTTTTTTTTTAAATCAATAGACGTTTGGTATATTGTCGAATCTGGATGGATAACACTGGATACGACAATAGCTGAATGGACTGTTCTCCAAAAACAAACTCGTGTTGCGAATGACAGAGCTATGAATAGTGGCAGAACCAGGATTTTTGTTCAGGGGGTCAAGAATTTTTGTTATGAATAAAAAAAATTAAAGTTGAACAAAAATTAATTAAAATATATATAAAAAATTGATTATGTGCACTATTGCGAGCCTCCACATGATTTTATAACTTCTCTTAATTTTTTATTCTTTTTTTTTTTTCTAACTTTTAAATCCTTATGTAATAAACGAGTCTCCACCTACTTGATTTCTAGTGTCTGGTATGTAAAGATAACAAAACAAGCATACGCAACATCTTTTGAAATGTTGTCTTCCAACCAATCATCATATTCTTTGAATCATGCTAATTTAATACAATGCCATGTTTTTTCAAATTGTGTTTGTGAAAAATTATGGTTAATTTGTTGGCAATGTCCATATTTTGTAGATATGCTATTCGAATTTGATCTGTATCACTACGATGGTAATCATAATCTTTTTTTTTTTTTTCTTTAAACAAGGATTTGCTGGCAAATTTTTTGAATTTACATCACACGAGCTCGTTTAGAATTTGATTGGAGTTCAATATAATCATTGCTCTCTATAATATTAGGTAGCTACAATTATATATTTTATACAATTAAAATATGAAACAAAAACTATATATATTCATAAATAATTAAATAAAAACAATGATCAAAAAGAGCAATCTAAATATAAAAATATTAATTTAAAAAAACAATTCAAATATAAAAACTAATCACTACAAAAGTTTATTACATACGTAAATGCTGAAATTTTTAAAGAAGAAATTGTGCCTTATGAATTTTATTGAACCATTCAATTTTTTTTGTGCCTTATCACTTTGCAAATGAAACTATCGGAGTTTAGAAGAAGACAAAAAACTATCTGAGACTGAGAGTTTAGATGTGCCTTGTTGGCTTTTTTCATCGTAAGTTGTGCATTATAAGTTTGGGCCTTCAAGAGCTTTGTTTAAATGAGCATTTCAACATTGCAACTTAGTTAAATGGCACGTTTTGAAGACAAAACAAAAAAAGTGAAAAAACCCTCTTCGTCTTCAACTTTCACCCTTCTTCAACGTCTATAATTTTCTTTGACCTAATTACTGAAACATGAATTTGTGACAGAAAAAATCACCGTAGAGGGTGGGCAAATTTGCCCCTTGATGAATTTCTAGGGGGGAAGGGGGGGGGGGGGGGGGGGGGGGGCTTAGACATAGAGAGAAATTTTACCAAAGGTATGGAGAATTTTTAGGAGGTGAGGGGGGGCATTTGACCCCCCTCGACCCCCCCCCCCCCTCCCTCCGCACTTTCACCATCAAAATTTTCAAGAATTTCTCATTATGAAATTTTAAGAAGTATGGGAGATCCTAAAAACTACATATGAAGGAATAAAACTGCAAGACTTCAAATGTTAGTTTCTCAATTTGAATGAATTAGAATGTTGGAAGATGAGACACTTAATGAGTTTATGCCAAAACAAGTGATATTCGTAATTCTATGATTAATCTTGGAAAAAGGGTTTCAGATGCTAAATTTATCAAGAAAATTTTACGATCCCTTCTTGAAAGATTCAGGATCAAAGTAACTGCTATTGAGGAAATCAAAGATCTAGACACCATGAAAATTGAAGAGCTAGTTGGCTCGCTTCAAACCTATGAATTTTATTTGCCTCCTCTCAAGAAAAATAAGTCCATTGCTCTCAAGGTAGCTAAAAAAAAAAAAATCCAATGACTCCTCTAATGAGGAATCAGCTGATGATGATGGTTTTGCCATGTTTGCTAGAAGTTTTAGGAAGATGATAAACTCTAGTAGAGGAAAATCTAGGAGCAAGAATGTTAAATTTTCTGAAAAACCTAAAGGTGATTTCAAAAGGAAAAATGAATCTAACAAAAAGGATCCTCGTGGTCCTAGATGTCATGAGTGTTCAGGGTATGGTCATATTTGGGTTGATTCTGGTAACCTAAAACAGTCCAAAGGTAGAGCTTTTAAAATAGTGGTTACGGTTTTTTAATTCCTTGTTGCTGGTGGTGGATTGTAGTTCAGTGAGTATGGCCCTAGTCTCGCCGACCAGTCACAAGATGCAGTCATAGGTACCCCTGTGGCATCCAAACAGTGCATGTCTCATGGTGAGTTGTAGTCATCACTCTGTCACCCATATAGTGGAGTAGCTCCCATCTAAGTGCTCAACCCACTAAACACTACCAATCAATTGAACCAATTAAGTTGTGACTTAGCCCGCACTTCAATAACTAAGTCAAAACACCATAATATCCTCTCTATTCCTATGCTCAGATCAACAAGTGTGGTCTGCAGAGTCGAATGCTCTAATACCATACTTTACGCTCCCAAAATTAAATAATTAAAATGCTTAACTTGGAGTGTTCCTTGTAGTGTATTTATACTAATTAATTGTTGATTAGCTGAAATCACTATACAATTAATCTATCAAAGTATATTATAGCAGAAAGCGGAAAGAATTATCTGAGACAAACTAAAATATATGTAAACAGTATCATTTATCATCAATACAGACTCAGAGGATCCAAATAAAAATATTATAACAAAACTATTACCGTTGAACAGTGCGGGTCATTCGCTTAGCCTCTTCATCCCAGTGAAATGCTCACTTTACAGCTTGACAACCTCCTCATCTGCAAAACATTGAGATGTTTCACAAATGGAAGAATAATTGCATAAGTCCACGACTTGGTAAGTAAATTGTTATGAAACTTGTTTTATGCAATGAACATTTGGTAACAAATCAAATTTCTCAAACTTAAGTAACAAACAATGCTATGAATGTTACAAAATGGATCAGTGTTGCCGCCATTATTATGCCGATTTGAAAATTGGTTTGGTTTAAAGTAAGGTATGCATAATTCTGATAACAAATCATTTATATTTTAATGCAGGAAAAATGTATAATCTGTAGATTATATTTAATAGTCATAGCTATCCTCCATATGATCTATCCAAGCCTTTAACCCCCTTCTTGGTAGGGTTGGTGTTATTCTGAGGGACCAGTAGTACAATACTGATGCCTTGGATATTGCTGTGTATCATTATTTTTAGTGGCCCAACCGAGTCCAAACCCAAGTGATCCACGTCACTAACAATGTCATAGTTGTGACCCCATCCGTACATGCTGTGCTAGTCACCTATAAAACTATTGGATCCAAGGCCAAACATAAAAGTAAATATCTTGACCATAACGTCGGGCCCATATACGTGCCTGTCATCCGAACATGATGATCTACACCATACATTCAATTATTATAAACCATATAACAACTAAATATTCATTTGAAGCATTTATAAACATTTGATAAATAAAAAGACTCATGACATATTTTCATACTGAACCATGGAATAGTAGTATGCTTAGTTCATAAACATATCGCATAGTGAAAAAGAACAGTTCTGAAATCATTTACTTACATCGGACGATTCTCCTCACTCTTAGACATCTTATCCTCCACGTCACTACAATCATACTTTAGTATTATACACAACCCATACTAGAACGTTAGTATAGTACGCAAAACTCTAGTCACGTAATAAAACCCTAACCATGTATATTAGTGCTTTTGTAAAACGTTCGACATCTATCCTTGTTCGTTTGATCCTGAGACTGGAACGTTCGATGATTCCCATAATGCATGAACAACTTAGATCTCCTACACAAACCTACTACCTAGCTCAACCATAACTCCTAATGATCCTAAAAGGCTAAATATACAGTAATAACACGTTACAAACACATCCAACCATACCCATGTTATACCCTTGTGTGATTAAACATAAATCCTTAAGATGGTAAACTCAAATGCTTTAAATCTACTTGATGCTTGTTAAATCATAAAAACAGTAACTTACAAGAAAGAGATTTGGCTTAAGGGTACCTCATCTTGAAGATGAAGTCATCCAAGAGTCATCTTCTCTCTCAAGAACTCTCTCTCTCTCTCTCTAGGTTATGGTGTGCGAAATATGGCGAAAATGGGACTTAGGGTTTATCTTAGGCCCTTAAATAGGACACAAGGTCGCACAAGAAGATAAAACTCTTTTAACATTTTCATGCAGACTGACATCAATCATTCGATAGGAATGGTTGAATATTCAGGAAGAAAGTCCGTTCGTTCGAGATGAAAGTCGAACGCTTGGGCGGAAACCTAGATCGTTCAGGAGGAAAGTTGAACATTAGAAAAATAAGGATTTTTCTTCAAAACATATATTTTGCTAAAATATTCATGAGGGTTTTAATTAGAGGATGATTATAAACACTTTATTGGAAATCATTTCTATGTGATTTAAAACTAAGAGTCTTTTAGTTTTGTAAATTACCATTATTGTTTAAATAAATGCATTTATTTTCGAGTTATACAATGACTTAGTAAGTAAATTGTTAAAAGAACTTAGCTCATACAGTGAGTCTGGTTTAGTTGGAAATAAATAATAAGATTGAGCATTTTAGATATGTTATGATCTCTGAGTAAATTGGTGAGTGTTCTCTCTGTTATCACGCCATTAGAGAAAAATAGTGCATTTGCAAAGCAGTTAGGGCATAATTTCGAGGACAACACACATATAGTAGTTCAATGCAGAAAATCATGTTGATAAAGTGTGCAATATAATATTCGAAATCATTACAGTCCATAATCATTCCCACGTTGTCTATCCGTACGTTTTAACTCTATTATTGTGAGGTTTTTGCGTCCCATGTGACCTCTGGTACAAGACCAGTACCTTAGTGAGATACATAGATAGCCACCCTAGTAATCTAACCAGATCTAACCCATGTGATCCACACCACTAGTGATGCCGTAGGGTGTGACCGCCATCCGTGGATGGTTGCACCAGTCACTCTGGCCAATGGATCCAAGACATCCTAAATCTACTAACTCTGGGTCATAGGGTCAAGTCTATATAATAGTGTGTACGTATTCGAGATTCAGCACCTCTTTTTCCCATGGTGGTACAACCTACAATAATTTATAAATAACTGATTGAAAGGTATAATTTAGCTCATGGTAAACAATAAATAACAATGCCGTATTAAATCATTCCTTATAAAATGTTAGGCTCACGGCATAATTTTACGGAATGCATGATATCAAAATGCACAATTTATGGATAAAATATTCATGTTCAATGACAAGACATTTTTGGTGTTTTCATGGACGATTATTTATCTCGAATGCTCAAATCCAACCTCTGATGTACCAAAAGGTTAAGCTTCTCGTATCTATAAGTCATACTCCAATATTAGTCAAAACACTAAGCAAAACCCTAATCTTGCACTTAAAACCTTAATCATGTACATTTTGCCCAGAAAGATCAATCTTTTCTCGAGGACCGTTCGATTGTTCCTTAAGATTGTTCGATTGTTATTACCATAACATATTTTTCCCCATTTCATCCTACTAGATTTGGATATATCTCTTACCCAAGACTCCTAGGAATTACAGCACTCCTAAAGGATACCATACAACATGTATAAACTTTTAAAACAACCTAAGTCACAAACACAACTTAAAAACTTCAAAGATCCTAACTTTCTTCCTATAGTCACATCTCCCATGTTAAATAACTAAGGAAATGCTCCAAAGTGTTGAAAAGGTAGGTGTTTTAACATTGCTTTTAATTATTATTATTATTATTATTATTTAAAAAAAAAAAAACTAGTCTAAAAAGTTCACACATTTCATGCAATGGTCAATCTTATCTACTTAAAAGACTTAACTTTAAGTCATTATCCAAGGAAAGACAACTAGCATGCAACGTAACACGTAAAACACAACTTCATCATATATTGTTCGATCGTTAGGTATCGATTGTTTTAAAGCAATGATCGATCGCTCTACACAATCATTGCACTATTCGATTGTTCTAAAGCAACGATCAATCATTATGGTTGAAAACCCTAAAGACAAGTGTATTGAAAACCACAATTTACTACTTCTTCAAACCGGGCATATTAAATACCTTAAAACTTGTTTGGGGGTTTTTACAAATCCTCAAATGATCAATTTACCCATGTATGAAAATAGGGTATATAAAAATACGTGAATATTTGTGTGTTTAAAGTAGCATGCACATGTGCTGTTTAATGACCATATTACCATTACGAGCTTAAATCGGTGATTTGTAAAATATTTGTCATGTATTTGGGTAGGGTGTTACCGTATCAGATGCTTTACGTGTGATATTATCGCTTATCTTTGTAGATTCGACATCAAGAGTACGATACAAGATTTTGTATCTAGTTTATTAGCTTATAGGACATATGAATACAAATCTGAGGATATTATCATGTGTATCTACAAGTCATTTTATTGTATACCTCTCTTTAGTGGCCTATGTTTCTTAAATCACATACTAACACATGTCAAAAGTTGTACATGTAGCATTACTCTTATACCAAATAGGCCATTGTGGTTTCAAGAGTACCCTAAAGGTCCTAGGGTTTTTAGACTGTCCAAACTAGTCGCTGCCATCCAAAGGCTTTACAAAAACGTTAGACATTGATGTGGCTCCGGCCACGTTATAGCCAATCAGATAGTTTGGATAGTTTGAAAACCCCATGGACTTTTAGAAACTTTTGAAACGATAGGGACCAGCTTGGTATAAGACCAAACCACAATGACCAAAAATGATATTTTTCTCTAAATTCTATCGTAGAATTCTAATAAAATAATAAATAAATAAAAAAGATCCCCAAAAATAAGTTGAGAATAGTAACCAAACAAACAAAATAGTCTTTGAGCCTCCTATCGGATACACGAGTTAATTATCAAACAAAAGAAAACAGACAGATGAGTTACTTCAAATTTCATAATTGAGTATTGTTAACATTTTATTCGCAGAAGTCTTTTTTGGTTTGACTTACAGTAGGTGGACAACTGGAGATTGTTCAGGCCCATTTGGTAAAAAGTTTTGTTGTAAATTTTTTGTTGGAATAGTAATACGAGATATTGAGTGATATAAATGTGAAGTCGACTTTTTTTGAGAGAAAAAAAGAAAAGGGAGGAGCGCATTGCCAATGATCAAGTAATTCTACACATACAACTATTTTATAATTTTTTTTTATAACTTTTGACACATGTTAACATGTAATTGAAGACACATTTGCCACAGGAAAGAAATAATTTTAATATCCTCTAATCAAATGTTGACACATGTCAAAAGTTATAAAAAAAGAAAAAAGAAAAAGAAAGTAAAATAACCGAAAGTGTAGCATTTTCTTTAGAGATTCGAGTAATACTACAAGTACAACTATTTAAAAAAAAATGTTAAATGTACAACCCATTTATAACTCTTTTACAACTTGCTTATGTATATTGGTATGTGATTGGAATGTGCTATTTATTTATTTCTTTACTAAGTGGCTTACGTTGCTCCAATCACATGTTTGACACGTGTCTATAATTTGTAAAAGAGTTGTGAAAGAGTTGAACATATAACATTACTTAAACCATTTTACAACTTTTGACACGTGTTATCATACGATTGAGATATGTCCGCCGCTAAAAAAAAATAATAATTTTAACATTCTTCAATCACATATCAAACATTGTAAAATAGTTGGAAGTCTAGCATTTTCTGTAGAGATTAGAGTAATGCTCCACGTATAACTATTTTACAACTTTTGATAGGTGTAGGTATGTGAATAGAGACACATCAACCACCGAAAAGTAAAAAATTTATCATTTTCCAATCATATGTTGACACATGTCAAAAGTCGTATAAGGAATTGTATACTAGTTGAAAGTCAACATTTTTCTTGATACAAAGCCAAACCACACGGACCAGAAGTGATATACTTTCCCAAGTATTTATGTTTTTTTTTTTTTTTTTTTCCTTACATTGCTTGAGATGATCTTTTTGTACTTTTCCAAACTTGTTTCTCAATTGTATAAGTGAAAATTGAGTTTAAAATAAATACATAATAAGAAATTCCTATTCGAATTCGGACTCAAAATCAGATTCGAATCTTTAATTGAATTCAAAAACAAATGCAGTATTTTAAGATCCTTCAGCTTTGGGTTCGCATTCAGATAAAAGTTTCAAAAACTGCACTTGAGTCCGCGTTCATTTCAACCCATTGACAGCCCTAACTAGAGGCAACTTCAGAAATCGACCAAGAAAATAAAAGGCATAGCAGAAAATTCTTACAAGAAGAAACATGATTTGACAACATTATTGTATGACCTCATCTGTCTCGTGGGCAGCCAAATGCACCAAAAATTTCTCATCAAACGATGTTATGACAATGAAAGCAAAAATAACAAGATTCTACGCAATACAAAGAGGGAATAGACATCTTTCATCCAGTGTACCCAAGAAATAATATAAAGCAGAACCAAGATTTTGTAGCCTTAGGATATGCTATAACACCAGGAAATCTTACACCTAGGAATCAGGAAAGAGAAAAGAGGAAAAGAAAAACAAAAGGGAATTTGAAGAAAGAAAGAACGAAAGGAACACTCAATGCATTGTGTACTAGAAGAGGTTCTCAAATCCCATGTATTTGTGCTGCTGAATCCTGCCAATCATGTTTGATAGGCACACCCCACCTAAAATATAGGCACAAAAACATTATTAAGGATTCAATTCACCAACTTTAATTGCAGAGAACAATAATTATCATTTTCCCCTGGCATATGAGTAGAAAGTACAGAAGAATCATCTGTGAATAGAACAGAGGCAAACACAACAAGAGCTAATCTGAACCTAGAGTCCAAGACTCTCTTATGGATGACATTCCAACCCATTCAGGCAAAAATTGACACTATCAAGTGATTTGCTTGTACAGATTAATAAGCCCTGGACGACTTTCGTTGTACGAACATGAAATAACTAACAAGCTTCTTCAAGCTCGTTTTTATCATTTTTATCTATGCTTTCTTTTCTTCAACTACTTCTAAGGTAGCAAAATGGATATTATCAAAAGACAGTATCGATATTCATCATGCTGAACCAACATGAACTGAACACCAGAATCTACAATCATCAAATCCCAATCACGACATATGCTTTGCAAATAATTCCATAAAGAATGAAAGAAAGTCATCACATATAAAGCTGCAACAAAAACTAGCATTAGGCAAATAAGCAACAGTAACCAAGTGCAAAGCGACTAATTTGTGAAGTGGTAGTTATGCTAACAGAAAAGGTTCATTGGTTACCTCTTGCAGAACTCAGTTACAGATCGCGATCCATTGTAAAGAATGAACCACATCAAGACGATCACCAAAGCATCTGGTAAAAGATTTAGGAACTCAAGTGCAATATCATATAAGCATATTACGGAGGAAAATCACTTCCTGTTGAGAGGTGGCAGGTGAAACCAACAAGACCAGAAAAATCACTTTTGTTTTTTTTACCTCATTAGATAACTATTTGTTAAGAGTACACTAGGAGTATTGCAAGCAAATTGACTAAAGGTTCACAAACTAAATTGTAAACGAAACTGTTAGAACATTAACTAAATCATTAAAATCACAATTTCTTATCAGGCTAAATTTTTGGAATAACTCGTAATTAAATGATTAAAAATTAGGAACTCAAGTGCAATATTATACAAGCATATAACGGGGGAAATTACTTTCTGTTGAGAGGTGGCAGGTGAAACCAACAAGACCAGAAAACTCCTAGTAAACCAAGGCCTCAAATTCACTTTTACCTTTTGCCTCATTAGATAACTATTTGTTAGGATTAAACTAGGAGTATTGCAAACAAATTGACAAAAGGTTCACAAACTAAATTGTAAACAAAACTGTTGGAATATTAATTAAATTATTAAGATCCTTATTTTCAATCAGCATAAGCTTGTCGGATAACTGGTAATTAATATGGTATAAGAGCAATGATCTTGATTTTAAACCCTAACTCACGAAGAGTTTGAGCTCATATCTGAAAAGAGAGCGTGAGAATATTATCTAAATGATTAAATCCATAATTTCCTATCAGCTTAATCTTTTGAGCCAAACTTCCACTTAAAAACCTGGTTCTTACTCAAGCAGCTCATTCGATGAAAGTTGATACCAAATCGTTAAAGCAACCATAATCACTAAATAGCACCTGCAAATTTTTTTTTAATTTTTTTTTTTTTGGCAAATGGACAAATTTGTAAAAGTGACCCAAATTTGAACATCGTAAATTCCACAGGTGCACTATTTATGAGCATACAACACTACATCACAATCTAAGAGGCACATATGAAGCAAACCAGAAGATTGGAAAAAGGGAAGCAATAGAGGATACTGAAAAGATAGCGCTCCCACCAATCCAACATGTAGAGCCCAAAAGTGACATTGTAAAGATAGATCTTGCGCTGAATCCAGTTCATAACTTCGAAGCCTAAGAATCCACTAATCGTATAATCAAAAATCAAGATCAGAAACAAACGAACAAGGCTGGATGATTCATAAAAATATACAGACATATATTTTTTTACAAAATAATTAATTGTATAATTAAAAAGGAAAGCATGACCTCAAATCTCGCAATTATCTATAGGAGTGCAAGAACGGGGAGTACCTATTGAGAGAGGGAGAGAGGAGCCGAGGAGTCGTCTGGCAGATGGGCAAGTCGTCTGTGTCCAGCTCAAAACGGCACCGTGCGTGTGGTCAACGGTATTTGAGAGGAAGAAAATGGGCGAAAGTTCAGGGCCAGAAGAAAATAAGTGAGATGAGAACAAAGAAAAGTAATTCATACTAGGGGTAAAATCGTAATTTTGATGTTTTTGTATTTGATTTCCAGAGCTGCATAGGAGGACAACGCAGGCTACACTACAAAGCTGAAAAAACTGTACTGTACTGTGTTTGGAAACAAGTTTTTCCTCTCCTTTTCTAATTGTCTAAAAAAAAAAGTACACCTTCTTTATTTTTCTGTCACAAAAATTACACTTTCTTTATTATTAATATTTTTTTCAATAAAAATTTAAATAAAGCCTTGCCAAATACAAAGGAAGTTACAAGGAATAAGACAAAAAAGGAAATTAAAAAAATAAAATAAATAAAATAAAAAAGTTGTGAGCAACAGCCCCTTAACAATAATAAAGTTTGCTTTCCTTCCCACTTTGCAGCTTCTCAAACCGACAAGAAAATAATAAAATAAAATGTATATATATATATATATATATATGAAGTGAAATCCCCTAGTGAATGGAGCGATCTGCCAATCTAAAATAAGAGAAGAATTGTTGATAGCCACAGTAACAATCAAAGAATTCCCTTCATGTCGAGAAGAAAGTTGGCATAGGAAGTCACTATTACTGGTGTTTTTATTACTTGCTCCATAAATAAAAGATACGGGCTAAAAAAATAATGGATAATGCTATTTAATAGGTTAGCATGTAATTAATAAATAATTGAAATGATGTAGTAGCGAAAACTTTTAAACTAATAATAACTTGTAAAAATAAGGCTGATTTTTTTGGATACGGCTTTCCTGCGGTAAAAAAAACTACCGGACATCTGCGGTAAAAAAAAGTAACGGTCCCGATTCATTTGAACATATTTTTACTCACACGACGTCGTGGAAAAGCGTTCGATGAAAAACACCTTAACGCCGTTTCAAATGGAAGGAAAAAAACACATTCACGATTTCTCCCTCTTGATTTGCTCCATCATGCCCACCACCTTCACTTTCGATCTCCACCACCTTCATCGCCACACCACGCTCTTCCCGGTCTGCAAGTTCCTAGCGTGGTAAACTTCGCAAAAATACTGTGACCCAGAAGCCGACAACTTTCAATGCATGTCTAAGCGTCAAGGTAGCTCTTTTAGTTATCCTTTAAAACTCACAAAAAGTAGAAACAGACAATCGTGGTTGGCTCTCAGGCCTATGCTCCCAAACCAAGTCTGAATGAAATTGCTCTCAATTCCTTTTACTCCACTCTCTCAATCCCTCAAAAACAACGACCTCATCTCTCTCTGCTGGCTGGCCTCAAAGCGCTCCCAAACCAAGACTTTACGTTGGTCCACGATCCCACTTGTCTCCATAGAGATCCAAGAGATAGGAGTTGACCATGACCTGTCCAAGCCAAGCAGGATTCAAATCCATCCTGTCCCATTTCTTGAACCAGACCCTAAACCCAGTTCGCAGAATTAAAAGGCAAGCCCTGCTGCCACTACATCTTTTACCCGGATTGACAAGGGACGTGAAGCAGGAAGCTCCAGCTTCATGAATCATGGGGTGGCCTCTGTTTAGATTGTGAAGAACAGGGGACAACAGAGCGAAGGTTGTGGAATGAGGCAACGTGGATGTGTTTTTTTAACCTCCTTTGAAACGGTGTTAAGGCGTTTTTCATCAAAACGTTTTTCCACGACGTCGTTTGAGTAAAAATATATTAAGATGAATCTGGACCGTTACTTTTTTCTACCCGCAGATGTCCGGTAATTTTCTTTACCGCATGGAAGCCAGATCCAATTTTTTTTACTTTCAGAACCTTTAAAGAGTTTTGAATTCGCAATTTTCATCATTCGGCCATTAAAACAAGCACACAACCCAATGATTTAACAATCGGCAACAAAAGTAAACCAAAATATTACAACCTTAAACCTTCAACAAAACCAAAAAAATCATACACAAGAATCACATAAAACTCAAAACACATTATCAATAAGGAAAGAAAAAATGTAAAATTAGTCATTGTGGTTGATCTGATTTATAAATTACTTTGTGGTATAAAAATTAGCTAAGAGATCCTTATAGTAGGTGAAATTGACAAATTACTTCCTGAATTCAATTTTCGTCCACTAATTTGACAGAAATCGTTAAATTGTTACACCATGCCCAAATAAAAACGAGACATGTATCACTCTTAATAAAAAAATTTATATAATAAAAATTAAAACTTAAAACTTAAAATTTTAAATATTATTAATATTTTTTTAAAAAAATATATAAAAAAGAACAAGAAAAACAAAGGAAGTTTGGGAGTGGCTGCCACAATTTGGGGAGTGGGTGGCCTATGAGCCATCCCAGAGTTAGGGGTGAGCTTCAAGCCACCCCAACCTATGGGGTTGCCTCGCGGCCATCTCCATGGGTTAGGGGTGGCTTGTGCACCACCCTAAGCCCTATGTGCCATATGGGGTGGCCACCCCCAGCCTCATCTAGAGTGTTTCGTGCGCCATCCTAGAGCGAGGTGGTGGCTCGCGGGCCACCCCATTTTCCGGTGGCAACCACCCCGAAAGCTTCATATTTTTATTTTTTTTCTTATTTTTTTTTTTTAATTTTTTTTAAAAAAATAATAATAATTTTTTTAATTTTTTTTATTAAGAGTGACATATGTCACGTTTTTATTGAGCATGACGTAGCAACTTAACGGTTTTTGTCAAATAATAGATAAAAATTGACTTTAGGGATTAATTTGTCAATTTCGCCTATCACAGGTATTTCTCAATTAATTTTTATACTACATAACTAATTTGTAAATTAGACCAACCACAAAAACTAATTTTGCATTTTTTCCTTAGGATCATGAAACACCATCCGGCCAATCTAAGAGACACCCAATTTGGTCAGGGCTCAACAACCAGAAGAAAATCGAAATCAAGCCCCCTCGTCACCTGTTCAACGTTTTCCAACAGAAAACAAGAGACACTAAAAAATTTCTTCTCCATTCATCCACTCAGTTCCAGCTTAAAATTAACCAAACCAAAAAACAACATCTCCAACCCCCTGCCCATTCGGCCATCTATGTACATAAACCACACAAAATCCACAATAAACCCAAGAAAACATGATGAAAGCAAGAAAGGAAATCATCTACCCAAACTGAATATCTCCTTGATTGGATACCGAGAAAATCATAAGGGCCCAAATCGAGTGGCTCTAAGCTCACCGGCATTAGGCCCGTGGCCCATTAGCCTTGGTGTTGCTTCACTGCCCTAAACGGTGGCTAGCTCGTGCCTCAACCTTGTCTCCTACTCTCTCTCGCTCTCTAGTAGGGGTCGGCACAGGACAAATTTTCACAATTTTTGTCCCTGCCTCGCATCCTTGTGGGTTGAGAATTTCTCACCCACAGTCCGCATAAAAAAAATGGAATCATTTGCAGAGCGAGGGCTACGGGTTCAATAGGGTAGGGCGGGGAGTGAAGAAGATGAAGATCTATTGCTGCTTTCCGCTAAGGTTTCGCAACTTGATAACCAAAAACACGCTCAAAGTCAAAATCAACCATAAAAACCTAATAAAACTGAAATAGTTCAAAAGTTCTGTACTGCTGCCAAGAATGGCGAAGAAAATGGATAATAACATATATCCCCTCAAACTACTACCTTATTGTCAATGTCTTATCCTAAAAAAAATTACTAATTGTGTCAATGTCTTTCATAAAATACTAAAAATTGTTAATATCACCCAAAAAGACAAAAATACCCCTTATAAAATTATAAAAAATATAAAAGCTAAAAAATTAAAAAAAAAACAAATTTTAATTGGGTTTTCAATTTTTTTTTTAAAAAAAAAAATACTAGATTTTTATAACTTTCAAAGTTTGATGTTGCAATTTTGCCTGAAGCTTAGATTCTCAGGCAAGATTATAACGACAATGACGGTAGTTTTTTTTAAAGTACAACAGAGTCAAAAAAAAAAAAAAAAAAAAAAAAAAAGAAAGAAAGAAAGAAGAAGAAGCTGAAAAAGAGAAAGAAGAATCCATTTTTAAAACAGGGAGGAATGGTTGAAGAACTAAAAGAAAAAGAAGAGGTGGAAATGCAGCTAGAGTTGAATTTAGTCGTGGCCCAATTTGCCACATTGTTGACACATAAGTTTGTACTTCGGTTAATATTATTAGCTGAACAGCTAGCGGTGGAAGGGATGGTAGCAGAAAAATCCAAGATAATTGACGAGATACGTCAATCCTGTGTGATCGTCGGATTATTGATTGCAAGATTGACTGTGAGAAAGTCACCTTCAAAAGTGACTTGAGACAGCCACAATGACAAACAGCGTTGAGCAGCTAGTAGAGCTGCTGTTGCTTCTCCATATAATGGGGTGCAAGGTGGACTAATCCTTGAAAAAGATTGAATAATAGCTCCAGTAGAATCCCGACAAATAGCTGCTTGCGCTGAAAAATTGCTTCTGATTGGTGTATCATAATTGATCTTAAAACAATGAGATTCCAGTTTTTTCCAAACCTGCTGAACAGAAGCACTTTTGTTTGTCCAAGTTGAAAAGTGGATTTGAGATGTATGATTAACGGCAGCCAGTAGCAGAACTACATACATGGGTGGGGGGACGAATGTCCCCCCAAAATTTTTAAAATTCATCTTAAAATATTGTAAATTTATACATTTGTCCCCCCAAATTAATTTTTTGTCTCCCTAAAAATTTTTCTTACCAAAATTAGCCCTTGTTTCTATAAATTTGTCCCCTCAAAATAATTTTTTTTTGTCCCCTTAAAAATTTCTCTTACCAAAAGTAGCGCCATTGTTTCTACCGTTTCTTTTAAAATATCCAAACTTTTTTGTCGCCTTGTCACTATCCGCACTTTACTCTTCATTTGGCACTGCCAATTCTTATCCGTTTTTATCCTTGAAACAGAGAGAGCTCAGAGCGAGTGTGAGAGAGTGAGAGATCAGAGATGGCGTCCCTGTGTGTCTCATCGTCAGTCACATTCTCCTCATTTGCTTCTTCTTCTCACAAGAATGAAAAAAACATTATCAAAAACTCATTTTTTGGGTTCTCCTATGGATTATCAAAGCCCTCTATTCAAACCTGGACCTCTCTCTCTTGACTGCGGACGACCATCTCTGTATTAATACTATCCTTATGTTCAGGTACTAGTTCTGGGGTGTGAAAGTGGAGGAACTTTTGAGGTTTTGACAAAGATTGTGTTGTGTATTTTTGAATTAAGGGTTCTTTCATTTTATCTTTCGTCATTTGGCACCCAAGTAAGCAAAAATACTCCCTCATCACCGTGTGTGTGTGTGTGTCTAACTAGCACTTTTTATTGGCTTGAAAAATGTGGGAGTTGAAAAGAAATTTACATTTTAAGTCCTATTATGGACCCATACGGCCATATGATACAAGCAAGAAATCTTAACTTGAAAGAGCTCTATGGATTTTATTTTGTGGAAACCAAAACAATAACTATACTGTGGTTTTAGTATGAATTATGGACCATGTGCTTTCTAAGAGTAGCCATTTTCTATGGACCATGTGATTTCTCAATTTATCTTTTATATATTTGGTCAAATATGTTTTGACTTTTAAATGGATTTATCATTTAGGCTTTGTACGTTGCAATATTGTTATGATTTGACTCTCATTATTGTTGTTGTTGGGAGTTTTGGGGGATCTTATTAAGAGAAAGAGTCTATGCTCAAAGATATTATTTTCTTTGAACCTTATAAATTGTGCTTAGTTTATTTTACTAGTCGTTTATACTATTGTGTGTTTGCGATATCATGAAAATTTGAAATTATAATTTTGAATCGAATGAGTATTTTGATGTAAAAAAATTATACAAGTTCGTCCCCCCTCACCAGAAATCCTGGTTTCGCCCCTGTCGACAGCAGATATAGATAAAGCATTAAGAATCCAACCATCATGATGAGCTTTGTTGCGAGAGCACCATATGTGATAGATTATCCACGGGGGCTCCACATGTCTTGGAATGTTTTAAATGAAGAATTGCAACAACAATAACTTGGCCCAAAAATGACAAAATTTGGAAGAAAAAAACCAAAACAAAGCTTATTATGACCGACAGAAATACCAAAAACCAAGTAATGTATATACAAACATATAGTTCCAATGACCGACAGAAATTCTAGTCCACCTGGACAGACTAATCCCAAACTGGACCAGAGTTAATCATACTAGTTGATTTATATGTTTGATATATCATATTTCATATATGGGTACGTTTGATATAAAGCCTGAATAGAATCATAGGTACGTACGTGTTGCATATTTTTAAATGCCATTTTTTTTTTTACATACACACAAGAGAAGAAGGAAGATTCGAACTAGTGACTTCCGCTTAATAAGGCGTAGTTCCCAACCAATTGAACATCCTCTTGAAGACTTTAAATGCCATTATTAAATTAGAGTTTTATCCCATTTAATAATATTACTTTACGATAAAATGTAAAAAAAACCCACTAAACTAACCGTTGATTTTAAAATAGTCCATTGAGTTTTTAAGTGTGGTAAAGTGATCTATCAAACAACTAAAGTGTGCAAAAATGCCACTTTTTTTTCGATAATACATTTATTCTCTTAAAAACTAAAATACAAAATTAATAAAAAAAATTATTTTTTAGGCAAAAAAAAACAAAAAAAAAAACCAAGAGGATAAATGCAAAATCACTCTTTGTAATTGGCCTAAATCAAAACACTTGATAAATTCCGTTATTATCCATGCCAGCATCAATAAAATGATGACATATGTCACTCTTAGTAGAAAAAAAAAAAGGAAAAAAAAATACAAAATTAGTTCATCGGATTTACAATTAACTCTTTGTGATATCAAAATGAACTCAAAGGTATCTGTGGTATGCCAAAAATATAAATCATTCCCTCTAGTCAAATTCCGTTAAAACATTTGACAGATTTCGTTAGCATGCCACATCAGTACCAATAAAATGATTACACGTGTCACGCCCAACTGGCAGCCACCCCTTTCCTCCTTTCCTAATTTTTTTTTTAATTAAAAAATTTTAAATTTTTTATTGATTGTTTAGCCTACTAGAGACACCTTCTACTCATCTGTGTTTCCCGCAGCCAAATTTCTCATGAACAGACTTAATAACATAGAACGTGTGAACAAAAGGATTTTGAAGAACTGAAAACAAGCGAGGGTCATCTTTCATCTTCAGAACCAGTTTACAAGGAGGAAGGCATTTAATACATAGCCTTCTGGGTGGGTGGATTGGAGGGTAAGGAAAAGGAAATATGGTAAAGAAAAGAAGCACGCTATGCATCATACTTGCAGAGGTTCTCAAATCCCATGTATTCGTGCTGTTGAATCTTCATAATCATGTTTGATATGCCAACCCCACCTAACAAACAGACAAAAATCTTTTGAGAAGTCCAGTTCACATATTTTGAAGTTTATTGGAGAAGCGTAATTCAAAAATAAAGTTTATGGACCAAGTAAAAGGGAACAATGATGCTCACCAAGTGAAATTGCACTAATAAATATAGTGAAGGCAAGAATAAAGATGATTAGAGATGCTCTTCCACATAAAATGATCAACTTTCTCACAACATGCTGCCCTACTAAGGCTGCAATAGTAGCCACGGCAATGAAGTAGAGAGCTGCCACAAAAGTTGCAAATGGTCAAGAATCAGAAATTTAGACGAATCAAAGTCCCTTTGCCTTGTGAAGATGTTAGTTGATCAAAAGAATGAGAAAGCACAACTGAAGAGAATTATGTGGGTGTTGTGTGGTACTGAATTACCATAAGGGACAGGAAAACGTTTCAGAAGGTAGTATTCCACAACGGACATAGATGAAGAGAAGGTCATTCCAAAGGTGGCACTGGCACTTGAGACCTGCACAGAAGAAATCAAGAAGTTATAGATGATATAATTGTAAACAACGAGATTCTTGTTCATCTTTATTTTCTATTATTTGCCCAAGTAGATATGCATGCATCTTAGAATAATAGCAATTCTACATCTATATACGTTTTCAGTTTTGAGGTTCCTTGAGACCCCAATTATCCAAAAAGCTTTAACTTTCTAAGTTTGTCCAGCATACTCAACCTTCCCCCCCCAACGACCTGCTTAGGCTTTTTCTTTTTTCTTTTTTCTTTTTTCTTTTTTCTAAGTAAGAAGGCGATGAGTAAATTTCTATTTGCTTAGCTATTAGTTTGCAAAATAATCACAACTTCCGGACAATTCCTAAAACAACCTGTACATGAATGATTTTGTGTATTTCAATGAAAACCACAAACTCACCTGAGGGGGAACTCCCAGCTCCAAAAATAGTGGACCCATAATAAAGCCTCCACCTAGTCCAAGCAGCCCACCAACTACCCCTGCCATTACACCCAAGATGCAATAGATAACCAGCTGATGGACTCGAAAATTTGTCCCTTCATCTCCCGCCGATGCAATTACTTTGTGTCCCTTGTAAAGACCAACTGCCTCATACAAAGATACCCCACAAGAAACAGGGATCTGTAGATGGTGTGAGGTACTTGTGCTCAACAAGTAACACGGCCAAAAAAAAAAAAAATTATATATATACAGAGAGGAAAAGAACATAGGCTGCCTGAGATTCTTATTGGAGGTGAGGATTTGGCTGTTTGGCACTCTCCCAATGGTGCTTATTCTTGTGCAGCTACTTGGGATCAGTTGCGAGTAAAACTCCCAGTTGGTTTTTAGAGAGGCTATAGTGACTAAATACCGGATGAGTAGTTGGGGGTATACTGGCAATAGGCTTTGCTTGTTTTATGTCATGAAAGTCAGGAGCATCTTTTTTTTTTAGTGCGGATTTAGTTTGAGGATATGGAGGACTTTGATGTCTGCGTGCCTCTTTACTGACATTCCGTCTGAATGGGAGAAGGTTATGACCTGGAGCATTGCTACACTCCAGGGGAAAGGTTTACAAGCTAGTCTTGATAAACTTTGTTTAGGTGCATGCATTTATCATCTTTGGCAACAAAGAAATGCTTTGGTGCACAACAACAATTTGAGAACTGAGGAAGCTATGGTTAAACAGATTACATGGGAAGTTCGTACTCGAATCCTTGCTAAGGGATCTTTTAAGAATCTAGATAAATGTATAGAGCTTGTAATTAGTTGGAATTTACAAAAGTTGTTGATATAGGTTTTTTGCTTACCTGTAGTAATGACTGTATAGGTCGTTCTAAATAGTGTCCTCTACTCGAGGTTTTGGGGCTAGTGTTTACTAGCGTGTATAGTTGGTTGAGCTTTATAAAATTTTTTGATTCATCCAAAAAAAAAAACATAAGAGACCTTTAGTATCAATAGAAATACCTGCAACAAGTTCCATAACCAGTATGCTGTTGAACAAGTAGTTGTATGACTCTGTTGTCAATGGGAGTTGATTATTTAACAACGAGCCATTGATGGTTCATAATCAAGGAAAGATTGAATGATATAAATTTTTTGGCAGGATAGAACAATAGAATAGATAACCTTGGCGATCTGAATGGCAAGGAATGCGACCCAAACAAAAACGAGAAGTCCAAGTTCCTTCCAATAAACATTCTCCAGAATAGTAACCTGCAATGTTTATATTGATTTAGCTTCCAGAATTCTGTGGTACTGATAACAGATTACCAAGGTATTCTTACCTCTAGTCCTTTGGTGTCCTTTTGAATGCCATTGCTTGGGCCACTAGGAAGAGGCTTGTATTCCACTTCTGCACCACCAAAACCTGATAGACACACAAAACTAAAAGCTGATTTCACAAATCAACTCCAAGCAATGCTAACACAATGATTTTTTTTTAATATATATATATATTTTTTATAATAATTAGAGGAATAGTGGATCAACTCACCATTTGACTCCAGTCGCTTAGCAGCCTCCTAAAATTTGAAAAATAGATTCAATGGTAAGCCATTAATTTTAGTACTAATAACAGAAAAACAAAGAGGGCATTTTAACCAAATGTGAAAATGAATGGCTTCCTCATGGTTTTTCAGCACACCATGAGGCTATGAAGGCACAATTCCACTTATAACATAATTTTTAAGAATTTAAAGTTATCATTAATTTTTTTTTTTGATAAGTAAGAATTCATTAAAAAGCGCAGAGGGGCGCAACCCTAGTACACATGAAGTATACAAAGGAGCCCCTAAAAAGAGGACTGAAACGAACAAGAAAGTAAAAAATCAGCGTACGGCATACTACCCAAGCTATGCGCCGACACCCAAAGATATAACATATTAAACACCTTTTTACAAAGAGCCCCAACCTGTACCTCCACATCCTCAAAAAGTCTAGAATTTTTCTCACGCCACAAGCCCCACAAGACACATAGAGGAACCTGCTTCCACATACGGTGAACAGGACCACGACCCAGCAAAGTGCCCCAAGCACTCAATAAATCCACAACACTACTAGGCATAACCCACTCCACCCCAAACAATCTATAAAAAGAACTCCAAACAATCCGAGCCACGTCACAATGAAGAAGAAGATGATCAACGGATTCCCCATGCTTTTTACACATAACACACCACTCTACCACCACAATACCACGCCTACGTAAATTGTCATGAGTTAAAATCTTCCCTAAAGCCGCTGTCTAGACAAAGAACGCAACCCGCTTCGGAGCTTTGACACGCCATATACCCTTCCAAGGAAAGGAAGTCGTCTAGTGACAAACTAAAGCTTTATAAAAAGACTTCACTTCAAAATTCCTCCTCTTGGAAAGAGTCCACACCGCCCTATCAACCTCCCCATGCTGAACCCTAGTAGAGTATAACTGTTCGAAGGACATCACCATCTCCACCTCCCAATCTTGAACATTGTGCGTAAAGAGAACATTCCAATGAGCCACGCCTCCTACCACTGACAAATTATCCACCACCCAAGCATCAGGAGAACTCGCAATAGAAAATAAAGCTGAATAACCGAGCTTGAGAGGCCTATCCTCACACCATAAATCATGCCATAAGCGAATATGGGACCCATCACCCACCTCAAAACGCAAAAACTTGGCAACATTATCCCACCCCTTTCGAATAAACTTCCAAACACTGACTCCAAAAGGCCCCGTCACCGGCAAAGAACACCAACCTCCCCTCACACTCCCATACCTCACCTCAATCACCGATCTCCATAAAGCATCGTGCTCCTGAGAAAACCTCCAGATCCACTTCCCCAATAAGGCATGATTAAAATTGATAACATTACGAACTCCCAGTCCACCAGCCTTGATTGGAGTACAAATACGATGCCAATTGACTAGATGAAATTTAGTCTCATCACCCATACCACTCCACAAAAATTCCCTTTGAAGCCGCTCCAGTTTCTTAGTTACACTCACAGGAATAGGGAACAAAGATAAATAATAAGAAGGAATGCTAGAAAGAGTAGTGTGAATCAAAGTCACCCTACCACCCTTGGATAAATAAAGTTTCTTCCAAATAGCCAGCCTTCGTTCCACCTTCTCAATAACCCCATTCCAAATAGAAATAGACTTGAAAGACGCCCCCAACGGCATACCCAAATAAGTCATCGGCAGAGACCCAATTCTACAACCCAGAATATGTGCCAAAGACTCCACATCTTCCACCTCGCCAATAGGGACCAATTTGGACTTGCCTAAATTGATCCTCAACCCTGACACCGCTTCGAAACATAAGAAGGTACACCTCAAATTTCGAACGTGCTCGGCCTGTGCTCTACAAAAAATTAAGATATCATCCGCAAACAGTAAGTGATTCACCACTAAAGCTTCATTACCCCTAAGACCCACTGAGAAACCTGACAGCAAGCCTTGGCGCATAGACGCAATCAACATCCTGCTGAGCACTTCCATAACCACCACAAACAGCAAAGGAGAAAGAGGATCACCTTGCCTAATCCCCCGCGAGCTCTGAAAGAAACCAGAAGGGGTACCATTAACCAAAATGGAAAATTTTACTGACGATATGCAAAATTTAATCCATTTCCTCCACCTCTCCCCAAACCCACACCTCTGAAGCATGTAAAGAAGGAAATCCCAATTCACGTGATCATAAGCTTTCTCCAAATCCAGTTTGCACAATAACCCGGCCTCCTCTGATCGCAATTGGCTATCCAAACATTCATTGGCTATAAGAACTGAATCCAAGATTTGCCTTCCACCAATAAAAGCATTCTAAGAGCTTGAAATAATTTTCCCCAACACTGATTTGAGTCTGTTAGTAAGGACCTTAGAAATAATTTTATAGACCCCTCCCACCAAACTAATAGGCCTAAAAACCTTAACCTCCAACGTATCTGCCTTCTTAGGAATTAGGGAAACAAAAGTTGCATTCAAGCTCCTCTCAAACTGGCAACTATTATGAAATTCTGAAAATACCGCTATAATATCTTTTTTGAGAACCCCCCAACATTGCTGAAAGAACGCCATAGAAAAACCATCTGGACCCGGAGCCTTATCCTCGTTCATCTCCTGCACCACCTCCCACACCTCATGTTCCTCAAAACCTCGTTCTAACCAGAGACACTCATCCGCATCAATGGAGGAGAAAGAAATCCCATCCACCCTAGGCCGCCACGAACTCTGCTCGGTGTACAGTGAGTCATAATAATTCACAATATGATCCTTAATTTCCACCGGATCCGAAGACAAAGCCCCATTGATCCTTAAGACTCCCACATGGTTGAACCTCCGATGCGAATTAGCCACCCTGTGAAAGAATTTAGTATTATTATCCCCTTCCTTAAGCCACAGAGCCCGAGATTTTTGCCTCCAATTAACATCCTCACACAGGAGAGTTTTTTCCAGCTCCCTGATCATGTCTGACTTCTGAACCCACTCCTCCTCCACTAGCCCCTGAGCTTCTTCAAAACACTCCAGCTCATTAATACCTTCCAATAATTCCTTCTTCTTCTTCCTCACATCCCCGAAAACCTCCGCATTCCATTTCTTCAAATCCACCTTTAAAGCTTTCAACTTGTTAGCCAGCACAAAACTTGGCAGACCTTGAAAAACATAAGACTCCCACCAACGTTGCACAAGATCTACAAAGCCATTGGATTTGAGCCATATGTTTTCAAATTTGAAGTATCATTTCCCTTCTCTTTGCGCTCCACAATCCAACATCAAAGGAAAATGATCCGATAAAAGTCTAGGCAAACGACTTTGTGACACATCAGGGTAATGTTCTTCCCATTCTGGAGATAAAATGAATCTATCAATTTTAGACCATACCTGATTATTGGACCAAGTGAACTGCCCTCCCTGGAGAGGAATATCCACCAAACTCTGCCCATGAATGAACTCTGAGAACTCTTCCATAGCAGCAGAAAAACCACCAGCACCGGAACGCTCACTTGGAAACCGAACCACATTGAAATCTCCCCCAAAACATCACGGTCTATCCCACCAACTCATCAATCCAGCCATCTCATTCCACAACACCCTCCTCTCCCCATCATCATTAGGCCCATACACACCCCCAAACGCCCACAAAAAATTATCATCAATGTTACGCAACGAAATAGCTAACGTATATCGTCCCACGCAATCATCCACCTTCTCCACAACCCTCCTATCCCACATAATTAGAATTCCACCTGACGCCCCACTAGCCCCCATAAAACACCAATCCACATGACGGCAACCCCATAAACTTCGAACCACCTCTCTAGAAATGACTTCCATTTTAGTCTCCATCAAACACACCAAATCAACCTTCCAATCTCTAATGAGCCCTTTAATACGCAATCTCTTGTCTATCTCATTCATCCCCCTAACATTCCACGATAGAATTTTAAGCTTCATTAACACCAAACAAGCCCCTACCCTTACCTCTCCTTCTATAAGATTGCTCCCCCTTCTTGTCGTAGTTAATAGAACAATCCAACCGCTTAATCTCCCTCTGACCTTTCACTCCTGATGCAGTGGGAACCATAGCCAAAGAATCGGCCCGCCTGGCTTCAATTAGTTCAAACAAAGCCAACAATTTATCTTCAAATTGGTCACAAGACACTCCTACTAGTTTATAGTAACCCTTCACCCTCTCCATCACCCATCTAGGAGACACATTCAAGCTTGAATCCTTGTCCAACTCCACTGCCAGAGGCAGAATTGATAACGGGCCCAAACCCTCCACCTCATCATTAAATATAATATTCTAGAGAAGACACATTCCAACATTTGTTAATGTTTTTTAGAGGGTTATTTTTGTTTTTTGTTTGAAAGAGTGTTCTCATATGAATAAAGGTGAAAGTAGTTTTAAGTATTTTGTGAGTGTTTTGTGTTTATGGTTGTTTGTTAATGTTTTTGTTTTGGAAAGAGAAACAAAAAGGAGAAAGAAAGAGTGTGATCAAACAAAGCTTAGAGCTTTGTTGCAATCCTTAAATTATCTTAAACATGGAACAAAATTTATGAGGAAGGGGAATCTATCAAGGTTTTTGGCTCGCAATAAAGCTAGGGTCCTGATCGAGCAACTAGTAGTCCTATCTATCAACCTCTCCATCCTTTCCCTATGGTCAAGCTGTTTCACTCCTTAGCACAAGCGCTAAGGGATAATAATACCTTGAAATAAAGTCTCACCCATAGACTTAGAGTGCTTGAAGCAATCAACACTATCAGATTTTGCTTTCATCGGATATAACCAAGTATTTCTTTCATGTATCTCTGTGTAAGAACTTTATGCAATTACCTTTTTCATAATGGTTTCCTTTTTCCATGTTTCAACACCCTTAAAGAATGCCTTTGTTGATGTGCCTGCAAGCCGCTAGAATCAATCAGGGTATTGTCAGAGCAAAATGCCTAGCAAGGGAAACTATAGCTCAACTAATCAATACCTATAAAGAACTCACAACAACACTACAAAAAAAAAAAGAAAAAAAAATACCTATAAAGAGAATGATAAGCAAAACTGTGACCATCCAATCAGCAAATAAAACATTGAAAGACACTCCTATACTAATGCCCAGCATGAGCATTGGCTGGATGAGCAGTACCAAATCGTAGTCAATGATGGGCATATCAAGTGTAGGATGCCTTAGCTTAAGGTTGTAGTAAACAGTTGAGACTGCTGCACCCATGATCATACCTGACACAAACAGATGGAATTTATGACTTTGTCAATTACACTATAGTTTAATGTAATAGTGGATTCCTTCAGTGGTTCAATTTAGTTTGTGAAGGCATTTTACAAGGAAGCAACCATGCGAACAGCTAAATAATGCCTTCCACACTCAAAAGTCAGCTAACTCCAAAATTCAAAACTCAAATTAACTAAAAATGCCATGACAAATTTAAGGTTTCAAGATGGTGAGTAACCAGTTTCTATCTCTGGTCAGTAATCTTTTCCTTTTGAAAAGCCAAAAAGTATCTGTAGAAAAATTCCGTATCTTCGGACAAACTGACCTTATAATCATTCTAAAGCATGCAACATGTTCCCTTTTACTTTCTTTTCATATTTTTTTTTTTAATAAATTATGGTTCCTCTCTTCTACCATTCTCTATCTTAGGATTCAATAAGATGAGGTATTTTTAATCTGCACCGGCTTCGAACAGATTTAAGAATATGGATTTTTGAGAAAAAGAGTAATACAAAATAAACCTTCTCTTACATTTTGACATAGCTGTTGCCGACTTTGGATCAAACCCAATAATTAGGTTAAGCATAGGAACAAAAATGCCACCACCACCAACGCCACCAACACTCCCAAATGCTGATCCACAGAATCCAATTATAGTACCCACCACAATTTGCCACCCAAATTTCATCTCCTGTAGAGCAAAATTCACAGTGACTCATGTTTAAACTACCCCATGTCATTTTAAGACAACTCATTTATATCATAAGATTCATTACACATACTATTCCTAACACCAAAGTATTCTTAAGTTCACAACACATAATCCAAAATGTGTAGTACTTACCCACATGCACACCCACTACCCCCCTAAAACAAATAATTAAAAAGGCATGATCATACTGTTAAAGACAATCTTGGCTTTCTTTTTCTTCTTCATACAGATTAAGTAAACATGTGAATATATTGGAGAATCAAAAAGTAATAAAATATTAATTGAAAAAAGGCTTATTTTGAGGCAAGTAGAAAAAGTAAAAATTGGAAAATTACCGGCCAAACGTGTTGATAACCTGACTGGTCGGGTTGCCAAAATAAATTTACGGCTCTGAGAAGGTAATTAGTGGATTCAGTTGCATTGAATGTTGAAGCTCCTAGTCTCAGATCCCTTTCCGCCGAAACAAACACCAAAGCCACGAGAAAATTCAACAACACCATCCACACCGATCTCAAACCCCACCACCATTTCGCTGCAAACTCAGTCATCCGATTCTGATTCTACCACCTTTTATACACACATGCACACACAAACACACACTCTCTGTGTTTGAATCTTACAAGTTAAGAATCTTAATCTCCACCAACCTGAGAAAATCGCTTTCTATACAAAAACATAATCACAACCACAGGGCTAAAACCTTCAGAGTCAAATTCTGGTCAGCACCCAAGTGCAGTTAGGCTTCGTTTGGTTGCCCAGACAAGAAGCCGGAGATGTTGAATGTTTTTTTTTTTTTTATTGAGATCCCTGGGACTGTGACTGAGAAAAGCCGTGTGGATACCGCAAAACAGTCAACAAGCAAGAGAGGCAGAGAGGCGCAAAAGGCGTGCTATAAAGGAAACTAAAAAATGTGCGAGAACGATCCTGCTATTGACCATTAAGGCCAAGAAATAATATATGTCTCTCTCGTTGTTAACGAAACATGTATTACGAGTTACACGACACGTTATAAATGCAGTTGTTGGGATACAATTTATTGAAGAGAGGATAGAGAAGTCAATTTCGAGTTTGAACCGGTTCTTTATAAAATAAGGATAAAATTGTTTAAAAAATATGAAATGACACTTTTACCCCCTTTTTTTTTACAAGAACCAAGTGGTTTATTTTATTTTATTATTTCATTTTTTTTTCCTAGTCAATTCATAAACTATAAAGAGAATAACAAAAAATATTCCAAGCTGTCACTAGATTTTTAACTTGTTTGGTACTTGGATCAACTATTGATCTCAAATGTTCACCAAACTTGGCCTTTCGAACCAGTTAAAAAGATAAAGCTCTCTCATTCAATGCAATGTAACGTTAGTCAAAGCAATTACATAATTTTTTTCTTCTTCTTTTTTTCTTCATAAATATAACATTTTAGTAATATTGTTGAGCTTGTGTGGCCCTCAAATGGGTCTTGCTAGTTGGTTTAAAATTTGCATAGGAATTCTAATCTTGAATATCAGCTATTGCAGATAGAGAAATGATATTTTTACACTTTTTATATATTTTTTTGTATATCTTATTTTTAAATTTATATTTAAATTTATGAGACCCACATTGAACTTTACAAATTCAATGGTAGATTTAAAATTTGGTTGAATGTAGATGTACAAAAGATGTATAGGAGATATAAGTGTATCATTTCTCATTACAGATAAAGTATCTTTAACAAGAATGACTATTTTAGCTAATTAAAATACATTTTTTTTTCTTTCTATTTTAACTACTAATTTTTCAATATCAACTTATCTATTATATTATCTAATTTATTGAATTTTTTTTTTCTTCCTCTCTCTCCACCTTTTTTTTTTCTTTTTTCAATGTACTTTTTGTTTCACACACACATCCTCTCTCCCCTTTCTTTTTTTTCTTCCACACCCCCCTTCCTCTCAACATTGCAACGAGAGAGAATAGAGAGAGCGAGATAAATTTGGTCTAGTAGGCAAATTGTCGGGGATAAATTCCACACAACCCGATCCAAGGAGGAGATAGACATTTAGCAACTACTCCAAAGAAATCAGGTATCAGTTATCTCAGTAAATTCGGATTAGGATTATACTCCAAAGTTGAATTGAAGTAAGTAGTCATAATCCGATCAGTACGTGATCCTATCCCCAAGGGAATTGGGATAGGACTCATGGTCCAATTAGATAAGAAGAATGATCAGATCAGAAGTCTAATAAGATATCAGATTAGAAGTCTAATCAAGGATCAAAGTCTAATTAGAACTCTGACACCAATTCTAGATCAACAATGAGCAGGAATCCTAATTCAGGTTTGACTCCACATTTTTGCCTATAAATAGGCTCATACCTCAGGTATAAATGGGGACTCAATATTTTATGCATAGAGCATTATTTTCTTACAGAAGCTAATTTAGGCATCGGAGAGGACCCCCGGAAGGGTCCCTTAGTTTTTTTTGTTTTGCAGAATTATTGAGAAGCGTGAAGAACATCAGAAGAACGTGCAGATTCACACCATACCAAAAACTGTACCAACAGTTTGGCGCCGTCTATGAGAAACTATTATTTGTTCCTCATAAAAGAAAAAGAAGATCCAGCATGGTGATGAACACACGTTCCGGAAGCCAGACCAATCGACAGCTTAGAGCCCCACTGGAACTGGTTATTCAGAATAATCCACAGCCCCCACCGCCCGATGGAGACCAGGATCGCATAGCAACGTTAGAAGTTCAGATTGAAGACTTAAATACAGAATTGTTGCGCAGAAGGCCGGGATAGTCCAATCCCGAGATGAACAGGGATGAGTATAAGGAAGATGATCGCAACAGCAACACTAATCCTCGGAGGGAGGATAATCGCCAAGGAGATCTGAGCAGAGTTATTGCGGACTTGGAGAGAAGGTGCACATACATGGAGATGGAAAGGAAGGACAAAAGCAGATCCGTAGTTGTGGATAAGCTCTTAAGGGGTATAGACTCACCCTTCACCAGACGAGTAGCAGACTATCGGCTACCCGAGAAGTTTAAGGTACCCGAAATTCTAAGTTATGCTGGAGACGGAGATCCTCTAGATCACCTAGAGAATTTTTGAGCTCATCTAGACCTTCATGGGACACCCGATGAAGTAGCGTGTCGGGCCTTCCCCCTTACTCTTTGGGGGAATGCTCGGGACTAGTTCAGGAAGATGCCCCCGAATTCTGTTGATCAGTTCAAGGAGTTGTCCAAAATATTCCTAACGGAATTTCTAGCTTTCCGGACAAAGAAGAAGCCTTCGGGATATTTGCTATCGTTGCACCAGCAAAGCAGTGAGAGTCTTAAAGGAGTTTATGGCCCGGTTCAACTGAGAGAAGGTTACAATCGAAGATCAGACCGAGGATATGATCTTTGCTGCCATTTATCAGGGAATTTCACCCTATGAGCCTTTGATGAAGAAGTTGGTCCGGAAGCAACCGAGTACCTTGCAGAGCCTGATGGATAAGGTAGAAGAATTCATCAATCAGGAAGAGATGCTGAAGTCTATGGATAGTTCTAGGCTACCCCGAGAGACAGCCCCGAAAAAGAAAAGGAAAGAATTCAGAAAAGCCTATGGGGAAGAGCAGAGGCTGGTAAAGAAGTTTAAAGATTACAACTTTACACCTCTTAATGCCGAGATATCAGAAGTCCTTATGGAGATAAAGAAAGACCCAGCGTTTCGGGAACCACAAAAGATACCAGGTAATCCTCCTTACAAGAATGCAGGCAAGTATTGTGATTTTCATAAACAAGTAGGTCATTACACAAAGGGGTGCGTAACCCTAAAGTTGTTAATAGAAGAATTCATAAAGAATGACAAGCTGGTTCGGTTCTTGGGAGAGCAACGGAACCAGCTAGGAAATAACAGGCCTCGGAATCATCGAGACTATCAGCCTCGAGATCAGCAGCCACGGGATTACTATCCCTGAGAATGTCCTCAGCTATACGAGAGGCATCAGGAGAATGATCTCTGAGATGACATAGAAAGAAGAGAGGATTGAGGAAGCAGAAGCCCACGACATAGAGAGCCGAGGCAACGATAGAATCTGCTCGTGATCATGTAGAAAGGACTCTCGAGAATTTCAGGCTAGACTTTTATTTTTAGCATTTATGTTTGCAAAGAACTAAACTTTTATTTTTAACTCAGACTAGTTATAATAAAAGACAAAAAATTCCCCAGATTTTGGGAATGGGAATAAGTATTTTCAGAATAAAAGAATAGAGCTGACTTAAGCATCGGAGTGTTCTCGGTCTAGGGACCGGGAACCTGTTGATGTAGCTTCTTTTACAGGAAAAAGCCTCTCGGATCAGTCCTAGCCGAGAGCAAGAAGAAAGCCTCTCGGATCAGTCCTAGTCGAGAGCAAGGCGAGGCCTCTCGGATCAGTCCTAGCCTAGAGCAAGAAGCAAAGCCTTTTGGATCAGTCCTAGCCGAGAGCAAGAAGAGGCCTCTAGGATCAGTCCTAGTCGAGAGCAAGAAGAAAGCCTCTCGGATCAGTCCTAGTCGAGAGCAAGAAGAAAAGCCTCTTGGATCAGTCCTAGCCGAGAGCAAGAAGCAAAGCCTCTCGGATCAGTCCTAGCCAAGAGCAAGAAGAAAGCCTCTCGGATCAGTCCTAGCAGAGAGCAAGGCAAAGCCTATCGGATCAGTCCTAGCCGAGAGTAAGAAGAAAAACTCTTGGATCAGTCCTTGCCGAGAGCAACACGAAAGCATCTTGGATCAGTCCTTGCCGAGAGAAAGAAAGAAAGAGAGACAGGGGGGGTCAGATTTAACCCTCAGGTTTTGCAGGTTTTTCAAGGGTTAGCCATTCACAGGGAGAAAACCCTAAGGAAAAACAAGAAGGTAATGGGGGGTAAGATTTAACCCTCAGGTTTTGCAGGTTAGCAGGTTTTCAGAATGAGACAAAGCTCGAGTTTCCTTAGACATAGAATTCTCATTATTCAAGCAAGCTTCGGATAAGGGAATTGGGGGGTAACTGTTGGGGATAAATTCCACTCAACCCGATCCAAGGAGGAGATAGACATTTAGCAACTACTCCAGAGAAATCAGGTATCAATTATCTCAGTAAATTTGGATTAGGACTCTACTCCAAGTTGAATTGAAGTAAGTAGTCATAATCCAATCAGTACATATCCTATCCCGAAGGGAATTGGGATAGGACTCATGGTCCAATCAGATAAGAAGAATGATCAAATCAAAAGTCTAATAAGATATCATATTAGAAGTCTAATAAATGATTAAAGTCCAATTAGAACTCTGACACCAGTTCTAGATCAACAAGGAGTAGGAATCCTAATTCAGGTTTGACTCTACCTCTTTGCCTATAAATAGGCTCATACCCCAGGTATAAACAGGAACTCAATATATTATGCATAGAGCATTATTTTCTTACAGAAGCTAATTTAGGCATCAGAGAGGACCCCCGGAAAGGTCCCTTAGTTTTTGTTGTTTTGTAGAATTATTGAGAAGCGTAAAGAACATCAGAAGAATGTGCAGATTCACACCATATCGGAAACTGTACCAACACAGATGGGGGACGCCATTGTTGTGTAACTTGTGTGGGCGAGAGATAAAGAGGGGAGAGGAAAAAAAATAATAAAACAAATTTTTATAGTGTGAACATAGCATATTCACTGTTCATTCTACAAGAAAAATCTACAAACTAGCTTTCTCTTGGAGAGAAAAATGGTTGATAATAGTCAAATTTGACTAAGCTGTTGAAGATGCTCTTATAGGGAATCAAGAATTAGTTTGATTAGGGCCAATTGACCTTTTTAGGTTTTTATTAGCTAGGTGCCAAATAGCTCAAAAATTGGTTTGAAATCCCATTGTAAAAATAATTTTCAAACCAATGGCAAGGCCTGGCCCCTACTAGCCCTCCTTCACTTGCCTCTGACAAGGGGTTTTTCTCGTTCTCAATCAATGATTAAGATAAGGACGGCGAAAGTTTGTATTACGTACTTTAAGGATATAAATTAATTTATATTAAATAATATATATTTAAATTATATGCTTTAAAAACATATGTCAATTTAATTGTTTGAATTAGAAATTTTTTGCCCAAGTCAATTTTTTTTTTTCAAAAAAAAACTTTATCCAATAAAGACTAAAGGTCTTTAGGAATGTTTAGTATCAACTTATAAAAAGTGGCCATTCCATGATGCATGAATGCTTCGACCCTTATTTGTTGCTTGGCTTATCAAGCAATGCATGAAGAGAAATGATAAAACTCATTTTCCTCCTACAATTTTCTCATACAAAAGAGTCTAATATTAGGTCTTTAAATAGAAAACCAGAGTTCATAGGCTGTGGCGACTGGACGCCCTCCTGTCCGTACGGACTTCCTTAGGGTTCAAAACCTTAATACCTTACCTGTCCAGACATACCATTACACCGTCCGGACACACCCGAAAATAAGCACTCTCTAGAACTTCCTTCCGGACAAGGTAAACTACCCGTCCGGAAACCCCTTGAAACTGGCATTTTTTAAACTCATGTCTGGACAAAATAAACTATTCGTCCGGACACTCCTTAAAACAAGTGTTCCCTTGAGCTCTTGTTCAGACAAAATGTCTTGCCCGTCCGGACAGTCTCCATAAACTAACAAGAAGGAGAGTATCTCTACCTTGGGCTTAATGTGAAAGTCAAAAAAGAATTGAGTCTGTCTTTTTTATTTTTGAAGTGAAGTGAAAACAAAATCAATGGAAATTGAAGAAAACAAGAAAATGAAGTTGCCATGTGTTGGTACAGCTTTCGGTATGGTGACGTGTCAGCTCCTGATCAGTCTTCTCGGGGCTAATGCAGGGACCCACTCCTCTCGATTAATCAATCGATTAATGACTTGCAAAATAGCAAAGGTGCCGAGGGTTGGCCAACGAAGCCTCCTTCAATGATGGTTAAGTCAGTGAGAGCTCTTATTAATATGAATAAGAGATGCAATCATCTCCCTTTACCTGGTCTTTTATCATCTATTTATACCTCCCTTTGAACTAGTTGACAACTGACATATGGAAGATCCCTTATTTTTCGAGATTGCTGACCTTGATAAGAGATGTATAGCGGCTTGGTACAGTGTGAACAGTGACTTGACCTATCGCCCAACCTACCCTCTAACCAGATTTGACTCTGTTGAGTACTTGGGTTCATAAATGTTGTAGATTCTAATAAATGCTAAAGATTCTATCCATAAAATCTCTACATTTGTCGGGACACACGACATTCCCGGTTTGGCTGCCCGTCTCTGGTTGCTGAGAATGAGTGCCTGATAAGATGATTGGTAGACCTCCCTAGATACAGAGTCTTGTATCCAAGCTATTGTCTATCCGACCGCTCCTCCATGGTTAAAGTGGGTTTAATCCGATTCAATTCGTCCGTAGCCCACTTGGGCTTGGGAATGATAATTCCCCAACAGTTACCCCTCAATTCTCTTATCTTAAGTTGGAGATGAAGAGAATTAAACACCAGATCTTTCTGGGGATTAATCTCTCGGCTGTGACCATTTCTAAAGCATTTAAAGTTGATGATGATTTGGTTTTTGAGTCGCTGGGCTCGAGGGCCCGCATTGATGACGGGTGCTTTCTTTGGCAATGCGAAGTGCGACGACCGAGATTCCTATGGGGTGCCCATTCGATTCTTGTGCTCACATGACCACCTAGCGCATTAATTGCTTCGTAATCCGCAAAGGCATCAATGGCTATTTCCTTATAAATACCATTCTCTCCCTTTAGTTTTGTCAAACTCCTTTCTAGCAAGTTATTTTTTTTTTTTTTTTTTTAGTATATTGCAAGTGGAGATTGTTGACCCTTGATAAGTATAGTGGCTTGGTACAATGCGAACAATGACCGGAGAAGATCTATTGCTAGATATCCTGTGCACATAGGCTTGGGTAGGAAAGATTAGTGCAGAAGGCTCTTGTGTGCAACCACAACCCCAAATCGATTGCTGAGAATAACAAAATCTTCTTCTTGACCTCCTCAAGCTTTCCTCAGCCCTGTCTCTCTTTAGAAGATCTTGTGGGTGAAGTCTCCTGCACGATTTTTTCCTACCCAAGTTTGGGTGTTCATCGATATGGCTTGTCTTTCCATTGATGGATTCCACGCCGTCGATGGCCTGGTGGGATCCATTGATGGGAGACAAGCCATATTCTATGGATAAAGGCTTGGGAAGGTGAAAGTCTGCATTAGACTGTTTTCGCACCTTCGTAAGCCTGAACTTCCTGCGACAGGAGTCGCCAAAGGTACTTGCCCTTTTCTGTAATGTGTTGTGACTTTTACCTTGCCAATCCTTGCCTTTTCAAGAATATTCGTTAAGAGGGGTACTTCGAATTCCAGATGCCATGTTCGCAGCAACCGGTCGTCTACTCTTTGGAATGCCTCATGCCGGAGTGAAAGTGTCTCATGCCCTTGCGGCAATGTCGAGGGGATTTTGCTCTTATTTCTAGATGAGACCTCAATACTGCAATCAACGGCGTTGGCAAATCTAAGGTTGTTGATTCTGGGGATGTCTATTGAAGCCAAGATAGCTTAGGCTTTGTTTGCTTTGTACGATTCTATTTTGTAGACTTCACTGTTCCAAATTCCTTGTAATGAAAGTTATAATTTCATATAATGAAATAAATTTTTTTCTCATGAATGAAAAGTTGTCTTTTCTGTATTTTGGTGGGTATGACAATACCGACCTACCCTTTAATAGCCAAATTTGGCTTCTGGGCTACCTTCTTGCTCCGAGGGAAGGTAGCTAAATTTGATTGTCCATGAAGACCTTATCAAGTCCCATGAATTAGGTGCCTGCAAATTTATTGATGAGGGACGTTGGTAATACCGAGTTGCCCTTTAGTAATTTAGGAAACAAGAGTCTGCCTAGCTTACTTCCGAGGGGCATTCATCCTTGTCGCCCGTCTACCCAAATGGGGGGAATCCCTATTTGGTTTTTCGAGCAACCCCACTTATTCGAAAGAGGGTAGTCGATCAAACAACTCCTCATAACAACAGTAACGGAACAAAATAAAGCTCGTTGAGTTGTCATAATAAAATTTGTAAGCTACCAGTATGACTTAGGCAAATTTTTGCAAATTCGTCAGAGTTATACCTGGAGAATGTCTGTCAAGGCTGCCTTTCTATTCGAGGAAGGGTAACTTGTTCCTATCCTTGAGCTGCCCCCTTTCTGACTTTGAGAAGTTGGTCCTCGGGAAGCAGCTGTCTTGTCCACCTCCTATCCGAGGAGGACCCCCCTGTTGAGTGAGGGAGGAATTTTACGACTACTCCCCATCCAACCTAGAGCAATTGGTCCGCGGGAAGTAGCTGCTTTATCTAGGCCTCATTCTGAGCCACGGAAGGTGGTGTTCTTGAGAATATCTTTGGAAGTCATCATCCAGTAGGGCGTGCACTGTAGCTATCAATGAGCAAAAAGTGGACCTGTATTTTTATTCAAAAGCCTACTCAAGTTAGAAGTACATAAGGATTATACACGATACTTCCTTAGGTGTTCTTGGTGTTGGTCGCCTGGACGACTCTGAGTCCCGGTCGGGCCAACACTACAATTGCTTCTAAATTCGTGGAATCTCCAAGGGTCCTTCTCGAATCCTCCAGCTATCATGCAGGTCTTGGGAGGTCTTCTTGATTCACATGCCGTGTCTGACTTTGGCTCCTTTCCCTCCTGTCTTGGGAGGACCTCCGATCCTCAAGAACTTCCCGGCGTCTCGAGACTCGATTGTGCTCTTCTCTGTCTCAGTAATTCCAAGTCTACTCCTGCCATCAAGAGGGATCGTCATGAAACTGGTTCCTGGGTGGTGGAACCCCAGGTATTCCTCGGGGCTCCCTGCACGGCGGGCTTATCCTAGTCACTGAAAGGACTTCTTTAATCGGAACTCCGTGGGTGATCCAGCTACAATCTTGAACTTTGTTTCCCGATGGGTACTTGATGAGTGCCAAATATTGCATATGTGGATGATGTGCAAATTTTAATACTCGCAAGCGCACGAATAGTTTGCAATATAGTGTATGTGCAAGTGCGAGATTGTATCCACAGGGAATTGCGTTGCAAAAATTAATTTCTATTTAAACTAATTCTATTTTAACCTAGTTCCAAATTTGGTGAATAATAGAAAAATAAAATAAAACAAAAGAAAAATGTACTAAGATTTTAGAATCCACACCCACCAAATCACAGCAACATATTCTCATGTTCGTTAATACACATCCGAAGTTCTCACCGTAAAAATCTTATGAATGTTCTACTATGCTTCAAAAATTAATTAAATCATTCAATGAATCCGTTCTTTGTACAAATCACAAAAGATATCCGGTTTAAACCGAATCATCAAATGTATCCGTAGAACGAAACACAATGAATATCCAATATTTTGATAAATGAAAAATCCAAGCAATCAATTAAATGAGACTATTCTCAAATCATCACATGTATCCGGAAATCACAATAGATATCCAAGAAATCATCTCAAAAATTGAAAAGAAGTAGAACATTGAAAATATTAAATCCAATAAAATCGGATAGCAAAAACTCTCATGAAAATATAGTTGCTCTTCTAAGGTGAGGTTTCATCATCAACCTTAGTAGAAAAATTAGCTACTCATTACTAAAAAGAAAATACTAAATTTCATTAAGAACTTAAAAATAAAAACTTACAAAGAATAGAAGCCAAAGAACCCAACTGTTGCTATGTACAATGTTGAGATCTGTCTTAAGTGGTGCCTAACAGGGGATATTTATAGCAGAAGATTAGGTTAAACCCAACTTTTACAAAATGGCACCTCTACCCTTCTAAATCCTAATAGGAGAAAAGAACGCTAGGGTTTAGGGCCATATTTTCAAAATGACACCTCTACCTCTCAAAAATCTTAATAAGAGAATAGAATGTTAGGGTTTGGAGTGTCTGCAGCCGCTAGGAACAAGGAAATTCGCACTTTTATATTGCAGGGCATTTATGACATAGCAGACTTTCGAATTAGGAAAATTATATTTCACAATGACTTGTAGAATTTTGAATTAGCTTTCCAACGCCGCTAATGTCACTTTAATCGGATGTTTGAGCTGAAAGTTATGATCAAAATACTATAACTTGTGCAGAACCTGAAATTTGATCCAATCCGATTTTGACTTCCAAACTTTGCATTTTTTCACTTAAAAATTACCGTTTTCTCTCAATGATCTGTAAAATATCAAAATACAAAAACTAACCAAAAACATTAGAAAATAACAAAGCTAAAGGTCCAACTAATGCAAATTAAGGGGTTCAAATATACAATATTTGGCAATCATCAGTGGACCCCTTAATTTGCATTTACTAAACCTTTAGTTTTGTTATTTTCTAATCTTTTTGGTTAGTTTTGGTATTTTAGTATTTTGCAGGTCATTGAGAGAAAACAATAGCTTTATGGAGAAAGAAAGCACACTTTGAGAAGACCTAGATGATGTGGTTATGTTTAACCAAATCAAGGAGATGACTAAATCGAAATTTCTTTAATTGGAGTCAAAATCGAATTAGAATTCAGATTCTGTACATGTCATAGTATTTTGGCCATAACTTTCAGTTCAAGTATCCGATTAAGGTGAATCAAGTGGCGTTAGAAAGAAAACTAAATTTTATACAAATCATTGTGAAATATTATTTTCCTAATTCAGATTTCTGCTATGCCAAAAGTGCCCTACAATAAAAAGCCGCAAATCTGGACGGATTTGGAGTCATTTTCCTTCTTGGATTCAGTTTTGAGTCTCCTACTCAAACTAGGAGACTAACCTCCGATTTTTATAGGAATTCTAGGACTTCTAGGATTTGTTTTCTCCCTATAAATAGACCTCTAAGGCTCAAGGAAAAGAGAGAGAAGCTAGAGACCACATATATTCTTTTATTTTTAGTTTAGTTTTTCTTTAGTTTAGAATTTATTTTTCATAGTCATGTGTAGCTAGTTTTTCAACTAAGGTTGAGGATGAATCCTCACCATTGAAGAGCAACAATATTTTTATGTAAGTTTATACTATCCGATTTTATTTGGTTTAATTTTTCCAATGTTTTACTTATTTTCAATTTGTGGAATGATTCTTGGATATCTATTGTGATTTACGGATACATGTGATGATTTAAGATAGTTTCACATAATTGATTGCATGGGTTTTTATTTATTAAAACGTTGGATATTCATTGTGTTTCGTTCTACGGATACATTTGATGATTTGGTTTAAACCGGATATCTTTTGTGATTTGTGCAAAGAATGGATTCATTGAATGATTTAATGATTTTTTGAAGCATAGTAGAACATACATAAGATTTGTATGGTGAGACTTCGGATGTGTATTGATGAATGTGAGAATATGTTAATATGATTTGGTGGGTGTGAATTCCAAAACCTTGGTATCTTTTCTTTTGGTTTTATTTTATTTATGTTTTGTTTTTCTTTTTATAAAAAAATCAAACGTTTTTTTTGGAACTAGGTTAAGATTTAATTAAATTAGTCATAAATTTGTTTCAAGAACACAATTTCCTGTGGGATCGACCTCGCACTTGCAAAACCCTTTATTGCAAACGATTCGTGCACTTGCGAGTACAATTGAAATTCACATCAAGTTTTTGGCGCCGTTGCTGGGGAATTGTTTGAATTTTTGAAAACTGTTTATTTTTAAATTGATTTTATCTTTCTACTAAATATAATTAGGATTTATTTATTTATTTGCAATTTGTTTTTGTTATTCCTATTTCTAAAAAAAAAAAAAAAAAAATTGGTTGATGTTTTATGTGGGATATTTGCATGTTAAAAAGTGAGAACGAAGCATGGATTTTTCTTATGATAATTATAAAAATTTTTCTGCACAACATGCTTCGCCTAGTGGTAGGACACTTGCTCCTACCAACTACACTCACAATTTTTACCCACATAAACCATGTTCATATTGCTCAAATCCTTATCACAGTTCTAGTAATTGTCCATCTTGGGGACGAGGCTCCAATTTTTCATATGATCAAATGAACACAAATTTCTCCAGTCTGGGATTTGAGTCAAATTCCAATGTTTACAATTCGGACTGGAGGAACCATCCTAATTTCTCGTGGCAAGCTCGCCATGAGAAATTGTGCTCCCCAATACCATGATTTGCACCATCCCGAGTATCCGCAGATCAATCACCAATCTTCTCCTCCTTCATCCTACAATTATCCGGCACAGAGATTATCATTGGAAGAAACACTCCAAGCATTCATTTAGACAAGCAACCGAAATATACAAGAGCTTAAGAAGGTAACCATGAGTAACAACCAGATGATGCAAGAGCTTAAGAGTGTCACCATGAGCAACGACCAGATTATGCAAGAGCTTAAACAGAGTAGAGAAGAGCTGAAGAATGCCACTATGAGTAATAACCAGGCTATACAAGAGCTTAAGACCGCCTCTATAAGCGATAACGAGAATATACAGAATCTTGCCAAGATAGAAGGACATATTGATTATCTGGTTGCTGAATTCAACAGAAATGGAGGAAGAAGAGCTTCAAAGTCAGCTGATGGCTGAAGGGCATTACATGATTGATGAGGATGATGCTAGCCATTCTTGTCATGAGCATGTCCCTGACACCACCATACTCGAGAGTAAGGAAATTGTGGATAACAATGAGGAGGAAGGAAAAGATGAGCAAATTGAGCACAATGAGGAAGAAGGAAAAGAGGAGCAAATAGTGGATGACATAGAGGAGCAAGAAGAAAAAGATGAGCAAGAAGAGAAAGATGAGCAAATTGAACACAGAGACCAAATTGAACAAGAGGAGCAAGTTGAACATAAAGAAAAAATTGAGCCCCCAACAGATACAAGTCCATCCAATGATAAGGAAGTGAGTACTGAAGCTCATTCCTTCATCATTGTCCCTCTTGAGACACATCATGAATCCAAAGCTTCAATTCTTCAATGTCTCAAAGTGCTATCGTATGCCAAGATTCTCAAGGATTTATGCAGACAAGCGCATAAATCTTGGAATCATCGGCCCAAGAAAATATTTCCAAACAAGCAAGTTGGCTACCTACAATGGCGAAACATCCTCCCAGAGTGCTATCAAATTTTAAAGAAGAAAGGGTGGAAGGGATTGGTTGGACATCCACATGATTGAGGCAGGTATGGTAATTCTTTTTGTTATTTTATTTTCTGCATTTACTTTCTGAGTTCTTTTTACTTTTTCATTTAATTTCTTGTTATTTTATTTTTCTGACAGCAATTAACCTTTTGATGTTTGTTTATATTAGAAAATATTGCTGTTAATTTTGTTGATAGGTGTTTGGTGTTTAAGTTTGGGAGACTCCCTGACCTTGTTCACACCTTGATGTTTCCTTACTTCTGGTAATGTATTTCTAAACTACACATTGAGGGCAATGTGTAATTCAAGTTTGGGGGTATGGAAAAACACTATGTCTATTTGTTTGTTTGTTTATTTGTCTTTTTGATCTAGAAAAAAAAAACAATGTTTATTTGTCTTTTTGTTCTAAAATCTTTCCAAAAAAAAAATAAAAAATAAAATAAAATTGTGTTATGTTGTTGTTTGAGCATGATTACATCACAACTGTGGTTTACATATCATTGGTTTGTTTAACATGTTGAACACTGCATGTCATAAGAAATCTGAATCTTTTGACTCATCTGTTGGATTAGAGAGACTTCACTTGTTTAAATTATTTATCACAAGCACATTAACATTGGTTCTATGAGGTATGAGATTTGAATTGAGGTATGTGTAACTTGAGATTTGTAGGATGATTTGTTGATGAAACCTTGGCTTAAATTAAAAAAAAAAAACAGAAAGAAAAGAAAAGAAAAGAAAAGAATAATATCATCAGTTTGGGTTCTCATTGAGTAACCGGGCCTCTTGCCTCATTAAGCAGTGAGTGTTCGCGTAAAAAGATGAGAAATTCAATTTGATTGATCGTATGGCTAGTTTGCCTTCGTAACCTTTTTGACTTGAGTAATTAAGCCCTTAGGGATGTTTCTACATCTAGTGCCCTAAAACCATCTGGTTTGGGAGTCACTGGCCCAACACTCGTTACATAGGTCAATTAGAAAGCTTGAGGGAGTTAGACATTGCATAGCCTATAAAAAAAAAAAAGAAAAAAAAAGAGAGAAATAAATGCACATTTTGATTTAAGCCTTGGTTGTTTCATCTGATAAGATTCCTATGAATTTTGGGGTACACAGGCTTTGAGGAAAATTGAAGTCTCACGAATCTATGTTAATCTCACTTTACACTTATTTGAGCATGAGTTGTCTCAATTTTCCAACTATGAGTTGAATGATTTTTGATGTCTTGATGATGTGAGTGTGTTGTTCAGTTTGTTAAACCAACTCATGATGTCTGAACCATGTGTCTGTGTGGATTCTTCTTTTTTCAACAACATAGTTCTTTAAAATGTTTGTGGATATCATTCCTGGCAAACCCTCACGAGACTTCACTCGTCCTCTAGGGAGTCCTAGGGGTTTAAAATGCTTGTTGCATACGCTAAATGCAATCGTTTCTCCCACGAAAGAGGATTTTTGTTTCAAGCTTTCATTTTATGTTTTGTTTTGTTTTGCTAAGGGACTAGCAAAATGTAAGTTTGAGGGTATTTGATGAGTGCCAAATATTGCATATGTGGACCCCTTAATTTGCATTTACTAAACCTTTAGTTTTGTTATTTTCTAATGTTTTTGGTTAGTTTTGGTATTTTAGTATTTTGCAGGTCATTGAGAGAAAATAATAACTTTATGGTGAAAGAAATAACACTTTGAGAAGACCTAGATGATGTGGTTATGTTCAACCAAATCAAGGAGATGACTAAATTGGAATTTCTTTAATTGGAGTCAAAATCGGATTAGAATTCAGATTCTACACATGTCATAGTATTTTGGCTATAACTTTCATGTCAAGTATCCGATTAAGGTGAATCAAGTGGGGTTGGAAAGCTAACTCAATTTTCTACAAATCATTGTGAAATATTATTTTCCTAATTCGGATTTATACTATGCCAAAAGTATCCCAAAATAAAAGGCCACAAATCTGGACGGATTTGGAGTCATTTTCCTTCTTGGATTGAGTTTTGAGTCTCCTACTCAAACTAGGAGACTAACCTCCTATTTTTCTAGGAATTCTAGGGCTTTTAGGATTTGTTTTCTCCCTATAAATAGACATCTAAGGCTCAAGAAAAAGAGAGAGAAGCTAGAGACCACATATATTCCTTTCTTTTTAGTTTAGTTTTTCTTTAGTTTAGAATTTATTTTTCATAGTCATGTGTAGCTAGTTTTTCAACTAAGGTTGAGGATGAAGCCTCACCATTGAAGAGCAACAATATTTTCATGTAAGTTTATACTATCCGATTTTATTTGGTTTAATTTTTCCAATGTTTTACTTATTTTCAATTTGTGGAATGATTCTTGGATATCTATTGTGATTTACGGATACATGTGATGATTTAAGATAGTTTCACATAATTGATTGCTTGGGTTTTTATTTATCAAAACGTTGGATATTCATTGTGTTTCGTTCTGCGGATACATTTGATGATTTGGTTTAAACCGGATATCTTTTGTGATTTGTGCAAAGAACGGATTCATTAAATGATTTAATGATTTTTTGAAGCATAGTAGAACATACATAAGATTTGTATGGTGAGAACTTCGGATGTGTATTGATGAACGTGAGAATATGTTGATATGATTTAGTGGGTGTGAATTCCAAAACCTTGGTATCTTTTCTTTTGGTTTTATTTTATTTATGTTTTGTTTTTCTTTTTATAAAAAAATCAAACGTTTTTTTTTGGAACTAGGTTAAGATTTAATTAATTTAGTCATAAATTTGTTTCAAGAACACAATTCCCTATGGGATCGACCTCGCACTTGCAAAACCCTTTATTGCAAACGATTCGTGCACTTGCGAGTACAATTAAAATTCACATCAAGTTTTTGCCACGAATCGTTTGCAATAAAGGGTTTTGCAAGTGCGATCCCACAAAAAACTTGATGTGAATTTTAAATGTACTCGCAAGTGCACGAATCGTTTGCAATAAAGGGTTTTGCAAGTGTGAGGTCGATTCCATATGGAATTGTGTTTTTGGAAACAAATTTATGACTAAATTAATCAAATCCTAACCTAGTTCCAAAAATTAAGAGATTTTGATTTTTGATAAATAAAAAAAAAACATAAACTAAATAAAGTAAAATAAAACAAAAGAAAAGGTAATAAGGTTTTGGAATTCACACCTACCAAATCATATCAACATATTCTCACGTTCATCAATACACATCCGAAGTTCTCACCATACAAATCTTATGTATGTTCTACTATGCTTCAAAAAATCATTAAATCATTCAATGAATCCGTTCTTTGCACAAATCACAAAAGATATCCGGTTTAAACTAAATCATCAAATGTATCTGTAGAACGAAACACAATGAATATCCAACGTTTTGATAAATAAAAACCCGAGCAATCAATTATGTGAAACTATCTTAAATCATCACATGTATCCGTAAATCACAATAGATATCCAAGAATCATTCCACAAATTGAAAATAAGTAAAACATTGGAAAAATTAAACCAAATAAAATCGGATAGTATAAACTTACATGAAAATATTGTTGCTCTTCAATGGTGAGGCTTCATCTTCAACCTTAGTTGAAAAACTAGCTACACATGACTATGAAAAATAAATTCTAAACTAAAGAAAAACTAAACTAAAAAGAAAAGAATATATGTGGTCTCTAGCTTCTCTCTCTTTTTCTTGAGCCTTAGAGGTCTATTTATAGGGAGAAAACAAATCCTAAAAGCCCTAGAATTCCTAGAAAAATCGGAGGTTAGTCTCCTAGTTTGAGTAGGAGACTCAAAACTCAATCCAAGAAGGAAAAGGACTCCAAATCCGTCCAGATTTGCGGCCTTTTATTTCGGGGTACTTTTGGCATAGCATAAATCCGAATTAGGAAAATAATATTTCACAATTATTTTTATAAAATTGAGTTAGCTTTCCAACGCCACTTGATTCACCTTAATCGGATACTTGAGCTGAAAGTTATGGCCAAATACTATGACTTGTGCAGAATCTGAATTCTCCAATTAAAGAAATTTCGATTTAGTCCTCTCCTTGATTTGGTTGAACATAACCACATCATCTAGGTCTTCTCAAAGTGTGCTTTCTTTCACCATAAAGCTATTATTTTCTCTCAATGACCTGTAAAATACTAAAATAACAAAACTAACCAAAAACATTAGAAAATAACAAAACTAAAGGTTTAGTAAATGCAAATTAAGGGGTCCACATATGCAATATTTGGCACTCATCAGTACTCTGTACCACCCAACTCTTCTAGTAGATTATCCCTTTTCTTTGTCTTGGAACTCGATGCCCGAGTTGGGTTGGAACCCAAAATGCTCGGAACATTTCTTCTTGATTTATGAACTCCTTGGCTCTCTCCATGAACTCATAAAGACTACGAGGTGGTTTCTGAGCCAAATCCGCCATCAAAGGCCCATCCCTCTTGACTCCCTGGAGCAAGGCACAATAAACAAACTCCTATGTAGCGTCTTCGATGGCGAGCCTTTCTTGGTTGGAGTGCATGAGAAAGATCTTCACTGACTCCTCGGGACCTTGTTGTAAAGACATCAAGGACCCTATAGGCCTTTTCCGCACAATCCTGGCCATAAACTTAGTCAGGAACATCTTTTTGAAGTCATCGAAGTTACTGATGGAGTTTGGCGGAAGATTCCGGAACTAGTCTAGGGCCCTCCCCAACAATGTGAGGGGGAAGGCCTAGCACACGACCTCATCTGATGCCTCGAGTACGTCGAGGTGAGCTCTGAAGTCATCCAAGTGCTCAATCGGATCTCTGAGTTCGGTGTACATCGGGACTTCGGGAAGTTTGAATTTCTCTGGAAGGTGGTAGACAGCTACCTAATCTGCAAACGCTGAGGCCGTTTTCTGGAACAGGCTATCCACTAGGGAAACCTCGCCTTTATGTCACTACTGAACTGCGTCAGCCAGGAGATCAAAGCGTTGCTCTAGCCTTGTGATCGTCTCCTTTTGCTTCTTTTCTTTTCGGAGGTCAAGGATTTCTGAACCCACTTCTTCTTCTTCATCTTCATTCCTTTCTCTAGCTCCTCCGCAATCTCCCTGTTCTCTTTTTCCTTAAGTCACCCACTGGTTTGATTGTTGCTTGCTTGTCCTTCATCGGGCGTTGTCCGCACTTCTTCCTCTCACCTTTGTAAGGCAGCATCTCTATTCGCCAATTCCCTCTCTAGTTGTGCGACCTTCTTGTTCAGGAGGTCTATGGTGACCGGGGATTACCCGAAGTCCTTGCGTCATCATGAATGTTGTTGTTCATCCCATGGTTTGCTAAGCGCGTTCTCACCATCTCGGATTTTTTTTAGAAAACATTGAAACGCTTCCCATAGATGGCGCCAAATTTTTGGTACAGTTTTCGGTATGGTGACTTGTCAGCTCCTGATTAGTCTTCTCGGGGCTAATGCAGGGACCCGCTCCTATCAATTAATCGGCTGATCAATGACCTACAAAATAACAAAGGTGTGCCGGGGGTTGGCCGACAAAGCCTCCTTCGATGGTTAAGTCAATGAGAGCTCTTATTAATATGAATAAGAGATGCAATCAACCCCCTTTACTTGCTCTTTTATCATGTATTTATACCTCCCTTTGAACTAGCTAACAGCTGACGTATGGAAGATCCCTTATTTTTCGGGATTGCTGACCCCTTGATACGAGATGTATAGCAGCTTGGTATAGTGCGAATAGTGACTGGACCTTTTGCCCAGCCTACCCTCTAACCAGATCTGACTTTGTTGAGTACTTGGGTTCATAAAGGTTGGAGATTCTAATAAATGCTAGAGATTCTATCCATAAAATCTCCACATCCGTTGGGACAGATGACAATCCCGGTCCGGCCGCCCGTCTCTGGTTGCCGAGAATGCGTGCCCGATAAGATGATTGGTAGACCTCCCTAGATACAGAGTCTTGTATCCGGGCTGTTGTCTATTTGACAGCTCTGCCATGGTCAAAACGGGTTTAATCCGATTCAATTGGTTCGTAGCCCACTTGGGCTTGGGAATGATAATTCCCCAACACCATGGCTGAAAGTGTAAGAGTCTTGTGTTGAAAAAGTGAAAACAAAAGGCCTGAATCATGAACACCTACAATAAAAAGATGAAAAGACAATATTCCTTTTGAAGACTAGCTTGTGGTGGGAGCTGTTTTGATTTTTTTGGGGTACTGGGTGAGACCAAACATAGAAATGGAGCTGCCATGCAAGGCAAAACGTAAAAAGATGCAATAGACATGACTACAAGGTTACCATGCTTGGGCCAAGGAAATTGGTGATTTTTCTCTTTAAAAAGACAAGACATGGAACTTGAGTTTGATTTTGGAGGTCTCCTCCTTTCGACTAGAACATTTTTATTTATTTAGTTTTTCTTTTTCTTTTATTTTGTTGTGTTTAATGTTTAGCAATTTGACTATGGAATTCATTTCTTTGGTTATGACTCGCTAATCTTTTAGCTATGACTTTGGGTGAAAGCTAGCATTTTTATTATGTGTTCTTGAGACTATTTTGGATGTTCTTCATAGATTAATGATTGAATGTAGTTGATGATTTTAAAATTGAGAAAAATTTCATGTTGACAAATTTATTTTTATTCATTATGAATTTTGTTTATATCAAATGTTTACTTTGTTTCATTTGTTATAATTCGAATTTATATTGAATGCTTAATCTCTCTTAACAAGTCATTGAAATCAAATTTTTAATCAAACATGTGGGTATAGTTTTTGGTACAGTGTGAATTGCACGTTCTTTAATGTTCTTCACGCTTCCCAAGATCACAACAAAACACCTAAAATCAAGAGACCGTTCCGGGAGTCTCGCTCTGATGCCTAAATTAGCTTTTGTGTGAAATAATGTTCAATGCACAAGAATTCAATCTGAGTTTATACCTGGGGTATGGGCCTATTTATAGGCAAAGAGGTGGAAATCAACCTGGATTAGGTTTCTTGCTCCTTGATCTAGGAGTGTGATCAACGTTTTATTTGGACTTCGATCATTTAGTAGATATATCATCTGATCTGATCTCGAAAAATTTGGGATCAGATTGGACTAAGAGTGCTATCCCGATTCTACCGGGGATAGGACTGCTGATCGGATTATGACTCCTACTTCAATTCAAGTTGGAGTAGAGTTCTAATCCGGATGTCCTGGGATAACTGATACTTGATTTCTTCGGACATGCTTGTCCCGGGCCTTGGTTGATTGAGTTGACTCTCGGTCTTGGGTTATCTGTAATCTTGGGACCCAATCTAGATTTACCTCCTGTCACGTATTTTCAGGAATAGTTGCTTGGTGTCTGACTCACGGGATAGAAATTTCCAGGAGTGTTGCTGTCTCGACTGCGTAATATCTATCTCACGGGATAGGACTTCCCGGGAGTCCTGCTATCTCCTCCTTGGGCCAGTACTGACCCAAAAGCCCATGATTCTTTTGATGGGCCGGCCTTAATGAAATTATTCCCAACAGTTAGCCCGCAATTGTCTTATCCGAAGCGTGCTCGAATAATGAGAATTTTATTTCTTGGAAAACCCAAGCCTTGACTTCTTCTTACGATGATGTTTTGGTGTCTTAAAACTTGAAACCTGCCAACCTACAAAACCCGAGGGTTAAGTTTGACCCCCCATGCCTTCTTGTTTTCTCTTCAGGGTTGTCTCCTTGTCTCCGGGAATGGCTAATGCCTCCAGATAACCTACTTGCTGAAAACCAGCTAACCTGAAAAATTGGGGGTTACCTGATAACCGAGGGTTGTCTCCCTCCTTGTTTTCTCTACAAGGTTGTCTCCCTGGATTTGCCTTAGGGTTTTCTCCCATCCTTGTTTTCTCTATAGGGTTGGTTGCTTGGATTAGCCTTAGGGTTTTCTCTCATCCTTGTTTTCTTTGCAGGGTTTTCTCTCTGGATTTGCCATAGGTTTTTCTCCCATCCTTGTTTTCTTTGCAAGGTCTCCCTGGCTGTCTATCTCTCGGGATGGGACTTTTTGGGAGTCCTATTGTCAATCCTCCTTGTTTTTAAATATGGTTTTCTCCCATTCTCCTTCCTTTAAAAGAAGTGACATCAATGGGTTCCCGATCTCTAGACCGAGAACGCTCCGATGCTTAAGTCAGCTCTATTCTTTTATTCAGAATATACATACTCCCAAAATGTGGGGAATCTGTCTTTATTATAATCAATTTGAGTTAAAAAATAATAGCCTAGTTCTTTGCAAACATAAATGTGAAAAATAAAAGTCTAGCCTGAGACTCCCGACGATCCTTTCTACCTTATCTCGGGCAGAATCTCCTGTTGTCTTGGCTCTCTACACCATGGGATCCTACTTCCTCGGTCCTTTTTTTTTTTTTTTTTTTTTTTTTTTTTTTTTTAATTTTATATCCTCTGGGGATCATTTTCTCGATCCCTCTCATCTAGCTGAGGACGGTCTCAGGGATAATAATCCCGTGGATGCTAATCTCGGGGCTGATAGTCTTGACGATTCAGAGTCCTGTTATTTCCTAGCTTATTTCGTTGCTCTCCCAAAATAGAACTAGCTTGCCATTCTTTATGAGCTCCTCGATTAACAACCTCAGGGCTATGCACCCCTAGGTGTAATGACCTGCTTGTTCATGGAAATCACAATATTTACCCTAATTCTTGGAAAGAGGATTACTTGGTATCTTTGGTGGCTGGTGATACTCTGGATCTCTTTCGATCTCCATGAGGACTTCTGATATCCCAGCATTGAGAGGTGTAAAGTTATAGTCTTTGAACTTCTTTACCGGCCTTTGCTCTTCCCCATTAGCTTTTCTGAATTCTTTCCTTTTCTTTTCCAGGGTTGTCTCTTGAGATAACCTAGAATTGACCATATCCTTCAATGTCTCTTCTTGATTAATGAATTCTTCTACCTTATCCATTAGACCTTGCAAGGTACTCGGTTGCTTTTGGGCCAATTTCTTCATCAAAGGATCCTTGAGTGAAATTCCCTGATAGATGGTAGCGAAGGCCATATACTCGATCGGATCTTCGACTGTTATTTTCTCTCGGTTAAATCGAGCCATAAACTCCTTAAGACTTTCGTTGCTTTGCTGGTGCAATGATAACAAGTATCTCGAAGGCTTCTTCCTTGTCCGGAAAGCTAAAAACTCCGTTAGGGATATCTTGGACGACTCCTTGAACTTATTAATAGAATTCGGGGGCAGCTTCTTGAACCAGTCCCAGGCATTCCCCGAAAGAGTGAGAGGGAAGGCCCGAAACGCTACTTATCGGGTGTCTAGTGAAGGTCTAGATGAGCTTGGAAATTCTTTAGGTGATAAAGAGGATCCCCTTCTCCAGTATAACTTAGGATCTGAGGTACCTTGAACTTCTTGGGTAGACGATAGTCTACTACCCGTTTAGTGAAGGGTGAGTCTATACCCATTAAGATCTTTGTTAGTTTGTGTTGACTGCATTCTGTTTGACAAAATCACTATCATGTAAAGTTGCTTTTTTATTCAGGGATGCCGTATATTTTAGAGTCTTCATTCCAGAAAAGTGCTTCAAGATGTTCAAGGAAGATTCTGTGTAGATTCCAACTCAGAGAAGTCGGATCCCAAGGTTTCGTCCAGACGGCCCAGTCATGCATCTGGACACCCATCAATGTCTAGAAGATTCTCAGTGCTCCAACGTACATCCGTCCAGACGTCATGGCAACAAGTTCAGACACACATCAGAGTTTGAGAAGAATTAGGTTTTCCTTCGCAGACACGGATATGGAAAGACAGCTGCATTCGTTCAGACGACAGGGCAACACCGTCTGGATGTGATCCTTAATAAGGTAAGACTTGAAGAAGAATTACAACCGTCCAAACGTCAGGGAAACACTGTTCAGATGCAGTCCTTATTATGGAAGTTACGTGCAGTAGAGATGCAACCGTCTAGACGCTAGGACAACATTTTCCATATACGACCTTAATATGGAAATGCGTAGAGCGCGTTATGGAAAGCCTGTTGCATAGAAGACCGTCCGGACACTCAATGCTTTCGTCCGGACGCCGCCTAGAGCATTCAGAGATAGACTTAATTTAGGTCTTCTTAGCTTATAAATAGAGGCCTCTAGGCATGTATTCTTTAGAGAATTTGGTATTTAATTCTTTATAGCTTAGAGAGGGTGTTTAGGGAGAATTTGTGAAGATCCGCAAGCTCTCAAGCATTCGCCGTTGTACTGTTACTGTGCTCGTGATTGAAGTCTATCTTAGGGAGGAGCCCTAAGGTAAAGGAATCCATAGAAGACCCCTTCAAGTAGGAGACTTGGTTGGGAGGCATTCACGTTGGGTTAAGTGTCAGAGTACAACATACTATCGCTGCATCGAGTATGTGAGTGTTACTGTCTTTGTACTAGCTTTGTCTTCTGATAGTGGATTTCTTGGGTTTCGCTGCCCTTGAGTGGTTTTTCTATTAATTAAGTTTCCACTTCATTAACAAAATATTTGTGTGCTTTAAATTTCTCACTTTTGATATTTTTTTACACGTTGCACACGGTAAATTAGAAGTCAATTTACTTTGTCAAGCTTATCCACCACTATGAATATGCTTTGGTCCTTCCTTTTTATGTACGTGCATTTTCTCTCCAACTCAGCAATAACTTTGCTCAAATCTCCTGCATTCTCCTGTCAATCTCCATGACGGTCAGGCCTTCTGTTCCTTAATTCCTGGGGATTAACTTCCCAAAAATTATCTTTTTGGTAATCGTCCTCCTAATGATCCTCCTCTCAATGACTGTGGCCGTCGGTATGGTTGTTGCGCTCTTTTTCTTCATTCTCATTCCGATTCATCTTGGGATGGGGCTGTCCCGGTCTCCTATGCAACAATTCTGCATTTTGCTGTGTTAAGTCTTCGATCTGGGCTTCCTACGTTGCTATGCGATCCTGATCTCCACCGTCTAGGTGAGGGCACGGTGGAGGCTATGGATTATTCTGAATCACCGGCTCTAGTCGAACTCTGGCATCTAGGTTGATCTGGATTCTGGAACGTGTGTTAATCACCATGACAAATCTCCTTTTTTTTTTCTTTCTTTTTGTTTTTTTTTTGGTAAGAGAAACAAATAAAGTTCCCACAGACGGCGCCAAACTGTTGGTACAATTTTTGGTACAGTGTGAACTACAAGTTCTTTGATGTTCTTCACGCTTCCCAAGATCACAGTAAAACAAAAAAAAATAAAAATCAAAAGACCCTTCGGGGGTTCTCGCTCCGATGTCTAAATTAGCTTTTGTGAGAAATAATGCTCAACGTACAAGAATTCAGTTTGAGTTTATACCTGGGTATGGGCCTATTTATAGGCAAAGAGGTGGAAATCAACCTGAATTAGGTTTCTTGCTCCTTCTTGATCTAGGAGTGTAATAAGATTTTTACTTGGACCTTGATCCTTTAGTAGATATATCATCTGATCTAATCTCGAAAAATTTAGGATCAGATTGGACTAGGAGTGCTATCTCGATTCTACTTGGAATAGGACTACTGATCAAACTAGACTTGGACTAGGAGTCTTATCCCGATTCTACTAGGGATAGGACTGCTAATCGGATTATGACTCCTACTTCAATTCAACTTGAAGTAGAGTCCTAATCCGGATTCCTTGGGATAACTAAACCTGATTTCTCCAAACATGCTTGTTTGGGCCTTGGTTGACTGAGTTGACTCTCAGTCCCAAGTTTTCTATATTCCCGGGACCTAATATGGATTTACCTCCTGTCGTGTATTCTCGGGAATAGCTTCTTGGTGTCCGACTCCTGGGATAGGTCTTTTCGGGAGTGCTGCTGTCTCGGCTGCTTAATGTCTATCTCGCGGGATAGGACTTCTCGGGAGTCCTGCTGTCTCTTCCTTGGGCCGGTACTGACCCAAAAGCCTATGATTCTTTTGATGGGCCGGTCTTAATGGACTTATTTCCAACAAAACCCATGCTCAATTGACTTTATTTTTAATTAGTGCATAATTGTTTTATCTTCCTACTAGGAGAGTGATTCTCTACGTAGTTGAGTAAAAAATGTCTCGAGAATACGTAATAGAATACTAGGTCGATCCTTAACGCCCTAGTGCGTTTCCCATTCATTTTCCTTAGCTCTTTTTTACTTGTTAATTTAATAGCTCCATTGCTCCATTTCTTAGTGGAAAAACAACAATCAACTTGTTTTATTTTTTTCAACATGATAATCAAAATTTTACTTGAGTGTCTATCATTCCTTGTGGATCGACTTCGGTCTTACAAAGAATTTTACTACTTGCGATAGCCTGCACTTGGGTTTTACAATCTTTTTGACGCAGCAGTACATCATATGGATTAATTGATTAATTCAAAAATACAAAGTAGAATGTAGTCACATTTGTTTAGTAGAATCAATTTTGATTAATAGTAACCTATGACAAAGCATGGATTACTAGAGTCACATGCCTATTGGATCTAATTGTATTTTTTTTTCCTTTAGGTCGATCTTTGAGTTGGTGTAATTTGAATATTGGTTTTGGGCCTCAATTATTTATTAAGACTTGTTTTATTTTATAAAACTTAGGCCAAAATTTTTTATTCTAATGTGGCTTGTTATTTGGAGTTGTCTGATTCTTTTAATTTATTCTCAAGTGTATCAATAATGTTAAATAACATGGTATTCTCAGATCTCAAAGAGTCAATCAAAGCATGTGATTCAGATAACTGAACAATCAAAGACTCTTTTTCTTGCTTCACCTTTTTGAGCTCTTTTGGAGAAACAATTTTATCTATTTTAGCAAAAACTTTAGAGAGCTCAATATCATGATTTTCTTCAGATAACTGAGAGAAATCCATGATAAAAGGTGTAATAAAAAAAAAGAAGTCACAAGAGATGAGGATCACACTCAGGAAATAAATCCTTTCAACGGAGTGTTCCTGCTCTGATACAAGTGTGTAAAGTGTGCAACAAAAATAACAATGCGGAAAGTGAACAACACAAAGATTTTTGCTGACGAAGTGGAAACTCAATCAAGAGAAAAACCACTCCGGGGCAGCCAAACCCAGGAATTCCACTATTCAGAAGACAAAGCTAGATACAAGATAGTAACACTCACATTAACCCGATGCAGTGGTCGTACCTTGCTCTTTGACGTGTAACCCAACACGAATGCTTCCCAACCAGGTCTCCTACCTGAAGGGGTCTTCAATGAAATCCTTTACCTTAGGGCCAACCCCTAAGATAGACTTCAGATGTAGCGCAGCACACTTGTAGTGGCTTCAGAGGGATCTTGAACTTCTCTGAGCTCTTGTGGAATTCAATACCGAATTCTTATAGTTCTCAATGCCCAGGTGCCTCTATTTATAGGCTGAGGTGCAGAATAGGCGACTGCTGTAATATGTATGGACGCCGTCGAGACGGTGAACCTGGGCCGTTCGGACGGACAACTATACGACAGGATTTTCCAAAAATTTCGCTGAAAATCTTTCCTGTTTAAGAGCCGCGTCCGGATGGTGAGACACTGACGTTCGGACGGTCGCATGTCCGCTGCAAGTAATTTCCATATAAGGCTTCGCGCGTCCGGACCTAGGGGGATGAAAGTCCGGACGACAATTCTTCAACACGCAATTTCCATATCTGCTATGCATGCGTCCGGACCATGAGAGGCAGGCGTCTGGACTGTTGAAGTCGAATCGGCAATTTCCATATTAGTTGCACGCGCGTCCGGACCAAGGCTGACTGATGTCCGGACGTTGTATCAATCTTCCCATATTCTGAACTTGGAAAGAATCTGAAGCTGATCGATCACTGATGGACGTCCGGACATGCTGCTGAGAGGTCCGGACAGATGCAAGCTGGAACATAAGCTTCTTGATACAGTGGAGGGTCCGGACGGAAAGATACGTTGTTCGGACGGATGATGCTGGTCTGTCTGGCGTTCGGACAGGAAAGACACGTCGTCCGGACGGCTGACAAGGAGTCTGAAATCTTCTATCTTTTTGGCAGTGCAGAGTCTTCTAAAAATGCTCTGACAAGTGGAATCCCTGTTTACAACATCTTTACACATAAGTATTCAATAAGTGAAAATTTCGATTCTTACGTGACATTACCACATCATCAGAGCTAAATATTGGCTGCAGAATATAATTATCTAACAACAGACTTGAAAATGAATAACACATCAGAGCTGCTAACTAAAAATACCTCAAAATAGATGGATAAAATACTACAGAATAATTACACGTAAAGATAGTATTTGTGCCGCACGTAGCACATAATTCACAACCAAAATATCTATAGTATCATTATTACACACCAACATAAAATATAAAGATTGTTTCTGAATATTAACATATTGAACTACAACATAGTAGTTCACAAAATGGAGGCAACCTAGCCTCAAACACCTATTTCAGGATCTGTCTAAGGGTCTGGATAATTCTGATACTCCTCATCTTCATAATCTGTTTTAATGAATAATACAGAGAGAAAACAACAATACAAAATACCTAAGTGAGTCTGCAGTTTCCCAAAATATAATGAATGCTGATTTATTTAATAAATGTAACATAATGCAGATATGGCTTTATAATCACATGTATACGCAATATATGATCCATGGTAGCTAATCATAGTCATAGATTGAATATAAACATAATCATAAAGTAGTAATATGACAGTTTTAAATGTAGAGTTTTAAGCATTGCCTTTTTTCCACTCCTCTGTTGGCCTAGGAACGGTTAGCGTCTTATTCGATGCTTGGGCTTCCTCACATTTAACTTTTAATTATAATCTTTAAAAGCCTAGGCTCCTGGAAACCTGGGTCTTCCTTGGTGATCTAGATGCACCAATTTTTGTATTTATTATTCTTTTTTTCGGTACTATTAGTTTGTAATTGGCCACATTCTGTTGGACAAAATCACTTCTTTGTAATGATGCTTTTAAACAGGGATTCCGCTATTCAGAGTGCTTCCAGAAGATGTTGCACAATCTACAAGTCAGAAAAATCGGATCCCTTGCAGCCGTTCGAAAGATGTGATATATCATCCGGACGCCCAACTGTCCAAAGCATCATCCATTCGAATGACGAGAACTTTCCGTCGAGAAGCTTGGAACTGCTCCAGCTTGATCCGTCCGGACGTTTCAGCAGCACGTCCGGACGACACTCAGTGTTCGACTAGCTATGGGATTTCCTTCCAAAAACACAGATATGGAAAGATCGCTGCAACCGTTCGGATGATGTGGATTCTCGTCCGGATGAGCTCATCCATAAGGCAAGTATCACATTCAAAATTCAGACGTCCGGATGACAGTCTTCATGGTCCGGATGCCCGAGCTACTTACACTAACCCGTCTGGATGCGCGAAGCCTTAATATGGAAATTGTGTGCAGCTAAAGTGCGACCGTTCGGACGATAGGGCACCACCGTCTGGACGTAGCTCAAATCAGAAAGAATTTTAGAGAAATTTTGGAAAACCGATCGCACAGTTGTCCGTCCAGACGCCCTATGACTACCGTTTGGACGGCGCCTAGGTTTTATCAAGCCAGACACTCATTTGAACCTACACCCTATAAATAGTGGTCCCTAGGCTTGAGAACAGCAAGAATTCGGTATTGAATTCTTTAGTGCTTAGAGAGTTAAATTGTAAGGTTATTGTGCTGAGTAAGTCTCTCTAAAGCCATTGCTGTGTGTGCTGTTGCTGCGCTGATCTGAAGTCTATCTTAGGGGTTGGTCCTAAGGTAAAGGATTCTATTGAAGACCCCTTTCAGGTAGAAGACCTGGTTGGGAGGGGTTTGTGTTAGGCTACACGTTATAGTGCAAGGTACGACCACTGCATCAGGGGTATGTGAGTGCTACTACTTTGTAACTAGTCTTGTCTTCTGAATAGTGGATATCCTGGGTTTGGCTGGCCCGGAGTGGTTTTTCTCATATTGAGTTTCCACTTCGTTAAGAAAATTCTTGGGTCTATTAAATTCCGCATTGATATTATTTTGTTAACATTTTGTGCACACACACACACTTGCTTTATATTAAGAAGTCATTTTAATTTTTCAATTGGTATCAAAGCTTGGTACACTTTGCTTAGATTTAATTCTTGAGTGTTATTTTTTTTGACTTCTATTCAAAATGTCTCAAAGTCTTAATGATGTTCCTGCCTTTGATAGTACGAACTATGGCTATTGGAAAGCTCGTATGCGATTCTTTTTAAAATCCATTGACTGTTGGAGTATTGTTGAAACTAGTTGGACTAAGCCAGCGGATGCAACGCTCGAACTAGTCACTGAGAAAAACGTGCGACTTTCCAATGATAAAGCCCTCCATGCTTTCTGTCAAGCACTCTCACCATTTGAATTCGCAAGAATTTCAAATAGTGAGTCCGCTAAAGAAGCGTGGCAAATTCTTGAAATAACATATGAGGCATTAAACTTGTTAAATCTGCCAAACTTCAAATGTTGATTTCCAAATTTGAAGAAATTAAGATGTTGGAGGATAAGACATTTGGAGAGTTTTACTCCAAGATGAGCGACCTAAGAAACCAAATGGTGAGTCTTGGGAAAACTGTCTCTGATGTAAAACTCATCCGCAAAATTCTAAGATCTTTGCCTAAGCGTTTCAGGATCAAGGTAACCACAATTGAAGAGAGCAAAGATTTGGAAGAAATGAAGATTGAAGAGTTGGTGGGATCTCTTCAAACTTATGAGCTGTCCTTGCCTCCAGTTAAGAAGCTTAAAACCATTGCTAGGAAAGCTTCCAAGAAGAAGGTCGAAGTCTCATCTGGAGATGACTCTGAGGATGAAGAAAAAGTTATGACCATGCTGGCCAAGAACTTCAAAAGATTAATGAGAAATGAACGGTTCAAAAAGAAATTTTCCAAAAAAATGAAGAAGGTCCCCAGAGAAGCTGAACCTGAGGAAGCCAAGAAGAAAGATCCCAGGGGCCCAAGATGTTATGAATGCTTAGGGTTTGGGCATATCCGGGCCGATTGTGGGAATCTCTAGCAAGGTAAGGGGAAGGCTTATAACGCGACTCTCAGTGATGAGTTTGAAGAAGAAGAAGCTCCTGAGTAAGAGAAATTTATAGCCTTTGTGGCTCCATACGTCAAAGAAGAAGATTCTTACTCAGAGCATAGTGATGATGGGGAAGAACTCAAAGAGGCTTATAAAACTCTTTATGTGGAGTTCAAAAAGTTGAGGGAAGGTCGTAAGCAGCACATTCATGATCTGACCAGTTTGCAGACTGAGAAGAGTTAATTGCTGCACAAAATATAGGAGCTAGAGGAGAAGCTACTAGAGACTCAACTTAAATTAGAGAGAGTCACTAATGAAAAGCTGACTCAAATGCTATCTATCTAGAAGAGCTCAACCGACAAGACTAGTCTTGAGTATGTAGCTCCTCCCTCTGATACTCCCTCTACTTCCAGGACTGTCTGTGTTAAGCCTACAGTCCCAGAGCCTCCCCCCATTGTTGAAGATAAATGGAAGGAAAAAATTAATGGAGATGTTCCGGGCACTCAGAAGCCTTCTTCCATAAGAAAATATCCTATATGCCATCACTGCTGTCTAAGTGGGCATGTCCGACCCCAGTGCTCCCTTCTTAAAGCACAAAAAGCAAAGGTCAAGAAAGAAGTGCCCAGACAAGCAAATTATGGCACAAGACCTCTAGCCCAGCATCATACTCCATGGTATCAGGCTACTTATCATGCTTGATGGAATCAAGCACCAAAGCATCAGGATCAAGCCCCTTGGTCTCATGCACCATGGCACCAGACTTCTCAGCATCAGCGGCCTCAACAGCGATTTGTACCTGCCAATCATAGTGGCAAATCTAAGACCAAATCCAAGCACTTTAAAAGGCCGCAGAAGGTGGAAGATGATCAATACTGCAGGTAGCCACCTATTTGGATGCAAAGCATGATGGAGTGGATGGGTCAACAGATGAAGTCCTACCAGCAACCACCCACAGGAAGGCAAACTTGGGTCAGAAAGAAGAAATACGTTCACCCCATAAGGGGGAATAGACTCACCTAGATGATGAAGGTACTCATGCCTAGGATTTGGTTCCTAATCCAAAGGCATCAGGTTTGATTGCTTGTTTTTTACTTGATATATTCTGTGCAATCTGGGAACCATCTTTTTTCCCCCTATTTCTCTTGAGAGAATATTACAGGTACTATCTGGGGAAGACAAAAAAAGCAGGTCGAGCGACTATTTTTCTGTATTGGCAACATCGAGCTTACACAGGTTTGATCATGCCTTGCATGTTATATGATGTCATTTCCATATAGCATTTTGTTTAATAAAAAAAAAAATTTGGGGAGAAATTGTAGGAATTTTTTTCTTTTCTTGGCATGTTAGATATTGCTTGTGTTTTTACCTGATATCTCAATTCTTTATGCATTAATTTACTTTACTTAGAAATGATTGAGAGTTTATGACTATATCTGCCAAGTTTTTTCCTGTATATGCAAAAGTTGGATAGCTTCTTTCCTCAAGCGATGAAAATGTACACTATCCAAGACTCCCCTAAAGGTACATCTTTCCTTCTCTGATTTTTTGCTTCTAGAAATTCTGAATAAGAGAAGAGGTATTTGAAAAGATGGTCAAATTGAACAAGATGCTAGTTGAACCTAGAACCTAAAAATTCTGGTACTCTCTAGGTTGCAGCATCAAAAGAATCAAGCAGTTACTCTTATGAATCCTGTACTATGCATGTATATTCACTGCTTATGTGCTGAATTAGCTATATACCTTGTCCTTCATGGTGCAAGTAAAATTTTACCTTGTCCTTCATGGTATAAGTAAAACAATTAGGTGCTGCATCTTAAGGGGAGTGTATCAGATGAGGGTGGCTAGGCCCTAGTAATTTATAAGGTTTGACTTTTGACTAATTTTTCACTGATTTTCTCTCTTGTCTAGAAAATATGGTTGCTTTTTGTCATATCAGTGAAAGTCATACCTTTTGGGAAAAGTCTTCACACACACACACACACACACACACACATTGCATGAGTTGAGTAATCTATTTAAATTTTCTCTCTACAGGAAAATCTTTGTGCTGATTGAACTCTGAACTCTTTTTATATCTTTGCATAGTTTTGAGATGCTATCTGATTGCTTTATCAGTTGATTATACATGTGTGTTCTGAAGCTGACTTTAGGAAACAAATTTTTGCAAATTTTCCCTCAGTTTCTGTCATTTCATTGTGAAGTGTCCGGACGGTAATGTTACAAGTCCAGATACGCGCGGCTCTGGCGGCCTGACGGTAAGGTTACACGTCCGGACGTGTGCGGCCTGTCGCATATTTACGAGGCAACGCGCATCCGGACGGGTTAATGAGCCATCCAAACAGGGACCCTGATGTGTCACAAATATTGTGTATTTGGACCCCTCAATTTACATTAGTTAAACCTTTAGTTTTGTTATTTTCTAATGTCTTGTGTGAATTTTAGTGTTTTAGTGTTTTGTTGGACTTTGAGATAAATATTTGTATATATGTATATGCTTTTGAAATGTATACACACACACACACACACACACACACACACACACACACACACACACACACACACACACACACACACACATATATATATATATATATATATATATATTTTGTTGGTGGTGATTTATTTTTAGCAAACATCAAGACACAAGCATGGCTCGGCAAGGACAGCAAGTGGACTTAACCATTCGGACAGCAGCTCTTGCACGTGAAAGGAGGACAGTAGCAAAGGCAGCACACATCCTCACATCTCTCATTTTCTTCCCAATCGGCCAACATGGTCAGCCCACCAACTTGGACAGCTTCTACAAGCAACCGGACACCTGGACAGCACTCATCAGTTCTCCTCTCTCCAAGGACAGCAGCTTGCAGCACGTGAAGGGTAGCGAAAGCAGGCCAGCCAGCATGGGCAGCACCTCTCCCTCAAGTCTCCCCTTGCGTGTCCCCCCTTCCAACACAATGCAGAACATACATGTGACCTGCAGGACAACACCTGCAGCTGCTGGACAGCACCTTGGACAACTCCTTCAGCTCCTGCAGCTTCTGGCAGCACCTGCAGGGACAGCAACTCATCCACGCCTGGCAGCACCATCTCCACACGGCAAGCTCTCCTTGGATAGCTCCTGCAGCTCCTGCAAGGGACAGCAGCAACCCATCCTTGCTTCTCCCCACACGGCAGCTTGGAGGCAGGAACACATGCTGCTGACAGCAGCTGCCAAAGCTGCTGGACAACAGCATCCACTCACTCCCTTTTTAGCAAATCCAAGCTGGCAGCAAGGACAAAAGGGAGGAGAAAGCAAAGGGGGAGACCATCCGGAAATGAGGAAAATAAAGGGGGAATCCGGATTGAAGTGAAAGGGGGAGATTGGGCAGAAACTTTCGGTGGACAGCAAGGGCATGGGAGGGTTTTCAACACCAAATTCTCAAAGGATCTCCATGTGTGGCTAAAGCTCTCCCTAGGGTTTTGATAAATCCTATCCAAGTATCAATGGCTTAATTGTGTTTTATTTTGAGATATTTATTTTGGGCATTGATGATTGTATAACTATGAGAATTACATTTTCGTAATTGGTTTTAAAGTTAAATGCAATCATGATGAAATGTTTATCTAGAAAGCTTATCATTTTGATTGTGCTCAAATTATGTTTATTATTCAAAAGATGATAAATGTAATGGTTATGCAATGGTATTATTTTGAACATGCAACAAGAGAATTTGATACTTCATGCCTAGGATAGACGGATGATGCTACACCCTAGCTTAGGTAGATGATCCGTACTAATCTTAGGATGGGGTATGCTTATTTTTAATGATGGTATTTTCTTGACACCTTGTTGAGCGCTTGACAACCGCACACGGGTAATATCATGCCTAGAAAGAATGTCTCATGTTAATGTGATGGCCATTGGTACAAGGATAGTGGTGAAATCAATTCCCTAGTTTCCCATATCATTTCATACAACTTTAATTTAATTTGTAGAATTTAATTTCTGTTAGTAGTTTACAATTTGAAAATCACAAAAAAACAACATACTTTCCAAAGGATAAATTAGGACCAATTTTATTAAAGCTTGATGCATGCAACCAATACATTCCCTGTGGATCGACACCCTCAATATAGACATTATCCTACAATGATTCGTTCTATTGCGAGTGGTATTATTATTGAAGTAAGAAAAAACCACATCAGACCCCACTGAACAATTGAAATTGACTTCAAAGATAAAGTGTGTGCATAAGTGTCAACAAAAATTAAGGCACAGCGGAAAGTAAATGACACACAGATTTTTGTTGACGAAGTGGAAACTCAATTAAGAAAAAACCACATCAATTTTTGCGAGTGGTATTATTATTGAAGTAAGAAAAAACCACATCAATTTTTGGCGCCGTTGCCGGGGAATGTTTAACGGATGCATTATTAAGTTTTTCAAGAATTGTGATAAATTTTACCCTTTGTTTTGCTTTACAATTTTTTTTTGTTGAATTCATAAAGTTTCTGTTTTGCTCAGTACATATAGATTAATTTGTGCCCCTGTTTCAGTTCTGTACCAAGGACAGTAAGTAAAAAAAAAAAATCGAAATCTTTTAAAAAAAATCGAAATCTTTTAAAAAAAATGAAAGTCATTCTTTTTAAACAGAATTTTGGTACATCGAGCAAGTTTGTATATTTTCTTTCATTTGTTCGTTTATGTTTTTAGTACCTTTTCTTTTTAATTTGTGTTAGTAGTGTGAATTGTAGATTAGTTTATGCTAGGTCGTCGATCTTTATCACTTCCTTCAAATTTGTGCGACCTTGAACTTGGGCGTACTCTTAGACAAAATAGGACCAGAAGAACGGCTAGTGTGTCTAGAGAACATTCTAACTCAGTCATGGCCGATGAAGAAGAAAGACCTGTTTTGTTAAGAGATAACTATCTCCCGTCCACCTACAATTCACCTTCATGTCTTCAGCTACCTAATGTCACGGTGGCTAATTATGAAATTAAGTCCAGCATAATTCAAATGCTTCCATCTTTCTATGGACTTAATAACGAAGATCCTTACAAGCACATTGATGAATTCTTAGAAATCTGTTCGACGATTAAGATGCACGGTTTCTTTGAAGATGCGTTGAGGATGCGTCTTTTCCCGTTTTCTCTGAAGGAAAAAGCCAAGCATTGGCTAAAGTCCCTTGAACCCAACATTGTCACGTCATGGACTCAGATGCAGCAAGAATTCATGAAGAAATATTTTCCCATTGGCAAGAACAATCAAATAAGGAAAACCATCATTGGTTTTTCACAACTTGAGGGAGAACAATTCCACGAGACGTGGGAAAGATTGAAGGATCTGTTAAGGAAATGCCCGCACCATGCCATTCCTAAATGGCAGCTGGTGCAATGTTTCTATGATGGCTTGACTGAGCCACATAGGCAGATGGTTGATGCCTCCTGTGGAGGTACTTTCATGATGAAGAGCGAGAATGAAGCATGGATTCTATTTGACAATTTAAGTGAAAACTCTATGCAACATGCTTCTAGTACTTGTCGTAGGACCCCTGCTCACAAAGCTCCCAAGACGGAAAATCTTTTTGAAGCAAGTACTCCATTCGATGTGACCACCAAGGTGGACGCATTATCTCGGAAGATAGACCAGCTCATGGCAGCCGACTTCGCACCTACTTCCTCTTCGTACATCCCTCCACAGCATGAACCCTACTCTTTTTGCTCCAGCGCTGCTCATCACGTCAGAGACTGCCCTACGGCTGGGCAATTCTCTGAGCTTTCGACAGAGCAAGTTAATGCTACTTTCTCTAGACCGGGGAATGATCCTTATTCCAATTCATATAACCCGGGATGGAGAAATCACCCGAATTTTTCATGGTGAGCGCAAGCGACGGACAATTCTGTGCCACAGCATCCCAATCAGGCCTCCCGACCACAATCCAATTATCATCCTCCTCACCAACAAAGTCATTCAATTCCACAGCCTCCCAGGAACTCTTCTTTTGAAGATAAAGTGCTAGCCGCTCTTAGCAAACTCGAGTCACAAACTCAGTTGCTAAACTCTCATTCTCAATCAATTTCCAAGCTAGAAATCCAAGTTGGTCAACTGGCGAACGCCCTCAATAAAAGAACGGAAGGAACTCTACCAAGCCAACCAGTGGTGAACCCCAAGGGGCATTGTATGATTGATGAGAACACTGCTAGCAGTTCTAAACATGACCAAGTACAAGCTGTCACTGTTTTGAGGAGTGGAAAACTTGTGGACAACAAGGTGGAGGAGAAGAAAGATGAAGAGTCAGAACCATCAAAGAAGTCGAACCAAGCGAAAGACAAAGGAGTAGTGCAAGACGACATTCCTATTTCTACGGTGCCTTATGCACCTAAGGCTCCATTTCCAGAACGCCTCAGAGAGTCCATTCAGTTTGGAAAGCAAGGAGAGAATATCCAGGACATGCTTGAGATCTTCAAGCAAGTGAAAATTAACATCCCTCTGCTAGATGCTATCAAGCAAATTCCTTCATATTCCAAGTTTCTCAAGGACTTGTGCACTCAAAAGCGCAAAACAAAGAGTCATACTCCAAAGAAGGTTGTTCTAACTGAACAAGTCAGTTCCCTCTTGCAGCATAGCATTCCTTTGAAATACAAAGATCCTGGTACTCCCACCATTTCTTGTACAATTGGAGACCACAAGATAGGAAAAGCCCTCCTTGACTTGGGCGCAGGCGTGAATCTACTTCCTTACTTTGTGTACCTGCAGTTAGGCTTAGGAGAACTCATCCCCACCACTGTTATCTTGCAGCTGGCGGACCGATCTGTCAAGAGACCGCGGGGAATAATTGAAGATGTAATCATTCAAGTGGACAAATTTTATTTCCCTGTGGACTTCATTGTTTTAGATATTGAGCCAGTCCCCAACCCTGACAAGATGATTCCTGTTATTCTCGGCCGACCTTTCTTAGCCACGGCCAATGCTTGCATTGATTGTAGAACAGGGATTATGGAGATAACTTTTGGGAATATGAAAGTCAAGCTGAATATTTTCAATGCCTTCCAACAGCCCCCAGATGCAGCTGAGTGTTCTTTTGTTGACCTCATTGATGAATCAGTTGAAGAAGTACTGCCCCACCTGTTGATGAAGGACCCTCTTGAAGCTTGTTTGAACCATTTCAGCAGTGAAGATTTTGATGTTGAGCAGTACATTGGTGAAGTTCATTCCCTGCTCGACACTACTGACCAGATTGATTGCCCTCCGTGGAAATTGGCTAAAGAAGCACTGCCCTTGACTTCAGGGACCCCTCCCATTCCTTCTTTAGAATCCCCACCGAAGCTTGAGTTGAAGCCTCTTCCGGATAAACTCAAGTATGCGTTCTTAGGTTCGGATGACACTCTCCCTGTGATCATTGCGTCTGACTTACAAGAAGATCAGGAGAGTGAATTGATAAGTGTACTGAAGGAGCACAAAGAAGCAATTGGTTGGACGATAGCAGATTTAAAGGGAATTGACCCATCCATTTGTATGCATCGTATCCACTTGGAAGATGATGCCAAGCCTTCTCGCGAGGCACAACGTCGGTTGAACCCTAACATGAAAGAAGTGGTAATGAAGGAGGTTGTGAAGCTATTAGATGCGGGCATGATTTACCCCATCTCTGACAGTAAATGGGTGAGTCCCATTCATGTTGTACCAAAAAGATCAGGAGTGACGGTAATTAAGAATAAGGACAACGAGTTAATCCCAACCCGAGTCCAATCGGGATGGAGAGTTTGCATTGACTACCGCAAGCTGAATTCTATGACCAGGAAAGACCATTTTCCCCTCCCTTTCATTGATCAAATGGTGGAACGTTTAGCTAGTCGCGCGTACTATTGTTTCCTCGATGGATATTCCAGCTACAACCAAGTTCCCATGGACCCGGAAGACCAAGAAAAGACCACTTTTACATGCCCTTTTGGAACGTTCGCCTATCGACGCATGCCCTTTGGGTTATGCAATACACCTGCTACTTTTCAGCGGTGCATGATCAGCATTTTCTCTGACATGGTTGAGCATTACCTCGAGGTGTTTATGGATGATTTTTCGGTTTTCGGTTGTTCGTTCAAAGAATGTTTGCACCATCTGAATCTTGTGCTGATACGATGTAAAGAGAAGAATTTGATTCTTAACTGGGAGAAATGCCATTTCATGGTGAAACAAGGAGTAGTGTTGGGGCATGTTATCTCCCCACGTGGCATTGAAGTTGATAAAGCAAAGATTGACTTAATTTCTAACCTTCCGCCTCCACGGACGGTAAAAGAAATTCGATCTTTCCTAGGACATGCCGGATTCTATAGGAGATTCATTAAGGACTTTAGCAAAATTTCCAGGCCTTTGTGCAGTTTGCTTGCCAAAGATGCCCCATTCCTCTTTGATGATAAATGCTGTCAAGCATTCCAGACTCTGAAAACAGCTCTGACATCCGCGCCAATTATCCAGCCACCAAACTGGAATGTGCCTTTCGAGATAATGTGTGATGCTTCAGATTATGCAATTGGTGCTGTTTTGGGGCAGCGTTTTGACAAACTCCCCCATGTCATTTACTACGCCAGCAAAACTCTTAATGATGCACAACTCAATTATTCTACCACTGAAAAAGAGTTGTTGGCGGTTGTCTTTGCGTTAGACAAATTCAGATCCTACTTGTTGGGATCAAAGGTCATAGTCTACTCGGATCATGCCGCATTGAAGTATCTTTTGTCTAAAAAAGATGCTAAATCTCGTCTTATCCAGTGGATTTTGCTACTACAAGAATTTGACATTGAAATTCGGGACAAAAAGGGTTCCGAAAATTTGGTAGCTGACCATTTGTCTCGGTTGATCGTGGACTACAATGAGGATACTTTGCCCATTGTTGAGACATTCCCTGATGAGCAGCTCATGCACATTGCTCAAATCTCTGTACCTTGGTTTGCGGATATCGTTAATTATCTTGTCACTGGCCAAATGCCCTTGCATTGGACTAAGCAAGATAGACTTAAGTTATTGACCAGGGTGAAACATTTCTTTTGGGACGACCCATACTTGTTTAAGTATTGTCCCGATCAAATTATTAGGAGATGTATTCCTGACAGTGACCAAACTAGTGTCATCTCCTTTTGTCATGACCATGCTTGTGGGGGCCATTTTAGTGCTCGAAAGAGCGCTGCAAAAATTTTGCAGTGTGGATTCTATTGGCCTTCCATTTTTCGTGATGCCCATACTTATTGTGCAGCTTGTGAGCGCTGTCAGAAGTTAGGCCGCATTTCTCGACGGAATATGAAGCCTCTCAACCCAATTCTTATAATTGAAATCTTTGATGTTTGGGGCATCGATTTCATGGGACCTTTCCCTAGCTCCTATGGTAATCTTTTTATTCTCGTCGCGGTTGATTACGTGTCTAAGTGGGTGGAAGCAAAGGCGTGCAAAACAAATGACCACAAAGTTGTGGTCCAATTCTTGAAGGATAATATTTTTGCTCGTTTTGGTACTCCACGGGCTATCATTAGTGATGGAGGCAAGCATTTTTGCAATAGGGTTTTCGACCTTCTCATGAAGAAATACGGGATAACCCATAAGGTTTCCACCGCCTACCATCCGCAAACAAGCGGTCAAGTGGAAGTATCTAATCGGGAGATCAAGCGCATCCTGGAAAAGACAGTGAATCCCACAAGAAAAGATTGGTCAATGAGATTAAATGATGCACTGTGGGCATATCGGACTGCTTTCAAGACTCCCATTGGTATGTCCCCATACCGCCTTATTTTTGGAAAAGCCTGCCACCTCCCAGTGGAGCTGCAACACAATGCATATTGGGCCATCAAACGGCTTAATTTTGATCTCCACGAGGCGGGTTCTCAGAGGAAACTCCAGCTTGATGAGTTGGAGGAAATTCGGAATGATGCGTACGACTGTGCGAAGCTCTACAAGGAAAAAATGAAGAAGATTCATGATCAACAAATTTTGAGAAAATCCTTTGAAATTGGTCAAAAGGTTCTTCTCTATAATTCTCGTTTGCATCTTTTCCCGGGAAAACTCAAATCTCGATGGACCGGACCGTTTATCGTTCGTACCATTTCGACCCATGGAGCTATCGAGATTGAGGATCCCAAGAACGGCAATACATTCAAAGTAAATGGCCAAAGGTTGAAACCGTTCTTGGAATTGAAAAATCCAGAAGTAGAGGAAATGCTACTGGACGACCTCGTCTATCACGACTGATTGGGGGACGGTCGGGCTAACGACGTTAAACTTAGCGCTTGGTGGGAGGCAACCCATCCATCCAGTTGATTGTGTTTGTTTATATTCAATTCATTTTCTTTATTTTCGGTAGTTGTTTTTATCTACTAACATTTTTTTCCATGCATTTCATGATGCCTAGTCCATTATACGGCTGGAGCAGTGTTGTGTTTTTCAGGACAGATGCACCTACATCCAAGTTTGGGGGAGTTCGATTCGCCCCATCTTTTCCTTCTCTCCCGGTAATGTATCTCTATTCACACATTGAGGACAATGTGTCATTCAAGTTTGGGGGTAAGGAATGTCCTTTCGTTTTGAAATGTCCTTTCGTTTTCCTTTTGTTTTTATGTTTTGTTTTTTTTGTTAAAAAAAAAAAAAAAAAAAATCTGAGAATGTGTGACATTTTAACTCTGATTTGCATTCATTGGCGAGTTTAAAGTTATGAACACATGATCATTTGACTAGGAAAGCTGAATTGGTTACTTGTTTTTGAATATGCGATGATATCACATGTTTTACCTTGCACTTAGCACAGAGCACACTAGCATATATTTGTGAGGCATGAAATGTGAAACCAAATATGCTTGTGCTTGATGTCTTAGATTTCAATTGGTTGACGTGTTGGGTGAGTACCTTGGCATCTGTGTATAGTTTATCTTAAAAAAATAAAAAGAAAAGAAAAGAAAAAAAAGAAAAAAAGAAAAAAAAAAGTGTTAGTGTAGTAACTGTTCTAAGCCTTTTGTTGAGTAACCGGGCCTCTTGCCTCATTAAGCAATGAGTGTTCGCGTCAAAAAACAAGAAGTTTGGAATGGTTAATGTAGAGCTAAGGGCTAGTTTAGCTTCGTAGCCTTTTTTACTCGAGTTAGTAAATCTTTAAGGGTGTTCTACATCTAATGCCCTAAAGCCATCCGGTTTGGGAGTCATTGGTCTAAAGCTCGTTACATGGGTCAATTAGAAAGCTTAAGGAAGCTGGACATTGCACAGTCCGCATGAATAAAAAAGAAAGAAAGTTGTCTTTAGAGTGTAAATCATCTATTGCCTTGGTTGTCATCAAATGGGGATTCCAATGGAATTTGAGCATTGAATCATGTATATAGGAATTACATTGAAACCTCATAGTCATGTGTTAGTTCACTTTACACCAAGGGAATGTGCGGTACTTCAACTGTTCATTTATGAGTGATTTAATTCAAGCTTACTCTAGAATTTCGAAGATGGAGTTTGTGATTTTAAACTTGCCCATGAATAAAAACCATGATTTTTATGACATTGCATTCTTGGCAAAGTGTTTGTGGGTGTCACTTCTTTTAAACCCTCACGAGACTTCACTCGTCCACTAGGGATGCCTAGGGGTTTAAAAGGCTTATTGCATACGCTAAATGTAATCGTCTCTCCCACGAAAGAGGATTTATGTTTCATATTTTGATTTTTTTCATTTTGTTTTGCTAAGGGACTAGCAAAATGTAAGTTTGGGGGTATTTGATGTGTCAAAAATATTGTGTATTTGGACCCCTCAATTTACATTAGTTAAACCTTTAGTTTTGTTATTTTCTAATGTCTTGTGTGAATTTTAGTGTTTTAGTGTTTTGTTGGACTTTGAGATAAATGTTTGTATATATGTATATGCTTTTGAAATGTATATATATATATATATATATATATAATATATATATATATATATATATATATTGTTGGTGGTGATTTATTTTTAGCAAACATCAAGACACAAGCATGGCTCGGCAAGGACAGCAAGTGGACTTAACCATTCGGACAGCAGCTCTTGCACGTGAAAGGAGGACAGCAGCAAAGGCAGCACACATCCTCACATCTCTCATTTTCTTCCCAATCGGCCAGCATGGTCAGCCCACCAACTTGGACAGCTTCTACAAGCAACCGGACACCTGGACAACACTCATCAGTTCTCCTCTCTCCAAGGACAGCAGCTTGAAGCACGTGAAGGGTAGCAAAAGTAGGCCAGCCAGCATGGGCAGCACCTCTCCCTCAAGTCTCCCCTTGCGTGTCCCCCCTTCCAACACAATGCAGCACATACATGTGACCTGCAGGACAGCACCTGCAGCTGCTGGACAGCACCTTGGACAACTCCTTCAGCTCCTGCAGCTTCTGGCAGCACCTGCAGGGACAGCAACTCATCCATGCCTGGCAGCACCATCTCCACACGGCAAGCTCTCCTTGGATAGCTCCTGCAGCTCCTGCAAGGGACAGCAGCAACCCATCCTTGCTTCTCCCCACACGGCAGCTTGGAGGCAGGAACACATGCTGCTGACAGCAGCTGCCAAAGCTGCTGGACAGCAGCATCCACTCACTCCCTTTTCAGCAAATCCAAGCTGGCAGCAAGGACAAAAGGGAGGAGAAAGCAAAGGGGGAGACCATCCGGAAATGAGGAAAATAAAGGGGGAATCCGGATTGAAGTGAAAGGGGGAGATTGGGCAGAAACTTTCGGTGGACAGCAAGGGCATGGGAGGGTTTTCAACACCAAATTCTCAAAGGATCTCCATGTGTGGCTAAAGCTCTCCCTAGGGTTTTGATAAACCCTATCCAAGTATCAATGGCTTAATTGTGTTTTATTTTGAGATATTTATTTTGGGAATTGATGATTGTATAACTATGAGAATTACATTTTCGTAATTGGTTTTAAAGTTAAATGCAATCATGATGAAATGTTTATCTAGAAAGCTTATCATTTTGATTGTGCTCAAATTATGTTTATTATTCAAAAGATGATAAATGTAATGGTTATGCAATGGTATTATTTTGAACATGCAACAAGAGATTTTGATAGTTCATGCCTAGGATAGACAAATGATGCTACACCCTAGCTTAGGTAGATGATTTGTACTAATCTTAGGATGGGCTACACTTAATCATTGTTTGCATGTAACTAAGTTAATAAATTTGATACTTCATGCCTAGGATAGACGGATGATGCTACACCCTAGCTTAGGTAGATGATCCGTACTAATCTTAGAATGGGGTATGCTTATTTTTAATGATGGTATTTTCTTGACACCTTGTTGAGCGCTTGACAATCGCACACGGGTAATATCATGCCTAGAAAGAATGTCTCATGTTAATGTGATGGCCATTGGTACAAGGATAGTGGTGAAATCAATTCCCTAGTTTCCCATATCATTTCATACAACTTTAATTTACTTTGTAGAATTTAATTTCTGTTAGTAGTTTACAATTTGAAAATCACAAAAAAACAACATACTTTCCAAAGGATAAATTAGGACCAATTTTATTAAAGCTTGATGCATGCAACCAATACATTCCCTGTGGATCGACACCCTCAATACAGACATTATCCTACAATGATTCGTTCTATTGCGAGTGGTATTATTATTGAAGTAAGAAAAAACCACATCAGACCCCACTGAACAATTGAAATTGACTTCAAAGATAAAGTGTGTGCATAAGTGTCAACAAAAATTAAAGCACAGCGGAAAGTAAATGACACACAGATTTTTGTTGACGAAGTGGAAACTCAATTAAGAGAAAAACCACTCCGGGGCAGCCAAACCCAGGATATCCACTATTCAGAAGACAAGACTAGATATAGTAGTAACACTCACATACCCTTGATGCAGTGGTCGTACCTTGCTCTCTAACGTGTAACCCAACACGAACGCCTCCCAACTAGGTCTCCTACCTGAAGGGGTCTTCAATGGAATCCTTTACCTTAGGGCCAACCCCTAAGATAGACTTCACAGCTGATCAAATCACACACTAGCAAAGCTAAAGAGCTAGCAGATCTTCAATATCTCACTAAACACCCTCTCTAAGCTGTAGAGAATTCATCACTGAATTCTGTGTTGAAAGCATGCCTCAAGCCTCTTATTTATTAACTTTGGAAACCAAAAATCGAGTCAAAAATGGATTCTGAGGCATGCGCGTCAGGACGGAAGCTAGAGCCGTTCGGACGGGCAAATATTTTCGTCCGGACGGGTTCCGTCCGGATGCTTATAGTGGCCGTCCAGATGATTCGTTGACAGTATTTTTTGTCAACTTTCCAACGACACCGATTTTGTCCCAATCAGATATTTGAGTAAAAAGTTATGATCAAAATACCGGAGGGCGTCCGGACGGCTTGACCGAGCGTCCTGACGGTCAACTTCTGCTGCACGTAATTTCCATAATAAGGCTTTGAGTGTCCGGACCCTGGAGGCTGATGTCCGGACGGTTGAACTTGGTATGCACGACTTGCCTTATGGAGAACATCGTCCGGACGGTAGTAGCCGTCTTCCTATAATTGTGTCTTGAGGCAAAAACCCTAATACTTGTCAAACCCTGAATGGCGTCCGGACGGTATAACCACGTCGTCCGGACGGATGCGCTGGAACACTGGGATCTTCTCGAACTCTGTAAAGCGTCCGGACGATTTGCCATTACGTTCGGACGGACGCAATCTTGAACTGTTCGAAGCTTCTAGACACCGATGGGCGTCTGGACGGAAAGTTCTCGTTGTCCAGACGGATGTTGCTAATTGATGAGCGTCCGGACGGAATTCCACGTCGTCCGGACGGCTGCCTGGGAACCGATATAAATCCTTGAAAACTTCACAGAATCTTCTCGAAGAACATAGCTGAAGAGTAGACTCTGGATAAAGCAGCATCCCTATGAAAGCAGCAACATTACATAGAAGTGATTTTGTCCAACATAATGCAGCCAACACAAAAACTAATAAACTCCCCCTTTGGCCATTCTGGGACAAAAATCACATGACCGGTTAAAAATACATTCCCGGTCCAAATCAAAAATTACTCCCCCTTTTTGTCACAAAGGGACAAAGGGTAAAACAGAGTAATGAGAAAAACCACACAACAATTACTCCCCCTAAAGGTCTCAGAAGGACCAGGGTAAACAGAGTAATAATATCCACAAACATAAACTTTCTAGAATCCAAAACAATAGGAAAATAGAGAAAATTTTGCAAGTGGCCCAAAAGAGAGGAACAAAAATCCTCCAAGTTTCAAATCCCAAGAACATCCGACTTCAACAATAGTCAGTTTTCCAAAGGATGCATCTGTCAATCACTGTGCTGGGAGCCGCTGGATGTCGTATTCCTGAAAAATCAATCAGAAATATCTCCAAAATTACCATTAGATCCTGTTAGTTCCAAACATAATCTGGTATTTAACACGGCTGTCAAATGGATGCCAAAAAGAAATATAAGCAATGCAGCTACTCATAAGGCATAAATATATCATGATCAGCCCAACACACAGACAGAGAAGGATTTTCATGCACACTATCTCAAGAAAAGATCCCAACAAATATTTCAATATTCTAAAATCACAAAGACTTAAAAGAATAACGGAAAATACAATGAAGATCATGGGATGAGAAGAGATGTGCAAAGAATGCCAAAATCTCAGGAGAAATCCACAAGAAAAACACACAACATGCCATGATAAATGAATAAAAATGAAAAGATGTGTGTATGGCAGAAAAAGAGACGCACTGCTAGATCAGCATATGGCAAGACTGCGCTCGTCCGGATGTAAAATTAGGTCCATCCGGACGCTTTACACTGAAAATCTAAAACTGGAGAAAAATTTGCAGAAAAATATTTTTCTCAAAAGTTAGCTTCAGAACACACATGTATAATCAACTGATAAAACAGTCAAATAGCATTGCAAAAATATGCAAATATATAAATGAGAGTTAAGTATTCAATAAGCACAAATTTCCCTGCAGATAGAAATTTTAAATAGATTACTCAACTCATGCAATGCGTGTGTGTGTGTGAAGACTTTTCCCAAAAGGTATGAATTCAACTGATATGACAAAAAGCAACCAGATTTTCCAAACAAGAGAGAAAATCAATGAAAATCAGCCAAAAGTCAAACCTTATCTTACTAGGGCCTAGCCACCCTCATCTGATACACTCCCCTTAAGATACAACACATATTCTGTTTTACTTGTACCATGTAGGACAAGGTAAAATTTTTACTTTCTCATAGAGGGCAAGGTAAAGTTAAGTACATAAGCAGTGATTAAACAATTTAAAGCACAAAACTTTTTATGAATTACTGCTCGAATCTTATGATACTGCAAACGGTAGGGAGTGCCAGAATTTATAGGTGCTAGGTTCAACTAGCTTGTGGTCAATTTGGCCATCTAAGCAAAAACTTCTTCTCTTATCAAGAATTTCTAGAAACAAAAAGTCAGAGAAGGAAAAGATGTACCTAAGGGGAGTCTTAGAAAGTGCACATTTTCATCGCATAAGGAAAGTAACTATCTATCATCAAGATGCAACAGGAAAACTTAACAGATATCATGCATAAACTCTGAATCATATATAAGCATATTTAATAAATGCACAATGAACTAAGTTATTAGGCAAAAACACATGCAATATCTGAAAAGTTATCAAAAGAAAGAAATAAAGTTCCGCATCTTCTCCCCAAATTTTTTTTATTTTTTATTTTTTGTTGAAAACCGATAAACCGATAAACAACAAACACATGCTCAGAAAAGGAAATGACATCTAATCCCAGCATGTAAGGTAAAACCAAACTTGTCCTCATGGAGAGAGGTTTAGAAATACCAAGACAGAAAAGCAGCCGGCCGACGTGCTTTAACTGTCATCCCCAAAAAAATCTGCAGATGTTTCTCAAGACAACAAGAGAAAATATGGGGACAAAATAAACGGTTCCTCAAACAGAATGCAAGGCATGAATAAGATATGACAAGATAAACAATGCAATGCAAACATACCTGACATGCACTAGGATTTAGGAACCAAAATCCTAGGCATGGGAAACATCACCTTACTAGGTGAGTCAACTCACCCTCAAGGGGTGAATGGTCTCATCCTTCCTGACCCATACCTGCTTAACCCGTGGCGATAGCTTGTAGGTTTTGCCCATGTTGTCCATTCTCCTTAGCATTCCTTGCATCAGGTTCAGAAACCCTTCATAGTCATGGTAGCTAATGGGCTTTTGTGGCTTTCTCTTGTTGCGCCTTGATTTGTTCTTCTTTGATTTGCCACTCTGATAGGCAAGAACAAACTGTTGGTGATGCCGTGGAGCCTGAAGCGCCATAGGAGGTAGAGTGCCTGACGTAGCTCTAGTTGGCAGCTTCCTCTGAACCTTCAACTTTTGGAGTTGTGGGCATTTGGGTCGGATGTGACCGGTGATGCCACAGTGATGACAGGTAGGCAAGCTTCTTTTGTTTGAATGCTTCTTTGTATTCTCTGCAAAATTATGATTAGCATTCTTACAAATAACATTGCCCTTACCTTCTATATGTCTCCTATGAGGAGGGACATATTTAGATGAGGAAGAATCTTCAGCTTCACTTTTCCTCAAAGCATCCTGCTTAATCCAAGGTCTGTTGGATCTCAACAAATAACAATTTTGCCTAATATGACCAATCTTCCCACAATTATGACAAGTAGGGACAAACTTACCTTGAGCTTGTGTACCTGTGTCTTTGGATTTTGGCATCACATGATTATTCAAGCAAGAATTATCCAAACAAGCAGTGTCTACTATCACAGGCTTAATAATAGTGGAATCTAATTCAGAATCAGAAGCATGTGAAATAGAAGCACTCAAATCATTAACAATTAAACAAGACTTGTTAGGAATATCTGAATGAATACAAAGCATGCTTTTCAAATTATCACTTGAGAATTTTTTTAAGAGATCATCAGATTCTTTTAATTTATTCTCTAGTGTATCAATAATGTTAAACAACATGGTATTTTCAAATCTCAAAGAGTCAATCAAAGCATGTGATTCGGACAATTGTACAATCAATGACTCTTTTTCTTGCTTCACCTTTTTAAGCTCTTTAGAATGTTGAGCATTCTTCAATTTATTAAAAACCTTAAAGAGCTTAATATCAGAATCTTCATTAGAAAACTGAGAAGAATTCATGACAAAAAGTGTAATAAAAAAAATAGAAGTCACAAGAGATGAGGATCACACTCAGGAAATAAATCCTAAACAGAGTGTGCCTGCTCTGATACCAATTGAAGAATTGAAATTGACTTCAAAGATAAAGTGTGTGCATAAGTGTCAACAAAAATTAAAGCACAGCAGAAAGTAAATGACACACAGATTTTTGTTGACGAAGTGGAAACTCAATTAAGGGAAAAATCACTCCGGGGCAGCCAACCCCAGGATATCCACTATTCAGAAGACAAGACTAGATACAAAGTAGTAACACTCACATACCCCTGATGCAGTGGTCGTACCTTGCTCTCTAACGTGTAACCCAACACGAACGCCTCCCAACCAGGTCTCCTACCTGAAGGGGTCTTCAATGGAATCCTTTACCTTAGGGTCAACCCCTAAGATAGACTTCACAGTTGATCAAATCATGGGGTTGGCTGCCCATGATTTAAAAACCCTAGCCGCCGCATTTTTTAGCTACCCCACTTAATTTCTCACTCTCTTTTGGCTTCTAGTGAGTGATTTCTTTTGTCCTTTTGTGCATTATTCTCCTCATTCCAGGTACTTTTTCTAGTTAACTTTATTCTTTTTAGTTTTTTTTAAACTGTTAGAATATTGATTATTTTGGGAATGTTGTTGAGATTATAAAATGCATATTTGTGATATCTGCTGTGTTGGGATTATCTGTTTCGGTATTATTGTGGATTGTAATGTGATATTTCCTATTTGTAATTTTTGGAAAAGTCCATTTTACTACCGTTATAATGCTGGATTTTTTTATGAGAACTAACAAGAATATTTCTTTTGGATTATTATTGGCAAATCTTGTTGATTTCTTTTGTAGAACCATGTCTGCAGGCAGTCCACAACGCAGAGTTCGACAGAGGACAGAGGGAGATAGGGCAGCCCTTAGAGCTAAAATTATGGACCGACCAGTCATTGCTGAGAGAAATGTAGTTCGGTTAGACATCATGGTGGCTCCTTTGGACAGTATCCATGACACTATCCAGACCTACCATTGGGGGTATCTGCACAATTGTGCTTGTGTTATGTACACCAGGTTGGTCAGACTATTCTATGCCTTCCTTGAGGTGGTTCAGGATGATGACCGCGGGGTGGTACTTCAGTCCATTGTAGATGGACATACTATCACTGTTGATCCCCAGATCATCAGTCGGTTCATAGGAGTGCCTGTTGTCCAGATCTCTGGCAGCCCGTACAATGAGGTGGTAATCCCTTCTTCTCTAGATGATCTCAAAATTTTTTTCCGTGCAGTTCCCTAAGGAGAGGAGCGCGCCACCACCATCAGGATCGGTGTCTTATCTGCCCCACACTGCATGATAGCCAAGATTGTCCAGCACAACCTTTGGCCCGTTGTTAGGCGCAGTGACTTGATATTGAAGAGGGCCCAGTTCGTCTATGCCATCAGTCTTCGCTTGCCTTTCTGTCTGTGCAAGCATATTTTGGGCTTTATTCTGGAGGCCGGTGATGAGGGCAATACCGGTCTCCTGTTTGGCTACCTGCTCACACAAATTATTCTATAGTCAGGCATCAGTATTAATGGTGAACTAAAGATGAAAATCCAGGATCCTATCAGCAAGTAGACTCTGATGAAGTCCAATGCTCAGTTTCCTATCAGCAAGTAGACTCTGAGAACAATTTCCTTTGTTAAAATTCATGTTCTTAGCTTAGTTTGTTTTCTTTTTCACTTCTTTTCTTGTAATCCAACTTTTAGAAGTTTTAATCTACTATCTTAGTTTATTTAAATCTTGTTCTCTTTATTGTTTTCCTTTAATTTCATGCTTAAATTAGTTTGCTTCATGTCTAGCTAATTTAGTTCTTAGGGTTTGATCAAAATCCAATCCAAAAACCATGAAGTGTTCTTGAGGTTCTTAGGATTTTCTTTAGATGTTTGATGATTGTTAAGGGCTAGAGGATCTCAAAACCCATGCTAAAAGGTTTTGTTTTCAAGATTCCAATCTAATTATTCATGAAAAAGAGTTAAACTTGTCTATGAGTTTTCTTAGATTTCTTGAGTAACACCAACGTTCTTGGAAACAAGAACGATGTCTTTTGCAATGATGCTATTTGACATAATGTGTGTTTTCTCATTTAGAGTCACCTTATAGGGTATACTAGGGAATACCGGTCGTTTCACACCTTTGGTAGTTTAAACCGTTTTTCAATTATAGTGTAACTTTTACGTGATGCGTTCGGTGTAAAACTAGATACCTTATCATTGTGGCCTAACTAGGGTTTTCATATATTGTGTATGCTTATTAGGATGTGTTGTAGAGTAGTAAGCTAGGGAGCATTAATCACTCCACACCTTTCGTAGTGTAAACGTTTTTCAATTATAGACTAATCTTTACGTGGAGTTGATTCATGTAAAACTAGGTGCTTTATAACTACGTCTTAACAAAAGTGTTTTTATGTCGAGGTCGTCGTAATGGTTGACGCCCATTACGCGCTCATATCATGTATGTTAGGAAGATCCATAGACTTTAAGCATTTCATTGGTTGAGGATTGGACAAGATCAATACCCTAAGTTTTCTCTTAGTTTGTTTTCATTTTCCACTTTCATTCCTTCACTTTATTGTTGTAGTTTCAATTCTACAACCCTTGCTTTTATTTTTATCTTTAAGTTAAGTTAGATACGCTCGTTAATATTCCGTTATGCAAAACAACCAATAATCTCTGCGGTTCGATCACCCTTACTATAGTACAATTGATTCGTACTATTGCGAGTGGTAAACTTATAAATTTAAAATCCACGTAGCCGGTTAGTCCGCTACCAATTTTTGGCGCCGTTGCTGAGGATTTACGGTTGTTTATGGGATATTTAGGATTGTATTTAGTTTGATTTAGTACATATTGTAAATTATGTCCATAAGCTGTTTTTGGTACTGTATAAAAACTGTTTTTAGTGTTTTGGGTGTTTTATTTCGGTTCTGTCTGTTTTCTGCAGAAAATTCGATCGATCAATTTTTGTGACTTTTTCAATCGATTTTTATTTTGAGAAGCATTGTTTTTCTGCTGACTCTAGACCGAACCTACATTTAATTTCTTATTGTCCTGTGCATATTTAGTTTAGTTTTGTTTTATTTTATGCATTTCTCTTACATTTTTCTTTTCTGTATGGAATCGATCGATCGACCAAACATTCGATCGAGCTAATTTTTTTGCAGTAGCACTCCAGCTGCTATTGCACTGCCTCACTGCAGAACCGGTTAGTTTTCTTCCTTTTTCATTTCATTTCTTTTCTGTACCTTGTATATATAGATTAAATTTTGTTGGTGCATGTTTGGTCGTCGTTCATTATCATTGCCTATTTTTCCATGCGACCCAAACTTAGAGCGGATTTCTAGACGAAGTAAATCCAAACGGAACTCACGTCTAAGAGCCCATTCTAATTCACCAATGGTTGAAGAACCAAAGCCTGTGCTATTAAGGGATCACTATGTACCCTCGACATACACACCTACTTCAAGCCTTCAGTTGCCGGACATTACGGCAGCTCATTTTGAAATTAAGTCCAGATTCATTCAAATGCTTCCATTATTTTACGGACTTAGTACCGAGGATCCTTATAAGCATTTAGATGAGTTTATTGAAATCTGCTCCACCATAAGGTTGCAGAATTTTTCAGAAGATGCTTTAAGGATGCGCCTCTTTCTGTTCTCTTTAAAAGAAAAAGCTAAGTATTGGTTGACTTCCTTAGAGACCAACTCTATTACTTCTTGGGCTCAGATGCAACACGAGTTCCTTAAGAAGTACTTTACCATAGGAAAGACCAATCATATACGAAAAGCCATAACTGGTTTTTCGCAAATAGAGGGAGAACCATTTCATGAGACTTGGGAGAGGATGAAGGACCTTTTACGAAAGTGTCCACATCATGCTGTTCCCAAGTGACAGCTTGTACAGTGCTTCTATGATGGCTTGACTTAGCCTCATAGACAGATGGTAGATGCCTCATGTGGGGGTACTTTATGTTGAAGAGTGAGGATGATGCATGGATACTTTTTGAAAATCTTTCTGAAAATTCTTTACACCATTCATCATCCGGTCATGGACAAACGTTCATAGCCAAACTCTTTATGAGGTATCCCAACCTTTGGACTTGAATGCCAAAGTGGATGCCTTATCTAGAAAGTTAGATCAATTGTTAGCATCTGGTTTTGTTCCTGCGACTGCATCTCATATACACACACCACATGATGCATGTTCATTTTGCTTTGACCCATCACATCAGGCCGGAAATTGTCCTATTATTGGACAGTCTTCTGAGCCTTCTTTTGAGCATATGAACGCAGTTTACTCTAGACCGGTTAGTAATCATTTTAATAATTCTTATAACCCGGCCTTGAGAAACAATAATAATATGTGGCGGCCTAATGTTCCACAGTATAATGGACTGCAAAACCAAGCATATCGGCAGTCCAACAATCAATTTTACCAGCTGCCACCTAATAGTCGTCCTCCCAACCCACAATAGCAATTAGCCCTTCCACCTCCTAGTAATTCTACATTTGAGGAAAATGTGTTGACTAGTCTCAGTAAATTTGAGTCTCAGACTCAGATTCTGAATTCCCATTCTCAGTCTATAGCAAAGTTAGAAGTCCAGCTTGGACAACTAGCTAAGTCCTTTAACGAGAGAGAGCTAGGGAAGTGTTCTAGTCCACCAGTTACTAATCCTAGGAGTGGAGGGGTAGTCATTAATTCAAAGGCGGGAGAGACAAAGACTGCACCAATAGGGCAACTAGAAAAGGAAAAACTTGCCAAGGGTAAAGGAGTGTTTACCAAAGCACCACACTCCACCACACAATTCCTTGAGGCACATTTTAAACCTGAAGTGCCTTATCCTCTAAGTCTCAAGGATCCGAATGGGCACGAAACGATAAATTTTGCCCAACCACTGCCAGACACAAATCCATTCATTAGCAGTGAGTTTTGATGGGTCTTGTTTAAGACGTTAAACTTAGCACTCCTGGGAGGCACCCAATTCATTTTGTTTGAGTGTTTACACTTAATACTAGTTGTTTTTATGCTTTTTATTAATCTGTTTTTATTTTTTTCATTCAAAGGGGTTTCGATCGATCGATTTTATTTCGATCGATCGAGATTAGATCGATCGGGTTTTGTTTCGATCGATCGAGATGTGATCGATCGATTTTATAATCGATCGATCGGCATCACCCAGTAGGCCACGTGATCCATTTTTAAACACCCGTGCGCCTCATTTCCCTCATTTTCCCCCCAGCACCCGAGAGCCTTCTTCTTAACCCTCTCGCACCTCTCTTCCCAACACCTCCATTTTCTCAATTTTTGCTTGTTTTTCTTCATTTATTTTTCATCAAAACTCTTCCCCTCTTCTTTTCTCACATTTCCAACCGATTGGAAGTTCAAAAATTTGCCTCCCTTGTCAAATTTTGTTTGGCACACCAACTGTTCGACAAAAGTCCTCAAAAAGCATTCCTTATGGAAACTGCCTCTCCTCTCTCCCCCGACAGTTCCGGACACTCCTGTGAGTTCATACAAAGGGAATGGCAGCGACGCACGTTCAATGTCGAAACCCGTTTCGAGATTTTTGGTGCTTTCCGAGAAAAAGAAGATGAAGTGGGCATATCGCCAATTCCGGAAGCGCAACTTGTTGCCACTTTTGACGCCCGCCAGTGATTTCTTCTACCCGCCGTTTGTCCGTGTCTTCTATCAGAATCTCACATATGACACGGACAATCCGGCCTACTTGTCTTCCGTTGTTTTGGGCCAATATGTTTATGTGAGCATTGACGACATCGCCAATGCACTTGGTTGCCCGACTACCGAACCGAGAGGCCGCTTTGGTGAGTACCCTCCACACTGTGATTTGCATTTCATTATTCATGACATGTTTGGAGGGGCTTACGGCGATAGTCGACGCACTTGTGCGAAGAGAGCACAATTGCCACCTCACCTATTACTCGTCGACTCGATCTTAAAGAAGAATGTGTGTCCATTGGGGCATAAGACACAGAGGATAGGTGACGTTTTAGCTGCTCTTTATGCTTTTGAGAAGCAGTATTGGGTAAGCATCCCAGAGCTGATTTGGAGGCAAATGCACAAGTCCTGGGAAGATATGATCGAGAAGAGACTGTCGAGTGCTACACAGAGACCACTTCCATTTCCGTGCCTCATTACCAAGCTTATAATTTCTAGTGGAATTCCTCTTCCGGAACGGGCCAACTTAGAGATAGGAGTATTCCAGTGTTCGGTCTAGCTCAGTGGACGCAGAGTATTTCCCTCATGCCACAGTTGGGCGAGCCACAGGTCAACATGGAGGTCGATGATGCACGTGCAGATGAGACGCACGAGGGTGAGCAGTCATCTCCCAGGCAGACTTCAGTTCCATCCTCTGTCACCGATTTCTCATTACTACAGAGTCAGTTGGACACTTTAGCCAGAGAGATGCGTGACACGCGTACTGAGATGCGAAAGACTCGCACGGAGATCTTGGGTCGGCAGAGTGCTATGGAGGACATGCTGAGAGACATTTTAGGCCGCCTTCCACCACCTCCGGATGCAGCGCCATGAGTGTCGTTGGGCACATATCTTTCTTTCTTTCTTTTGATTTTGATTATGGCCTGTATTTGATAGACATTGTGTTTTATTTTATGTTTTACACAATGCACTTTTATATGCCTTTTGGATGTACCAGACTTGTTTCTTGTTTTTATACTGCCGTTGGGAATGTGAAACTTTCTTTTGTTGTTCCTTTTTATTTTCTTGTATATTACACTTGTTTTTAATTTTCTTTTTCAGGTTAAGTGTTCTTACCTATAAGTTTGGGGGTATGCTATGAGCCATACCCCCCATTCAGGTTTTCTTTATTCCTTAACCATGCGTTCGTTTTGTACACATTGGGGACAATGTGTTACTTTAAGTTTGGGGGTATAAAAGTACAAGTTTACACTTAGTCTGAATTTTGTAAAAAAAAAAAAATTTCAAAAAATTTCAAATTTCTTTGTAAATATCTATGTTGTTTTTGTAGAAATTAGTTGATTTATAACTGTGATTTGATTTTCATTGATAATTTTAAAATTTTGAACACATGATCACACAATTAGATATTCTAAGTCTGCTTAATTACTTTTGGCTATGAGATTCACTTGTAAATTTGAAAAATCATGACATACATTAGCATATTGTTCTGGGGTATGTACTTAAGTTAATACCTTGCATATGGTTTTTAGTGTCTCGGAAAACCAAGATTACTTGTTAGATGGATGACGTGGGCACAGTTAAAAAAAAAAAAAAAAAAAAAAAAACTTCATTGAGTAACTGGACCTCTTGCCTCATCAAGCATTGAGTGTTCGCTTCAAAAGATGTAAGTAAATAAAAAATGGTTAGTTTCACTTCGTAGTTCTTTTTGACTTGAGTTATTAAGCCCTTAGGGATGTTTTACATCTAGTACCCTAAAGCCATCTGGTTTGGGAGTCACTGGCCTAACACTTGGTACATAGGTCATTTAGAAGCTTAAAGAAGTTGAGCATTGCACAACCATACTAAATAATGTAAATAATATTAAAGTATGCCTATGCCTTAGTGATTCCATCTAGCGAGAGATATAAGGAATTTTCAGACATTAGAGCATGTATGTAGGTTATATTATTTGAAAGCTCCATAACTGTATGTTAATATCAAACTGCATCATTTCTAACATGTGAGATCTTAGCCGGCCATTTGTAAGTGAGTAGACTATGATTTTCTAAACTGTGTGAAGATGGAGTTTATTAGTTTAAAGTTGTTCATGAATTATGAACCATTGTTTTGATGATACTTCTTTTTATTAGGTAACATGTATATTTTGTAAAGATAATGTTTGTAGGTAGCATTTCTGCTAAATCTTCACGAGACTTCACTCGTCCACTAGGGCAGCCTAGGGGTTTAAAAGGCTTGTTGCATGTGCTAAATGCAATCGCGTTTCCCACGAAAGAGGATGTAGATTAGTTGTTTAGATTTTAATTTCTAGTTGTAATGCTAGGGACTAGCATTATGTAAGTTTGGGGGTGTGATAAGTCTTGAATTATTCGATTCAAGACCCCTTAATTTGCATTTGTTAGACCTATTTTGTGTTGTACATATAACGTTTTGTTGTAGTTTCGGTTTATGTCTTATTTTCAGGTCTTAGTTGAAATCTAGTTCAAAACATTTGAATTAGACCTGAAAATACATCAAGGGCAATTTGGTCATTTCCAGAGTTCGAGGCTGATCATGAAAAGATGAAAAATCATCCAAGGCATTTCGATCGATCGATTATTTGTACAGCTAATAATTCAATCGATCGACTTTCTGTCGACTCAACTTCGATCGATCCAAATGCAATCGATCGATTCTCAGAGCACAAAATTTTCAATCGATCAACTTCGCATCTTCCAGAAGGTCAAGATATTTCCAAATCTTTGTGCGATCCAAATCAAAAGTTGGGTTTAATGGACAAAAATGGACGGCGACCAACTCTGTTTGTGCGGCTAGAATTGATCCTTGATGAGTCCCTTGTAAATTAAATCTCTATATATATGAGATTAGGGTTTTAGGTTAAGGGATGCATCTTTTGGGGGTTTCGGATTTTCTCGGGTGTATCACTTCAATGTCTTGTATTTTCATTTACTTTGATGCACGTTTTTCTGGGCTTAGTTCCAGAGAACAATTTCCTTTGTTAAAATTCATGTTCTTAGCTTAGTTTGTTTTCTTTTTCCCTTTTTTTCTTGTAATCCGACTTTTAGAAGTTTTAATCTACTGTCTTAGTTTATTTAAATCTTGTTCTCTTTACTGTTTTCTTTTAATTTCATGCTTAAATTAGTTTACTTCATGTCTAGCTAATTTAGTTCTTAGGGTTTGATCAAAATCCAATCCAAAAACCATGAAGTGTTCTTGAGGTTCTTAGGATTTTCTTTAGATGTTTGATGATTGTTAAGGGCTAGAGGATCTCAAAACCCATGCTAAAAGGTTTTGTTTTCAAGATTCCAATCTATTTATTCATGAAAAAGATTTAAACTTGTCTATGAGTTTTCTTAGATTTCTTGAGTAAAACCAACGTTCTTGAAAACAAGAACGATGTCTTTTGCAATGATGCTATTTGACATAATGTGTGTTTTCTCATTTAGAGTCACCTTATAGGATATACTAGGGAATACCGGTCGTTTCACACCTTTGGTAGTTTAAACCGTTTTTCAATTATAGTGTAAATTTTACGTGATGCGTTCGGTGTAAAACTAGATACCTTATCATTGTGGCCTAACTAGGGTTTTCATATATTGTGTATGCTTATTAGGATGTGTTGTAGAGTAGGAAGCTAGGGAGCATTAATCACTCCACACCTTTCGTAGTGTAAACGTTTTTCAATTATAGACTAATCTTTACATGGAGTTGATTCATGTAAAACTAGGTGCTTTATAACTACGTCTTAACAAAAGTGTTTTCATGTCGAGGTCGTCATAGTGGTTGATGCCCATTACGCGCTCATATCATGTATGTTACGAAGATCTATATAGACTTTAAGCATTTCATTGGTTGCGGATTGGACAAGATCAATACCTTAAGTTTTCTCTTAGTTGTTTTCATTTTCCGCTTTCATTCCTTCATTTTATTGTTGTAGCTTCAATTCTACCACCCTTGCTTTTATTTTTTTTCTTTAAGTTAAGTTAGATATGCTCTTTAATATTCCGTTACGCAAAACAACCAATAATCTCTGTGGTTCGATCACCCTTACTATAGTACGATTGATTCGTACTATTGCGAGTGGTAAACTTATAAATTTAAAATCCACGTAGCCGGTTAGTCTGCTACCAGTATGTGAGTGCTACTACTTTGTAACTAGTCTTGTCTTCTGAATAGTGAATATCCTAGGTTTAGCTGCCCCGGAGTGGTTTTTCTCATATTGAGTTTTCACTTCGTTAAGAAAATTCTTGTGTCTTTCAAATTCCGATTTATATTGTTTTGTTAACATTTTGTGCACAGACACACACTTGCTTTATATTAAAAAGTCATTTTAATTTTTCAGGAACTTCTACATTCACTGGACCTAGGCAACCAGGGAATCATCATGTACCACTATGGATCTAGATCCCCAACTTGTTATTAAACAGATTATTAAAATAATAAAACATGCAAAGTCACATGTGCAAAGAAGTAAATAAAGCAGTAGACACAATATCATTGGAAAAATCCACCAGGATCACCTTTAGTAATTATAGAGATACTTACAGTTTACGCTTCAAAGATTATCCATAGAAACTGCATAATTATATCCATGTATTAATAGACTAGTAAATAATACTAGGTGAATCTACTTATTTATTAATTTCATAAAGAAATCATTATTTATCCGGACATCACAACGGCCATACATAAAATAGAAATATAAGCTCATCGTTATATTTTATACCCATAAATAAAATAATCCTTTTTATATTAATAAAAATGGATGGCATAACGGTATAAAATACTGATATTCTTTTTATCGCTTTTAATATCTAAATAATGTAATTTCGTTTTGATATTATAACGGCATATAAAATGGATTAATTATAATGTCACATATTTCATGTGGGCATTATAATAGCATTTATTAATAACAACCAAAATACCAATTTTTAATAAAAATTGTCATTTTCACTTTTAAATCATATTAGCATAATATTTCTTTTTAGACATAATAATTAATATAACTAATTGCCATAGTTATAAAATTATCATAATTTTATCCTTTTGTAAAATTGGGCAGAATAACGGCATTAATATATTGAATGGATAAAAATACTTAAAAGTATTTTGGGCAGCGTAACGACGCTTTTGTAAAATAGTGACTTTTTATTTGGGCATTATAACAGCGTATTTTTATATTTAATAAATTTGCTTTGAATACCCTGTTTAAAACACAACTTAAAAAATTTATATTTACTTAACAAATAACTCAAAAAAAACAAAACTTTACTTAAACTAAATATCATTTTCTTTTCTTTCTTTTATTTTCTTCTTCTTATCTCTTTCTTTCTTATTTCTTTTATTTTTATTTTTTCTTTCTTCTTCCTGCTTGCACCTTCCGAGAGACAGAGGGATAGAGAGGGAGAGAGATTACCTTCTTCTGGTCTTCTTCTTCCAAGGATGGGCTACTGTATTAAAGAAGAAGAAATGGAAAACAAAGAGAAAGAGAAGAGAAAAGAGTCTCTTCTTGCTGCAAACCGTGAGAGAGAAGAGAGAGTTAGAGAATTTTGAGCTACTGGTTCCCTTCTTGCTACTGCATCTATGGAAGAAGATGAAGAGAAAGAGAGATGAGAGAGCTCCTGCAAAACAAAAAACAAAGAGAGAGGAGAAACCAAGAGAGTTTCTTGAGAGAATTTGAGAAAATTGAGATGTGTAATCGAAGGAGGGGGTTGGGCTCCTTATATAGTGAAATGGACGGCCCAGATCACTCTAAAATGATCGTATCCAACAGCTGGGAAGAAGATTCGGTTAGATTTGGTATTAAAAATCGCATTTCAGGTGATTCAATGCTTGAATCTATTTTCTGCAGAAAGTCGATCGATTTATTTGAATACTATGTCGATTGATCTATTTTTAAGTCGACCGATCTACTTAAACAGTAGGTCGATCGATCTATTTTTTACACTATAAAATAATCGAACGATCTATTATACTTAGCCAAATTTTCATCTGTTTCAGCATCTATATAACTAAATCGCTCAATCGATTAATATATTTTTGGCTTTTATTAATGGTTCGATTCCTTAATCGTACGATCGGTTTTAAGACATTAAACAATCGCTCGATCGATTCTATAATTGATTGATCGATTTAGACTTGGTCTAATTTCTAATTTATTTTAACTCCTATACACTTATACATATATTTCTAATAAATATTTAATCTCTTAAATACTTATTCCTATCTAGATGAATGTTTATTCCACAAATATTCATATGTATGTTATTCCTATTATTAGGCCTTAAATCATATTTTAAGAAATTTTATTTAATATCTTAAAATACGGGGTATTACAAAATCTGCATAGCCATATCTCTGAGGTAGCCTAATCTGCTTCCTCTGTCTATCAGCAGCAATACTGGTCTCTTGCTTTTCTTATACACATAATCAAGGGAAAAGCATAACTCATCTTTCAGCAAGTAGGAATCGTTCTACCCAAATTAAACTAACTAAGGTGTAGAGCAATTCATCATTCCTAGGCATGGCCAATCAAACCCTCTTGATTTGGTGTACATTAAAACCGTTGTAAAACTATCCTTCAAACAATCACAAAAAATACAAAGGTTGAGTTCAATAAAAATCTATTTAAGACAAGATAAGAGGTTTATTAAAACTAAATATAAACATTTAAAGTATAATTTTAAGATTAAACAACCATCATTCATGTTCATAGAATTCCCAAGGAAAATACACTTACACCATTATTACTTGGAAAGGGCTACATCAATACCTTATGGATGATCTAGCAGCACATGGAGGTGCTGTAAATCGCCTTTATGAAGGAGAAATCCATCCCAAGAAGCTCCTGGAACTTTGAAGCATTTTTCCCCTAAAACCTAGCTACTAATCTATTGATTTCTTCTATGTAATGTGCCTTGCTCTCAATGCACGAAAATAGGGTGTATTTGTAGACTACAAGAGTAACCCTAGTCCAATCTTTGGTCTACTAGAACTTCTAGTTCAAGTGGGAGAAGTAAAACTTCTTTCCTTTTCTGGTTCTGCCTTGCTGTCAGCTTTAGCCATGCGAATGCGCTTGAGCTCAGTTTGTGCTCGGGCCTAGTTGTTTTTGCGCTCGTGCGCAGGATGTGGATTGAGATCTATGCTCGAGCTTCCTGATGTGTGCTCAAGCTTGATGTGCTAGTCACACTCGACCGTTTTTGGGTAATGCGCTCGAGCTCATTAAGCTGGGTGCTGAGCTTGAGCCCAAGTAAGCTACGCTCGAGCCCTTTGCCTTACAGAATGCTGAATTTTTCTTTTGCTACTTTTAAAGCTTTAAGACCGAAGGATTACTTGTATTTTTCCCTTAAATTCATGAAAATGCTTAAAACACAAAAACAACACAAAACATCAAATTACAATGAAACTAAGAGTCTAACATATGCGAGTTAAAGGGGCAACATTCAACTCTTATCAATAAGTAATGTTGGGATTGAGAAAACATAAAGGATTGTCACCAAATTAAAGAATGTCTTGGCTTAGTTATACCATCACTATGCTTCTAGTACTAAGAAGGGTGGAAATGGAGCTAGGCCTGTTGATAAAGAGCGGAGTTGCACAAGTTCAACCTCAATGAGTGTGGGTACTTCTAATCAAAATAAGAAAGATGCTTTAAGGGACTTCCATTCATTTTGGGCGTCCAAAAATTTGTTGCAATATTGGACAGAAGATAGAACAGTATTTTGTGGTGGATGTTGAGACACCAAGTGAAAGCTTTGATATTTTAATGAGGTGGAAGGTAATTTCGGCAAAGTTTCTGGTCCTCTCCAAGATAGCACGAGATGCATTGCCAATTCTAATTACCATTGTTGCTTCTCAGTCAACATTTAGCACTTCCTTCATCTTGAGGGTATATAACCGTTGCTTCAAATACAACTGGTTCGTGAGAGACTTCTTCATGTACTGGTGCTCCAGCTTCAACCAAAGTCCAGCAGCAGTTTCTTCATCAGTAACATCTTTCAAAATTCCATCTGAAAAAGACAACAAAATTGCACTATGGGCTTTTTCATCAAGTTCCTTCATTAATATTGATGGCACCTCACCATAAAAAATCTTCGCCAAACCTTGTTGTCGTAACAAGGCCTGCATCTTGAGTCGCCATAGACTGAAACTATTCTGACCATCAAATTTTTCTTCTTCAAATTTTGCAGTAGCCATTCCGTAAAATAAAGATCCAAGCTCTGATACCAGCTTATTGTGACAGACTAATATTCCAGGATCACCAAAGAAGCAGAAAAATTGTAGAATAGCAAATAACAACATAAATGACACCAAGATTTAAGTGGTTCGGCTTAACAAGCATACATCCACTAGCGGAGATGATCCAAGAGAAATTCACTATAAACAAGATGGAGTACAAAAGGCAATATAAAGAGAAACCACTCAAATCCAAAATCTCAATACACCCTCATCTCATTCCCACACAACAAAGGAGGCCTTCTTCAGCTCAAAAATGTCTTCTTCGCACACTGCCACTCAAAGGTCCGAATAAGGCACTTTTTTTTTTTTTTCAAAAATAGGCTTATGCCCTTTTTTGCACAAAGCTTCTACAAGAAGCTTCTTTCCACCAAGCTTCTACAAGAAGCTAGCTTCCAAAGGAAGCTACCCCAAAAAAAAAACCACATAGACACGTGTGTGAAGAAAGACAAGTTAAAGAAAAAAGAGGGGCCCATTGTATGGCTTGATGAAAGCAAGTCACAAACTCTACATTAATAGTGTTGGACTTCTAATCTAACAGCTCCAAAGATTTTGATTTATCGTTATTAGTCCTAAAACATGTTGATAGTTAGTTTTTGATTGGCTGCATTTTATTTGACAAAATCACTTTTATGTAATGATGCTTTTTATCAGGGATTCAATTATTTTCTGAGTCTTCATTTTAGAGTTATGTTTCTAGAAGATTCTGCACATATTCCAAGTAAGAGCAATCGAATCCCTTGCATCCATCCGGACGACATGATATTTCGTCCGGATGCTCAACTATCAAACCATCATCCGTCCGGACGACGAGAACTTTCCGTCCAGACCTTCCTCTGTGTCGAGAAGATTCAAACTGCTCTAGGTTCCATCCGTCCGGACGTCTCAGCAACACAGCCAGACGCCTTTAGGTGTTTGACAAGGGAAGGATTTCGTTTCAAAACACAGATATGGGAAGATAGCTGGAACCATTCGTACGATGTGTGTTCCTGTCCGGACGCTATCCTTGACAAGGCAAGTCGTACATACAAAGTTCAACCGTCCGGACGCTCAAGCCTTAATATGGTAATAGTGTGCCGAAAAAGTTCAACCGTCTGGACGTAAGTCTCCATGGTCCGGACGCTCAAGCCTTAATATGAAAATTGCGTGCAGCTGAAGTGCAACCTTCCAGACGCTAGGGCAACACCGTCTGGACACAGCTCTATTCAGGAAAGTCTTTTAAGCAAATTTGGAAAGCCGATTGCACAGTTGTCTGTCCTGATGCCCTCAGTTACCGTTCGGATGCTGCCTAGGAAAATTGTATTAGATGCGATTTAGGTTTCTGTGGCCTATAAATAGAGATCCCTAGGCATGTATTTTGTAAGAATTCGGTATTGAATTTTGTAGTGCTTCGAGAGTTTATTTTAGAAGTTATTGTGCTGATCTGCTCACTCTCAAGCAGTTGCCAAGTGTTGTTGCTGTGCTGAACTGAAGTCTATCTTAGGAGTTGGTCGTAAGGTAAATGATTCCATTGAAGGCCCCTTCAAGTAGGTGACTTGGTTGGGAGTCGTTCGTGTTGGGTTACACGTTAGAGTTCAAGTTACGACCACTACATAAGGGTATGTGAGTGCAACTACTTTGTAACTAGCTTTGTCTTCTGAATAGTGGATATCCTGAGTTTGGCTGCCCCAGAGTGGTTTTTCTCTTAATTGAGTTTCCACTTCGTCAATAAAATATCTATCTCTTTAATTTCGCATTGTAATATTTTGTTGCACACACTTGGTAAATTAGAAGTCATCTTTAATTTTCAATTGGTATCAAAGCGGGTACACTCCGTTTAAAGGATTTATTTCTTGAGTGTGATCCTTATCCTTTTGTGACTTCTATTTTTTGTTAACACCTTTTATCATGAATTTTTCTTAGTTATTTGAAGAGAATTCTGATATTGAGCTCTCTAAGGTTTTTGATAAATTGAGTAAAACTTCTAAAAACTCCAATAAAGAGCTCAAAAAGGTGAAGCAAGAAAAATAATCTTTGATTGTTCAGTTATCTGAATCACATGTTTTGATTGACTCTTTGAGATCTGAGAATACCATGTTTCTTAATATTATTGATGCAGTTAAGAATAAATTGGAAAAAAATTTAAGTGATAATTTGAAAAGCATGCTTTGTATTCACTCAAATATTTCTAACAAGCCTGCTTTAATTGTTGATGATATGAGTACTTCTATTTCACATGCTTCTGATTCTGAATTAGATTCTATTGATATTAAGCCTATGATAGTAGATACAACTTGTTTAGAAAATTTTTGCTTAAATAATCATGTGATGCCAAAGTACAAGGAATCAAGAACACGAGGTAAGTTTGTTCCTACTTGTCATAATTGTGGGAAAATTGGTCATATTAGACCAAATTGTTATTCGTTAAAATCCCACAGGCCTTGGATTAAGTAGGATGCTCCGAGGAAAGGTAAAGTTGAAAATTCTTCCTCATCTAAATATGTCCCTCCGCATAGGAGACATACAAAAGGTAAGAGCAATATTATTTGTGAAAATGCTAACCTTAAATCTGCAGAGACTATCAAAAAGCATTCCAACAAAAGAAGCTGCCGACTTGTCATCACTGCGGCATCACCGGTCACATCAGACCCAAATGTCCACATCTCCAGGCTCAGAAGTTGAAGGTTCAGAGGGAGCTGCCAATAAGAGCTACATCAAGCACTCTACCTCCGATGGCACATCAGGTTCCACGGCATCAAAAGAAGTTTGTTCTTGCCAATCAAAGTGGCAAACCAAAGAAGAACAAACAAGGCGCTACAAGAGAAAGCCGCAGAAGCCAATAGCTAGCATGACTATAAAAGGTTTCTGAGCCTGATGCAAGATATGCTAAGAAGAATGGCCAACATGGACATGACTCGCAAACCATCTCCACGGGTCAAGCAGGTATGGGTCAAGAATGATGAGACCATTCACCCCTTGAGGGGGAGTGGACTCACCTAGTAAAGTTGAAGTCTCACCATGGCTAGGATTCTGGTTCCTAAATCCTAGTGCATGTCAGGTATGTTTGCATTGCATTGTTTATCATGTCATATCTTATTCATGCCTTGCATTCTGGTTGAGGAACCATTTATTCTATCCCCTTATTTTCTCTTGTTATCTTGACCTGCAGATATTTTTTTTTGGGGATGACAGTTAAAAGCACGTCTGGCGGCTGCTTTTCTATCTTGGTATTCTTAAACCTCTCTCCTTGAAGACAGGTTTGATTTTACCTTACATGCTGGGACTAGATGTTATTTCTTTTTCCATAAGCTTGTCCTTGCTGTTTTTTCTACTTTATTGTTTTCAATATAAAAATAAAATAAAATTGGGGGAGTAGATGCAGAATTTTATTTTTTCTTTGATAGCTTTTCAGATATTGTATGTGTTTTTGCCTGATATTTTAGTTCATTGTGCATTAATTGAATATGCTTATATATGATTGAGAGTTTATGCCTGATATCTGCTAAGTTTTCCAGTGCATCTTAATGCTAGATAGATGCTTTTCTCATGCGATGAAAAATTGTCCACTATCCAAAGCTCCCCTAAGGTACATTTTTTTTCTCTCTCTCTGACTTTTAGCTTCTGGAAATTCTAATGAGAGATATTTGTTTTGCTAAGATGGTCAAATTGACAAACTCGCTAGTTAAACCTAGAACCTATAAATTCTGGAATTCTTTCTAGGTTGCAGCACCAAGTGATAAAAAGCATTCAAAACTGAATAAATATGGATAAATAAAAAGATCCACTTCTTTTGTGCTATAAAGCTGTTCTTGAAGTTGTCCCTATAGAAACAGTCAGTGACCAAATCATTGCGAAAATAGACGGTCACTAAAGGACTAAGTAAAAGAAAAGTGTTGCAGCTTTGGACGAGTGTATCAGATGAGGGTGGCTAGGCCCTAGTAAAATAAGGTTTGACTTTTGACTGATCTATCATTGATTTTCTCTCTTGTTTAGAAAATCCGGTTGTTTTAAGTCATATCAGTGAACTTCATACCTTATTGAGAAAGCTTTCACACACACACGCATTGCATGAGTTGAGTAATCTTTTTAAAATTTCTATCTGTAGAGAAATTTGTGCTTATTGAATACTTAACTCTCATTTATATCTTTGCATATTTTTGCAATGCTCTTTGATTGCTTTATCAGTTGATTATATATGCATGTTCTGAAGCTAACTTTAGGGAAAAATATTTTTTCTGTAAATTTTTCTCCAATTTCAGATTTTCAGTGTGAAGCATCTAGACGGACCTATTCTTATGTCTGGACGAGAGCAGTTTTGCTGTACGCTAAACTAGCAGTAGCCGTTTGGACGGTTAAGTGACATGTCTGGACAGGATCTCTACAGGTCTAAGACTTGCGTCTCTTTCTTTGCTATCTGCACACCTCTGCATTTTTATTGATTTATCATGTTATGTTGTGTATTTTTCTCGCGGATTTTTCCCGAGATTTTGTCATTCTTTGCACATCTCTTCTCATTCCATGGTATTTGTTGTTATCTTCCTTTGTTCTTTTAAGTTTTTGTGCTTTTTAGAATATTGGAATATTTGGTGATTGAAATATTTTCTTGAGATATTGTGCATGAAAATCCTATTCCGTTTGTGTGCTGGGTTGATCTTCATATAATTATGCCATATGAATTGTTGCATTGCTTATAATTTTCTTTGGCATCCTTTTGACAGCCGTCATAAATACCACATTGTTTTTGAAACTAACAAGATCTAATTTTTCTTGTAATGGTATATTTTGGAGATATTTCTGTTTAATCTTGGTTCAAGAATATATCATCCAGCGGCTCCCAGCACTGCGTTTAACATATGGATCTTTTGGAGAACAGACTGTTGTTGAAGTCATATGTTCATATTTCCAAAGGTCTCAGGATTTAGATGAGCTCTTCCCCTCGCTCATGCAGAGCCTTCCGTAGCATCTCCCTCAGATCTATATCAGTTAGAGGTTCAGTGGTGAATCTCCTATTTTATCTTGCAGACTAGTTGCTTAGAGGATGTCAATCTGTTGATAATCAGGTTCAAGCTTTGCAAAATCAAGAGACTAAAGATTTTTTTTTAGTCCATGGTTTCTGGCTTCCATAGCTAGAAGCCGAAGTAGTACAAATCCAGCCTTTTGTATGGCTTTCTCTACGTTACTTGATTTCAGTGGATCAGCAGGATATGGTACTTCGAGGAATGTTGTCCCTCTCTTTTGGGCTACTTGCAGACTCTTCTCTATTTCCTTATTGTTTTGGATTTTAGAACGTTTTTTTTTTGTCGATTTTATATACTTTGTTTACCCTTGTCCTGTTGTTACATCAAGGGGGAGTATTTTATGGTTGTGGTTTTCATACTCTGTTTTACCCTTTGTCCTTTTGAGACAAAAAGGGGGAGTATGATATTATGTTAGTTTTTGGATCGGGAATGTATTTTTAACCGGTCAAGTGATTTTTGTCCCAGAATGGCCAAAGGAGGAGTTTGTTAGTTTGTGATTGGCTGCATTCTGTTTGACAAAATCACTTCTATGTAATGATGCTTTTTATCAGGGATTCAATTATTTTTAGAGTCTTCATCTCAGAGCTATGTTTCTAAAAGATTTTGCACATATTCCAAGTAAGAACAATTGGATCCCTTAGGACTGGACCACGTGATATTCCATTCGGACGCTCAACTGTCAAAGCATCATCCGTTCGGACGTCGAGAACTTTCCTTCCGGACCTTCCTCTGTGTCGACAGGCTTCGAACTGCTCCAAGTTGCATCCATATGGACGTCTCAGCAACACGGCCGAACGCCTTTCAGTGTTTGACAAGGAAAGGATTTCGTTCCAAAACGTAGATATGGGAAGACAGCTGCAACCATCTAGAGATGTGTATTCCTGTCAGGACACTATCCTTGATAAGGCAAGTCGTGCATACAAAGTTCAACCATCGCGTGCAGTTGAAGTGCAACCGTCCGAATGCTAGGGCAACACCTTTTGGACGCGGCTCTATTCAGGAAAGAATTTCAAACGAATTTGGAAAGCAGATCGCACAGTTGTCTGTCCAGATGCCTTCAGCTACCGTTCGGACGCCGCCTAGGAAAATCGCATTAGTCATGATTTAGGTTTCTGTGGCCTATAAATAGAGACCCTTAGGCATGTATTTTGTAAGAATTCAGTATTGAATTCTGTAGTGCTTAGAGAGTTTATCTTAGAAGTTATTGTGTTGATCTGCTCAGTCTCAAGCCGTTGCCAAGTGCTTTTGCTGTGCTGAACTGAAGTCTATCTTAGGGGTTGGCCCTAAGGTAAAGGATTCCATTGAAGACACCTTCAAGTAGGTGACTTGGTAGTGAGATGTTCATGTTGGGTACATTCTGTTGGACAAAATCACTTTTATGTAATGTTGCTGCTTTCACAGGGATGCTGGTTTATTTAGAGTCTACACTTTAGTTATAAGCTTCAAGAAGACTTTGTGCAGAATTCAAATCAATCAGTTCAGTTCCCTTGCATCTGTCCGGACGCACATCAGTCAGCAACATCCGTCCGGACGATGAGAACTTTCCATCCAGATGCCCATCAGTGTCTAGAAGCTTCTAACAGTTCAAAGTTGCATCCGACCGGACGTAATGGCAAATCGTTCGGACGCTCTTCAGAGTTCGAGAAGATCCCAGTGTTTGACAAGCATTAGGGTTTCTGCCTTAAGACACAGTTATGGGAAGATGGCTGCAACGGTCCAGATGATGTGTGATCCCATCCGGACGATGTCCTCCATAAGGCAAGTCGTGCATACAAATTCCAGCCGTCCGGACGTTAGTCTTCATGGTTCGGATGATCAAGCATCATATATGGAAATTGCGTGCACCAGTTCAACCGTTCGGACATCAGCCTTCAGGGTCCGGACTCTCAAAGCCTTATTATGGTAATTACGTGCAGCCGAAGTGCAACCGTCTGGACACTAGGGCAACATCGTCCAGACGCGGCCTTGTTATGGAAGCTTTCAGTGCTATTTTGGAAAGGCGGTTGCAGTTGACCGTCCGGACGCTCAGTCAAGCCGTCCGGATACCCTCCGGTATTTTGGTCATAACGTTTTATGCAAATATTGGATTGGGACGAAATTGTCGTCGTTGAAAAGCTAACAAAAAATTCTGTAAATTGATTGTCTGGAAGGCCATTAAATTGATCTTGATATATTTATGCCTTATGAATAGCTGCAGTGCTTATATTTTTCTTTGGCATCCATTTGACAGTTGTCTTAAATACCACATTATTTTTGGAACTAACAGGACCTAATGGTATGTTTGGAGATATTTCTGGTTGGTTTTGGTTCAGGAATATGACATCCAGCGGCTCCCAGCCCAATGTTTGACAGATGGGTCCTATGCAAATCTGACTGTTGTTAAAATCGGATGTTCAAAATTCCAAAGGTCTTAGGATTAAGATGAGCTTTTTTCCCCTAGCTCATGCAGAGCCTTCCGTAGCATTCCCTCGGATCTTTATCAGTTAGAGGTTCAGTGGTGAATCTCCTCTTTTATCTTGCAGACCAGTTGCTTAGAGGATGTCAATCTACGGATAACCAATTTCAGGCTTTGAAAAATCAAGAGATTGAAGATTTTCAGTCCATGGTTCCCGGCTTCCTGAGCTAGAAGTCGAACTAGTATAAATCCAGCTTTTTATACGGATTTCTCTCCGTTACTTGATTTCAGTGGATCAGCAGGATTTGGTACTTGGAGGATTTTTTGTTCCTATCTTTTGGGCCACTTGCAGACTCTTCTCTATTTTCCTATTGTTTTGGATTTTAGAACATTTTTGTCTGTAGATATTATTACTCTGTTTACCCTTGTCCTTCTGAGACACTTAGGGGGAGTAATTTTTGTTTTGGATATTCTTACTCTGTCTTACCCTTTGTCCTTTTGTGACAAAAAATGTGGAGTAATTTTTGATTTGGACTAGGATTGTAATTTTAGCTGGTGAAGTGATTTTTGTCTCAGAATGGCCAAAGGGGGAGTTTGTTAGTTTTTGTGTTGGCTACATTCTGTTGGACAAAATCACTTCTGTTAGTATTTTTATTGGCTACATTCTAGTTAAAACAAAAACAATTTTTGTAATGGTTGCATTTTAACAGGATAGTTGGTTTTCAAATTGGAATCTTCATATATTCAGACATCTACTGTTCACAAGCTTCTAGAAGTTATCCATGAAGAGTCCTGTACAAAAATCAAGTCAATTGAACTGGTTCCTGTGCAACCATCTGCACTAGCCTTTGAAGGCGTCCGGACGCCCTACAGTGTCCTAATAAATAAACATTGACGACGTCCGGACGTCAGAGCCACACCGTCCGGACGCTCGGTCAATTAGTATCCTACAAGAAGTCTATTCTCAGAAATCGACATTGATTGGGAAGTTTCAGTATTCCGTTCGGACGACTTGGCATCACGTCCGGACGATGTTCATTATCTGCAAGCCGTCCGGACGACTTGGCAACACGTCTAGACGATATACAGTAATTCAGATAACTCCAAAATTTCCTTCGAACGCGAAAAGGATTTCAGTGAAGACCGTCCGGACGCTCGGTCAAGCCGTCCGGACACACCTGATAAGGATAAGATATGCGTTGTTTCTGAAGGATATCGTAGAAACCGGTCCAGAAGAGGTAAACTTCTGTCCGGACGGTCGACAGACAGAATCCGATTTTCAGCAGTTTTCAAGGTCTCTTGAAGCCTATAAATAGAGGGCTCTAGGTCTGTGTTTTGTACAGAATTCGGTAGTGAATTCCATAGTGCTTTGAGAGGGTGTTTAGGGAGAATCAAAGATCTGCTAGCTCTCAAGCCGTTGCCGGTGTGTGCTCGTTGTTTGTGTGAAGTCTATCTTAGGGGTCGGCCCTAGGGTAAAGGAATTCATCAAAAATCCCTTTAGGTGGAAGATTTGGTTGGGAAGCGTTCGTGTTGGGCTACACGCCAGAGTTAAAGGTATGACTACTGCATAGGGTTGTGTGAGTATGAGTGTCTTGTAACTAGCTTTTTTTTGGATAGTAGATTTCCTGGGTTTGACTGCTCGGGAGTGGTTTTTTTCTCTTCATAGAGTTTTCACTTCGTAACAAATATCCTGTCTCATTTCAATTCCGCCTCCAAGATATTTGTTTGCACACAAACACACACTTGGTTTTTTAAGAAGTCAATAAATTATTTTCAATTGGTATCAGAGCTTGGTACACTCTGGTTAAGATTCATTTCTTGAGTGTAATTTTGTATTGACTTCTTTGTGATATGAGTAATAATACTACATCTTCATCACATGTTATGTTTGCTCATAGAACTATGTTTACTAAGCCTGGCAGGGTTACTCATGATTAATCTAGTAGGAATGGTGGTAAAAGGTACAAATCTATCCCTACTTGTCAGCATTGTGGTATTATTGGTCATACTCGTCCTAACTGCTTTCTAATTCCCTCTCAAAACCCATGGGTTAAAAAGCATGTTATTCGAAATAATGAGCCTGGTATTAAAAATCAGATCAATAATCTTTGTGATCAAGTAAAACTCATCAGTGAAAAGTTAAAGAATCCTATCCTTTTTAAGAAAAACTCTGCCATATCTAATAAGGAAAAGGATGTCGCACATAAACATGTTTGGGTTAAGAAAAATGACAATCTTTGTCTAGTCACTCATACTGCTTTAAAAGTTCTAGATACTTGCTTATGGTATTTGGATAGTGCTTGCTCCAAACATATGACAGGTGACAGGGCTCTCCTCAAAGATATTCAAATGGCCAGAGGAGGAAGAATCACTTTCGGAGATGGGAGCCAGGCCAAAGTAATTGGAAATGGGCAGATTAACATTCCAGGAATCGAAGTATCGCAAAAAACCCTATACGTAGAGGGTTTCAAAGCAAATCTTCTTAGTATCAGCCAATTGTGTGATGATGACTTGGTTGTCCAATTCTCTAAGAAGGAATGCAACATCTTTGACAGCACTAGAAAATGGCTAATGGGAGGAGAGAGGACTAGTGACAACTGTTATGGTATTCCAAATCTCTCTTCAGATTCTCAAATCATCTGCAATAAAGCTACCATTGATGAAAGTGAACTATGGCATCAACGGTTGGGTCATTTAAACTTTACCAACATGTTCAAAATTGCAAGCAAGGAAGTTGTCAAAGATCTTCATAAAATGAAAGATACTGGGAAAGGAATTTGTGGTCCATGCCAACTGGGAAAACAGACTCGTACTGCTCATAAGAAAACATCAGGTATTCTTACTTCCAGTAATTTAGAATTGTTGCATATGGATCTGATGGGTCCTACCCGAACCTCTAGTCTCGGTGGGAAGAAATATATTCTGGTTATTGTAGATGGCTATTCTCGGTACACTTGGGTTCTTCTTCTTCGGGAAAAATCTGATGCTTTTGAAGCTGCTCAGGAGTTGTTCAAAAAAATTCAGATAGAGCAAAATAGTCATATCATGAGGATTCGCAGTGATAATGGCAAAGAATTTGAGAATGCTCGGTTTGAAGAATACTGTCACTCATATGGCATTCAACATGATTTTTCTTCTCCTATTACTCCTCAACAAAATGGAGTTATAGAGCAGAAAAACAGAGTGTTACAGGTAATGGCTCGAGTAATGATTCACCCTCAAAATCTTGCTCAACATTTTTGGGGAGAAGCGATCAATACTGCATGTCATATCATCAATAGAGTCTACCTGAGACCAGAAACTAACAAGACTCCATACGAGATTTGGCGAGGTAAGAAACCCACTGTTAAATATTTTTGAACTTTTGGTAGTATATGCTATATTCTATGAGACAGGGAAAATCTGGGAAAGTTTGATCCCAAAAGTGATGAAAGCATATTCTTGGGTTACTCCACCAACATTCGTGCCTGCGGAGTCTATAACACCAGGACATAAACAATGATGGAGTCTATAAATGTGGTCATTGATGATGAAATTAGGGCACATAGTAAGGGGGAGATTTCTCAGTCCATCCTAGAGACACTTCCTTCTCTCCCAGGTAATGTAAGTGAGACTTCCTCTACAACAATAGAACATGTATCTATTCTTCCTATCCCTTCTAAAGCAATAGATGTTCTCCCTGACTCACCGGATCTTGTACCATCTGAGGACACTGATCCTACATCAGATCAAGATTCAGAGCAAATAAATCCTCCGATTGAACCCGCCTCTTGGGTCAAACTCAATCATCCTTCCAGGCAGCTTCTTGGAAATCTTAATGAAGGTAGACGATTGAGAAACAAGATAATCAACCCATATAATGAGGTTGCTAATCAGGTAACTTACAATTGTTATCTTGCTTAATCTGAACAGAAGAAAGTGGAGGAACCCTTACAGGATGACAGCTGGGTCACTGCTATGCATGATGAGTTGCATCAGTTTTCCTGTAATGATGTATGGACTCTGGTGTCCAGACCATCTGATCAAAATATCATTGGAACAAAGTGGATTTTCAAGAACAAGTCAGATGAACATGGTACGGTGATTCGAAATAAAGCACGGCTTGTTGCTCAAGGGTATACTTAAATTGAAGGGGTAGATTTTGACGAAACTTTTACTCCAATTGCCCGCCTTCAATCTATCAGAATTCTGCTATCTATATCTTGTCATCTAGGCTTCAAGCTTTATCAGATGGATGTCAAGAGTGCTTTTCTGAATGGCATTCTTCAGGAAGAAGTTTATGTAGAGCAACCAAAAGGATTTTTGGATCCTCACTATCCTCAACATGTCTACAAACTGAAGAAAGCACTGTATGGTCTCAAACAAGCTCCACGAGAATGGTATGAAAGATTAACCACTTATCTTCTGGATAAAGGGTTCACAAGAGGACAGGCAAATCAGACTCTCTTCATCAGAAATCAAGGAAATCACAAATTCATTGCTCAAGTCTATGTAGATGATATCATCTTCGGGGCAACATTAGATTCTCAAGCTCATGAGTTTGCTGAAGAAATGAAACAAGAATTTGAAATGAGTATGATAGGTGAGTTGACCTATTTTCTGGGGTTGCAAGTCAAACAAACTTCTGAAGGGTTATTTATCTCTCAAGCAAAATATGCAAAAGATCTGGTGAAACGATTCGGTCTGGATTGGAAAATCCATGCTCGTACTCCCATGAGCACAAATGTCAAAATGAGTGCTGATCTAACAAGCAAGCAAGTAGATCCTACTCTTTACAGAAGTATGATTGGCAGTCTTCTCTATCTCACAGCAAGCCGACCAGATATTGCCTTCAGTGTCGGAGTTTGTGCTCGATTCGAAGCTAATCCTAAGGAATCTCATCTTACTGCTGTCAAGCGCTCTGGTACGTAAATGCCACCGTTAACAATGGTATTTATTTTTCTAGGGAAACAAATCTTGTGCTTGCAGGATACTCTAATGCAGATTGGGCTGGAAACGCTGATGAAAGGAAAAGCACCTCCGGTGGATTTTTTATGTCGGTAAAAATCTAGTAGCTTGGATGAGTCAGAAACAAGCCTCAATTTCTCTTTCCACTGCCGAAGCTGAGTATATTGCTGCTGGAAGTTGTTGTACCCAGTTATTATGGATGAAGAAATTACTTTGTGATTATGGCTTCACTCAAGGTACTATGATCATTCACTGTGACAATACCAGTGCCATAAACATTTCAAAGAATCTAGTTCAGCATTCCCAGACCAAGCACATCGACATTCGGCATCATTTCATTCGTGACCTTGTCGAATCCAGGGAAGTAGCCCTTATGTTTATTCCCACATAAAATCAATTTGAAAATTGAAATTGACTTCTAAATAAAAGACAAGTGTGTGTGCAAAGTGTCAACAAAAATAAGCACAGTGGAAAGTAAAAGACACAAAGATTTTTGTTGATAAAGTGGAAACTCAATAAAGAGAAAAACCACTCCGACGCAGCCAAACCCAGGAATTCCACCATTCAGATGACAAAGCTAGATACAAGATAGTAACACTCACATATACCCGATGCAGTGGTCATACCTTGCTCTCTGACGTGTAACCCAACACGAACGTTTCCCAACCAGGTCTCCTACCTGAAGGGGTCGTCAATGGAATCTTTTACCTTAGGGCCAACCCCTAAGATAGACTTCTGATGTAGCACAGCAACATCACACTTGAAATGGCTTCAGAGGAAAAATCACATCTCTGAGCAGTTGTGGAATTCAATACCGAATTCTTCCAGTTCTCAATGCCCAGGGGACTCTATTTATAGGCTGGGGGCTCAAATGAGCGTCAGGCAAAATATAGCCGGGCATCGTCCGGACAGACAACTGTGTGACAGGTTTTTCCAAAAATTTCGCTGAGAAATCTTTCCTGTTTAAGAGCCGCGTCCGGACGGGATGGCACATCGTCCGGACGGTCGCACGTCCGCTGCAAGTAATTTCCTTATAAGGTTTTGCGCGTCCGGACCATGGGGGATGAACGTCCGGACGGCTGAACTTCAACAGGCAATTTCCATATCTGCTATGCGCGCGTCCGGACCATGAGAGGCAGTCGTCCGGACGGTTGAAGTCGAATCGGCAATTTCCATATTAGATGCACGCACGTCCAGACCAAGGCTGACAGACGTCTGTATGGTGATATTTAATTGCGATTCTTTCCTTAAGGAGATGCGTGTCCGGACGGGATACTACATCGTCTGGACGGTTGATCAATCTTTCCATAATCCAAACTTGGATAGAATCTGAGACTGGTCGAGTACCAAGAGGCGTCCAGACGGGCTGCTGAGACGTCTGGACGGATGCAAGCTGGATAGAAACTTCTAGACTCAGTGGTGGGTCCGGACGGAAATGCACATTGTTCGAACGAATGATGCTTGGTCTGACTGGCGTCCGGACGGTATGGCACGTCGTCCGGACGGGATGACTCGATCGTCTGTATGGCTGACAGGGAACCGAAATCTTCGCAGTGCAAAGTCTTCTGAGATTGCTCTGAATAGTGGAATCCTTGTTTACAACATCTTTACACACACAAGTGATTTTGTCCAAACATAGAATGAGGCCAAAATACTAACAAACTCCCCCTTTGGCCATTCTGGGACAAAAATCACTTGACCGGTTTGGAAATACATTCCTGGTCCAAACACAAAAATTACTCCCCATTTTTGTCATAAAGGGACAAAGGGTAAAACAGAGTAATAAAAACCAACTGTAATAAAAATTACTCCACCTAACGGTCTCAGAAGGACTCGGGAAACAAAGTAATATAAGTGAGGCAGTTTAACATAAGTCAAAAGCTTAAGACAAAAAGACAACAAAACAAAACAAAAGGGAATCAAACATCCTCAGGCAGGGGTATAGTCCTGTCTGCATCATCCTCATCATCACTGCTGCTAGGATGATGAAACTTCAGGCACTCCTGAAGGTCCAACTTGTTTTGCTCTACACGCAGGTTGATGAGTGTATCTCCTGCTGCATGGAGGACATAGTCACCCGCATACTGCTCATCCCCCCTGAATGGCAGCAAGGGCCTCCATGATCTTGGAATAGTTGACCTCCGGCTCAGAGGGCGGAACGGTCTGGGAGGATGAAGCCATCTCTAGAAATCCAACCGGCATGGAAGCAGCTATGGGCACCTCATCATCGGAGTCATCTCTCCGCAGCTGGGCATTGGACTTCATCAGTGTCTGCTTGCTGATGGGCTGTTGGATCTTTATCTTCGGTTCGCCAGTGACATTGACTCCCGACTGAAGGATAATCTGAGTGAGTAGGCAGCCAAACGGGAGACCGGCATTTCCCTCATCACGGGCCTCCATCATAACACCCAGAATATGCTTGCATAGGCAGAAAGGCAAGAGAAGGTGAACAGCACAGACAAACTGGGCCCGTTTCAGGATCAGATCACTGTGTCGAGCAACAAGCCAGATGTTCTGCTGAATGATCTTGGCCAGCATGCTATGGGGGGGGGACAAGGCACCAATCCTGATGGAGGTAGAGCGCTCCTCGCCTTGGGGAATGGCATGGAAGAATCCCCTGAGATCATCCAGGGAAGGAGGAAGCACCACCTCATTGTATGGGCTGGCAGAAATCTCGAGCACTGGGACTCGGATGATGTGACTGATGACCTGAGGATCAACAGTGATGATATGGCTTGAAACGGTGGACTGAAGCACCAATCCACGATCATCGTTCTGCACCACTTCTAGGTTGGCGTAGAAGATCTTGACAAGTCTGGTGTACACCACACATGCACAGCTATGGAGATATCCCCAATTGTACGTCTGGATAATGGCATGAATGCTGTCCAGCGGTGGTACCATGATATCAGACCGGATGACGTTCCGCTCTGCAATGACAGTGCGGTCCATAGTCTTGGCCTGGATTACAGCCCTATCTTCCACATTCCTCTGACAGACCCTGGGCGGTGGACTGCTTGCAGACATGATTCTACACAAAAAACCAACAAGATTTGCAACAAAAATCCAAAATGATAGTCTTGTTAGGTCAGCAAAAAATATTGGGCAGAATAAAAGCAGTAAAAGGACTTTTACAAAAATATAGGCAGAGTGTATCACAATTTTAGTCCTAAAAACATCATCACAAATAATCTCAATATAGTAGATAGGCATCACATAATTTCAAACTCATTCCAAAATTAAATCTCTAACAGTCTAAAAAAAAACTGAAAAAGAAAGAGACTAGAAAAATACTTGGAATGGAGTGAGAATGCACAAAAGACAAGTAGAGATGAAATTACTAAAACAAACCCCAAAAACAATCACTCACAAAATGCCAAAAAGGAGATTTAGTGGGGTATGGAGGAGAGAGCGGCGATTCTGGGGTATATATAGCCTCTGTGGGGTCCCTGTCCGGACGGTAAACTAACGTCGTCCGGACGCGCGATGCATTGGGAACAAGCAGACAGGTCGCTCGCGTCCGGACGGTTTTACTAACTGTCCGTCCAGTGGTTGCCGTGCGCGTCCGGACGCAAGCAGGTCCCGTCCGGACGATTGGGCTCCATTCCCGTCCGGACTCCAAGAGAGTACTATCCGAACCACTTATCCGTCCGGATGCTTCACACTGAAACAACAGAAAAAATGAGGAAAATTCACAGAAATCAAATTTTTCCAAGTCAGTTTCAGAACACACATGTATAAACCATTGATAACACAATCAGAGAGCATCTCAATACTAAGTAGAGATATAAAAGAGAGTTGAGAAATCAATCAGTACAAATAAGTTCCTACACATGCAAAATTCAACTAGCCAACTCAACTCATGCAATGTGTGTGTGTGTGAAGACAGAAACCATCAAGGTAAGACTTTTGATGACATGACAGAAAGTAACCAGATTTTCTAGACAAGAGAGAAAATAAATGGAAGATAAGCCAAAAGTCAAACCTTATAACTTACTAGGGCCTAGCCACCCTCATCTGATACACTCCCCTGAGATGCAGCACCTAAATGATTTACTTGTACCATGAAGGACAACATAAATATTTTACTTGCACGTAGAGGGCAAGGCATAAAGCAAATGTAGCACATAAGTAGTGAATATACACTTAAAAACACAAAAATCATATGATTAACTGCTTGTTTCTTACGGTGCTGCAAACTAAAGGGAATGCCAGATAGGTGCTAGGTTCAACTAGCATGTGGTCAATTTGGCCATCTTATCAAAAACTCCTTCTCTTATCCAGAATTTCTAGAAACAAAAAGTCAGAGAAGGAAAGATGTACCTTATAGGGGAGCTGTGGATAGTGCACATTTTTCATCGCATGAGAAAAGAAGCTATCCAATTTTTTTGCATATACAGGAAAACACTTGGCAAATTATAGTCAGAAACTCTCAATTATATCTTAGCAAAGTAAATTAATACCCAAATAATTGAGATATCAGGAGAAAATACATGCAATTATCTGATAAGCCAAGGAAAAAATTATCCTGTAAATTCTCCCCAAATTTTTTTTTTATTTTTATTATTATTAAAAAAATGCAATATGGAAAAACATCATATGCAAGGCCAGATCAAACTTGATGATGCCAGTACAGAAAAACAGTCGCTCGATCTGCTTTTTCTGTCTTCCCCAATAAACACCTGCAAAGATCTCCAAACAAAATATAGGGGGCAAAAGCAAAGTACCACTGGTTCCTAGATTGCAAATATAACAACAAAATAAGCAATCAAACCTGATGCCATAGGATTAGGAACCAAATCCTAGGCATGAACACCCGAACCTGCTAGGTGCGTCTATTCCCCCTCATGGGGTGACGGTCCTTCTTGATCCAAGCCTGCCTTCCTATGGATGGTTGCTGGTATGACGTCATCATCCACTCCATCATATTCTGCATCCAGATAGGTGGCTCATTGTGGTGTTGATCTGTTTCCACCTTCTGTGGCCTTCTAAGGTGCTTGACCGATGCAAACCGTTGCAGAGGCCACTGATGCTGAGATGCCTGGACCCAAGGAGCATGAGACCAAGGTGCTTGATGAGTTTGATACCTTGGTGCTTGTCTCCATGGTGCTTGATAAGGTGCTTGATGCCATGGAGTCTGATGCTGGGCAGCAGGTCTAGTTCCATAATGAGCTTGTCTGGGCACTTCTTTCTTCGCTTTGGCCTTGTGTGCTTTCAGGAGGGAGCACTGAGGACGAACATGCCCACTTAAACCGCAGTGGTGGCATATAGGAGGTTTCTGATGGAATGAGGCTCCTGAATGCCTGGAACATCATCGTTGACCTTGTCCTTCCCTTTTTCTTCAACAGTGGGAGGAGGGTCTGAGACTGTAGGCTTCACAAACACAGTCTTTGAGGAAGAAGGAGCATCAGAAGAGGAAGCTACATACCCGAGACCAGTCTTGTCAATTGGGCTCTTCTGGATAGACAAGTCAACTTTTCATCTGTGACTCTCTCTAGTTGGAGCTGTGTCTCTAGTAGCTTTTCCTCGAGCTCTTGTACTCTAAGCAGCAATGAACTCTTTTCAGTTTGCAGGGTATTCAGATCATAGAGGTACTGCTTACAACCTTCCCTCAGCTTCTCATACTCTAAATAGAGTGTCTTGTAGGCTTCCTTGAGCTCTACCTCATTATCACTATGCTCCGAGTAACACGAGTCTTCTTCTTCATCATGTGGGGCTACAAAGGCCAAAAAAATTTCAGACTCTAGAGCGTCTTCTTCTGACTCATCACTAAGAGTCACGTTATATGCCTTCCCCTTGCCCTTCTTAAGATTCCCACAGTCAACCCGGATATGCCCAAAGCCTGAGCATTCAAAACATCGGGGTCCTCTAGGGTCTTTCTTCTCTTCTTCCTCAGGTTCAGCTTCTCTGGGAGGCTTCTTTACTCTTTCAGAAAACTTCTTTTTGAAACGATAATCTTTCATTAGTCTTCTGAAATTCTTGGCTAACATAGCCACATCTTTTCCTTCATCCTCAGAGTCATCTTCAGATGAGGCTTCTGCCTTCTTCTTGGAAGCCTTTAGGGCAATGGTCTTCAACTTCTTGACCGGGGGTAGAGACAGCTCATATGTTTGAAGAGATCCTACCAGCTCTTTAATCTTCATTTCCTCAAGATCCTTGCTTTCCTCAATGGTGGTCACCTTGATCCTGAAACGCTCAGGCAAAGATCTTAGAATTTTTTGGATGAGTTTTACATCCGAGATAGGTTTCCCAAGACTCACCATGGAGTTCCTCAGGTCACTCATCTTGGAGTAAAACTCTCCAAAAGTCTCTTCTTCCAACATCTTAATTTCTTCAAATCTCGAAATCAACATTTGAAGTTTGGCAGATTTAACAAGTTTCGTGCCTTCATATGTTGTTTCCAAGATTTGCCATGCTTCTTTGGCTGATTCACAGTTTGAAATCTTTGCGAATCCAAATGGTGAAAGTGCTTGGCACAGAGCATGGAGGGCTTTATCATTGGAAAGGCGTGCGTTCTTTTGAAGGACTAGTTCAGGTGTTGCATCCTCTGGTTTAGTCCAACCAGTTTCAACAATACCCCAACAGTCAATAGATTTCAAAAAGAAACGCATACGAGCATTCCAATAGCCATAGTTCGTACCATCAAAGGCAGGAATAGAATTAAGAGTTTGAGACATAATATAGAAGTCAAAAAAAATAACACTCAAGAATTAAATCTACAAAGAGTGTACCAAGCTCTGATACCAATTGAAAATTAAAATTGACTTCTAAATAAAAGACAAGTGTGTGTGCAAAGTGTCAACAAAAATAAGCACAACGGAAAGTAAAAGACACAGAGATTTTTGTTGACGAAGTGGAAACTCAATCAAGAGAAAAACCACTCAAGGGAAGCCAATCCCAGGAATTTCACTATTCAGAAGACAAAGCTAGATACAAGATAATAACACTCACATATACCCGATGAAGTGGTCGTACCTTGCTCTCTGACGTGTAACCCAACACGAACGCTTCCCAACTAGGTCTCCTACCTGAAGGGGTCTTCAATGGAATCCTTTACCTTAGGACCAACCCTTAAGATAGACTTCTGATGTAGCACAGCAACAGCACACTTGAAATGGCTTCAGAGGAAAAATCACATCTCTAAGCAGTTGTGGAATTCAATACCGAATTCTTCCAGTTCTCAATGCCCAGGGGCCTCTATTTATAGGCTGGGGGCTCAAATGAGCATCAGGCAAAATATATCTGGGCGTCGTCCGAACGTTTGACATGGGCCGTCCGGACGGACAAGTGTGCGACAAGATTTTCTAAAAATTTCGCTGAGAAATCTTTCTTGTTTAAAAGCCACGTCCGGACGAGATGGCACATCGTCCGGACGTTCGCACGTCCGCTGCAAGTAATTTCCTTATAAGGCTTCGTGCATCCGGACCATGGGGGATGAACATCCGGACGGCTGAACTTCAACACGCAATTTCCATATCTGCTATGCACACGTCCGAACCATGAGAGGCAGTCGTCCGGACGGTTGAAGTCGAATCGGCAATTTCCTTCTTTGATGAACGCGCATCCGGACCACAGCTGTCAGACGTCCGAACGGTGATATTTGAATTACGATTCTTTCCTTAAGGAGACGCGCATCCAGACGGGATACCACATCGTTCGGACGGTTGATCGATCTTCCCTTTATTGGAACTTGGAAAGAATTTGAGACTATTCGAGTACTGAGAGGCGTCCGGACGTGCTGCTGAAATGTCCGGACAGATGTAAGCTGGATAGAACCTTCTCGACACAGTGGAGGGTCCGGACGGAGAGACATGTCGTCCGGACGGTATGGCATGTCGTCCGGACGGATTGAACAGTGACAGATGGGCGTCCGGACGGGATGGCTCGATCATCCGAACGGCTGACAGGGAATTGAAAATCTTCTGACTCTGAAGCTTTTCTAAATAGTAGAATCCCCGTGAAGTATCGTTACACACAAGTGATTTTGTCCAAAACACAGAATGAGGCCAAAATACTAACACAATGCAATGCAAACATACCTGGCATGCACTAGGATTTAGAAACCAAAATCCTAGGCATGGGAGACATCACCTACTAGGTGAGTCAACTCCCCCTCAAAGGGTGAATGGTCTAATCCTTCTTGACCCATACCTGCTTAACCCGTGGAGATGGTTTGTGGATCATGACCATGTTGGCCATACTCCTTAGCATACCTTGTATTAGGCTCAGCAATCCTTCATAGCCATGGCTGCCATTGGGCTTCTACCGCTTTCTCTTGTAGAGCTTTGATTTGTACTTCTTTGGTTTGCCACTCTGATTGGCAGGAACAAACTTTTGCTGATGCCATGGAGCCTGAAGAGCCATTGGAGGTGTAGTGCCTGATGTAGCTCTTGTTGGCAGCTTCCTTTGAACCTTCAACTTCTGGAGCTGTGGACATTTGGATCGAATGTGACCGGTGATGCCGCAGTGATGACAGGTGGGCAGGCTTCTTTTCTTAGAATGCTGCTTGACTTTTTCTGCAGAAATATGGTTAGCATTCTTACAAATAACATTGCTCTTACCTTTTATATGTCTCCTATGAGGAGGGACATATTTAGATGAGGAAGAATCCTCAATTTCACTTTTCCTCAAATCATCCTGCTTACTCCAAGGCCTGTGGGATTTCAACAAATAACAATTTGGCCTAATATGACCAATTTTCCCACAATTATGACAAGTAGGAACAAACTTACCTTGTGTTCCTGATTCCTTGAACTTTGGCATCACATGATTATTTAAGCAAGAATTTTCTAAACAAGCTGTATCTACTATCACATGCTTAATATCTAATTCAGAATCAGAAGCATGTGAAGCAGAAGCACTCATATCATCAACAATTAAAGCAAGCTTGTTAGAAACATCTGAGTGAATACAAAGCATGCTCTTCAAATTATCACTAGAGAATTTTTTTCAAGAGATCTTCAGATTCTTTTAATTTACTTTCAAGTATATCAATAATGTCAAATAGCATGGTATTCTCAGATCTCAAAGAGTCAATCAAAGCATGTGATTCAGATAATTAAACAATCCAAGACTTTTTTTCTTGCTTCACCTTTTTAAGCTCTTTATGAGAAACTTTAGAATGTTGAGCATTCTTCAATTTATTAAAAACCTTAAAGAGCTTAATATCAGAATCCTCATTAGATAACTGAGAAGAATTCATGATAAAAGGTGTAATCAAAAAATAGAAGTCACAAGAGATGAGGATTACACTCAGGAAATAAACCCTAAACAGAGTGTACCTGCTTTGATACCAATTAAAAAAAAATTGAACTTCTAATTTAACAGTGTGTGTGTAGTGTGCAAAAACATATTAAATGCGGAATTAAAGGAGACAAATATTTTGTTGATGAAGTGGAAACTCAATTAAGAGAAAAACCACTTTGGGGCAGTCAAACCGAGGATATCCACTATTTAGAAAACAAAGCTAGTTACAAGATAGTAGCACTCACATACCCCTGATGCAGTGGTCGTACCTTGCACTATAACGTGTAGCCTAACACGAACGCCTCCTGAAAATTGAAATTGACTTCTAAAAATAAAAGTGTGTGCACAAGTGTCAACAAAAATTAAGCACAGCGGAAAGTAAAAGACACACAGATTTTTGTTGACAAAGTGGAAACTCAATCAAGAGAAAAACCACTCTGGGGCAGCCAAACCCAGGAATTCTACTATTCAGAAGACGAAGCTAGATACAAGATAGTAACACTCACATGTACCGATGCAGTGGCCGTACCTTGCTCTCTAACGTGTAACCCAACATGAACGCTTTCCAACCAGGTCTCCTACCTGAAGGGGTCTTCAATGGAATTCCTTACCTTAGAGCCGACCTCTAAGATAGACTTCAGTTGTAGTGCAGCACACTTGAAACGGCTTCAGAGGGATCTTGAACTTCTCTGAGCTCTTGTGAAATTCAATACCGAATTCTTGCAGTTCTCAATACCTAGGGGCCTATATTTATAGGCTGAGGTGCAGAATGGGCGACTGATGTAATATGTACGGACGCCGTCCTGACGGTGAACTTGGGCCGTCCGGACGGACAATTGTGCGACAGGATTTTCCAAAAATTTCGCTGAAAATCTTTCCTGTTTAAGAACCGCGTCCAGACGGTGAGACACTGACGTCCGGACGGTCGCACGTCCGCAGCAAGTAATTTTCATATAAGGCTTAGCGTGTCTGGACCAAGGGGGATGAACGTCCGGACGGCAATCCTTCAACACGCAATTTCAATATCTGCTATGCGTGCGTCCAGACCAACAGAGGCAGACGTCCGGACAGTTGAAGTTGAATCGGCAATTTCCTTAACTAATGAGCGCGCGTCCGGACCAATGCTGACTGACGTCCAGACGGGGACATTTGAATTACGATTCTTGCCTTATGGAGACGCGCGTCCAGACGGGATACCACATCGTCCGGACGGTTGATCGATCTTCCCTTTATTGGAACTTGGAATGAATCTGAGACTGTTCGAGTACTAATAGGCGTCCGGACGGGCTGCTGCGATGTCCGGACGGATGCAAGCTGGAACAGAAGCTTCTCGATACAGTGTAGGGTCCAGACGGAAAAGATACGTCATCCAGACAGATGATGCTGGTCAGTCTGGCGTCCGGTCATGATGAACATGTCATCCAGACGGATGGAACAGTGGACAGATGGGCGTCCGGATGGGATGACACGTCGTCCGGACGGCTGACAAGGAATCTGAAATCTTCTATCTTTTACGCAGTGCAGAGTCTTCTGAAAATGCTCTGACAAGTGGAATCCTTTTTTACAGCATCTTCACACATAAGTGATTTTGTCCAAACACAGAATGAGGCCAAAATACTAACACCTCCCAACCAGGTCTCCTACCTGAAGGTATCTTCAATGGAATCCTTTACCTTAGGGCCAACCCCTAAGATAGACTTCACAGCTGATCAAATCACACACTGGCAAAGCTAGAGAGCTAGCAAATCTTCAATATCTCCCAAAACACCCTTTCTAAGCTGTAAAGAATTCACCACCGAATTATGTGTTGAATGCATGCCTAGAACCCCTTATTTGTAGGGTTTAGAAGCCCTAATTTGAGTAAAAAACGTAGTCTGTGGCACGCGCGTCCGGGAGGGAGCCTTGGCCGTCCGAACAGGCAACTTTTTCCTTGTCCAGAAAGTAATTCTAGAATTTTCGCAAGGCCGTCCGGATGCAAGATGTTTCCATCCGGACAGCTTAGTAATGGCCGTCCAGACCATCAACTTACAACATTTTTTGTTAGCTTTCCAAAGTCACTGATTTCGTCCCAATCCGATATTTGAGTAAAACGTTGTGACCAAAATACCGGAGGGTGTCCGGACGGCTTGACCGAGCGTCCGGACGGTCAACTGCAACCGCCTTTCCAAAGTACCACTGAAAGCTTCCATAACAAGGCCACGTCCAGACGGTGTTGCCCTAGCATCCAGACGATGTTGCCCTATCGTCCGGACGGTTGCACTTTGGTTGCACGTAATTACCATAATAAGGTCGTGGAGCGTCTGGACCCTGAAGGTTGATGTCCGGACGGTTGAACTGGTGCACACAATTTCCATATATGAAGCTTGATCGTCCAAACCATGAAGGCTGACGTCCGGACAGTTGAACTTTGTATTCATGACTTGCCTTATGGAGGACATCGTCCAGACGAGCTGTCTTCCCATAACTGTGTCTTGAGGCAAAAACCCTAATGCTTGTCAAACACTAAATGGAGTCCTGACGGTATAGCCACGTCGTCCGGACGGATGTACTGGAACACTAGGATCTTCTCGAACTCTGAAGAGCGTCCGGACGATTTTCCATTACGTCCAGACGGATGCAACCTTGATCAGTTCGAAGCTTCTAGACACTGATGGGCATCCGGAAGGAAAGATCTCGTCGTCCGGACGGATGTTTCTGACTGATGAGCGTCCGGACGGAATACCACGTCGTCCGAGCGGCTGACAGGGAACCGAAATGAACTTCCTTGAAAACTTCACAGAATCTTCTTGAAGAACATAGCTGAAGAGTAGACTCTGGATAAAGCAGCATCCCTATGAAAGCAGCAACATTACATAGAAGTGATTTTGTCCAACAGAATGCAACCAACACAAAAACTAACAAACATGTTCTTCGTGTTCGTGACTCAACCTCCAGATCTTCTCCCTGATGACTGAATATGATAATGAGTGTGGACTCACAACTTGAAGTAGTAAATTGGTAAATAATACTCTTCTATGGCCTTCTATTTATAGATTTGGATTTACACTCATGATAGGGTTAGGAGATAAGAAAGAGTTGTAGCATAGATAGGATTGGAGTCATACAAAACTACAACTTCAATCCCTACTATCTAGGTAGCATAGATAGGATAGTAGTCATAGGAGGAATTAAATTCCTCCTCCTTCCTAGTTGGGTGCACGACCAAGTGGGAGTGAAACACTCCCCTTGGTCATGCACCACACGTCCATCCCATGTATCTAGGACTAGGATTTTAATCTTAGCTCAATTGTTACTAATTTTTTAGCATGGGCTTGGATTTTATCCCTTACACTCAATGCTCCTTAATCTCTTCTTAAGCATTTTGGAATTAATTCCAAGAGCCCATAGCTCTTAAATACTTAAGCCCATAGGAATTTAATTCCTTAAGCCCATAGATATTTAATTGCTTAAGCCCATATGAAATTAATTCCTAAGCCCAATCATTTCTAAGTAATGAGCTACTTAGGAATCATATTTCTTTGGCCCATGTTTTATCAAATAAAACAATGCAAAATAAATAAATACATAATCGAGGCTCATAGCATATGATCAATTTACATAAGCTCAAAGAGGGACATAAAGTTAAAAATACAATTAGCTTTAAATAGGTCTATGACAATATCACACGACCCTATTTAATCACAATTGATTCTACTAAACAAATGTGATTGTACTCTAATATGTATTTTCAAATTAATGAATCAATCTCTACGACATACTTATTTATTACATATTACCCCTTCATGGAATCATTTCGTAGTCGAACCAAAGTCAATACACCGTTACTTAGTTCACTACCTCTTTTCCTTGATACTCATGATTTAATTACATGATATATCATTTTTGTACCTTGTGAGTTTTTCATCTCACCTTGCACAAAAAATGTTTCAGTAAATACCACTGAAACACTCATGCCCGAGCTTTAGGATAATCAATCCCAATAAATCTAAATCAAGGAGAATATTTCTTATCGCTTTGTTTCATGACAAATGATTTGGATTCCTTCTTGAAGAAGGTTTTTCCACAAAGCTACATGCGATCACCCAACGCTCAAAAGTGTTGACCAGTGATTTGATCTCATTCTTGTACATCAAAGTGACCTACACTTTACATCTGAGTTCGTAATTTTCTTACGATTTAGAGTAACCGTTATAAGTCGTCGTGCACATTCATCATTCTTAATTACAGTGTTGAAAGAATGACGACTCACGTAGTCCACATGGCACTACCTTGCTCTTACACCAACATATCTTCCCAAAGCCTTTCCTACTTCTCCTAATCAAGATAGATCGTTAAGGTTGACATGTTATAGTCTAGATGGATTTTCCAGTTTCATCTATGACTACGAACAATCTTTTATAAACTACAAGGACCTATGACTATGATCTTCTGTTTGATAGTCTCATTACTCGCACCTTAGTCAAATACAATATAACTTAGGGACCTTACATATATATCATATGAAATATTCAAACATATATGTACATGTAAAGCAATAATATATATATGTCCAATGTTAAATATTACATAATTTATAGAAAAGCAACATTAATGCAATTAGAGTTTTGAACACCAGTCCCAACATTCTTCCACTTGTCCTTAGTTCCAATTGGACACTTATTTGTAATCCTTATTTATAAAATGGAACATCTAATATTTCACTAAAGCAAATAACTTGTGAACAAGATATATCAGAACTTAGCCACAATAGAATCATGCCACCTCATTGCGTCATTGAGAAACTCTCCCTAAGAGACTTATTCTCACTTGAGATAACTTTTGCGTCTCTATAAGTTGCAAAACATCCTTGGTCTAGTCTTGAGTTAACAACCATTTTGTTGCTATACATCTCAAACTAATTTTCTTACCTACAAAAGTAACCACCTTTACTTTTTAAGTAAAACTCTATGAGACTTGTCAATAATCCATTCATCATATGTCTAGATTTTGACTCTTGATATTACTCATACATCATCATCAATGATTAGGGTCTTATCAATTCTATGTATTACTATTTCACTTAATATCTCTCGTACTCATGGCTATATCCAAGTCTTTGATCTAACATTCGACTTCTTAGATCAAACTTGATATTACATACTTGGATACATGCTTAAGTTCATCAAAGTACTTTTGCATCTCGCATTTTACATGCCTCTAGATCCTTACTAAAACATTTGTCTGACTGTATCATACAGATACATCCTTCATGGTGATTATCTTAAAATAATCAACCTTAGACATAATCTTGAATAGAGGTCAAGCATTGTTACAAGTGAAGAATTTTCTCATAGTAAATCCATTTCTTTCTGTGAAACATTCTTTACCATCATTACTTCGAAGGTTTTATCTTTCCTTTCTCTTCAACCTTGTAAACTCAATTACAACATCAAAGTTTTATTGCCATTAGGCACCTCTACAAGTAGTCAGACTTGGTTGGAATACCAACCAGATTTTATATAGCCTTGATCTATTTATCCACACCCAATAACCATTCCATTGTATTCTTTGGGATATGATTCATATAATGAATCTCAACTCCCACTACAATATGGCCAGTACTTCAGATATGTAAATAGTAAAACACATAGAGTATCTAAAACATTCACAATCTCTTCTGATAACTATTGTTAGTTATATTGGCTACATTTTGTTGACAAAATCACTACAATGTTAGTGTACTGCTGAAAGTGGGACATCGTAATTATTCAGAGTCTTCAAAATATTCATAGTATATTTTCTCAACTATGGGAAGGCCTTAATATGACAAGTATCAGTGTCACAAGCATCAAGAAGGCAATTTTTAGATTCTAGGAAGATTCTGCGCAATTTAAAACTCAACAAAAGTCTGTTCCCTAGTTGCCGTCCGGACGGCCCAAAAAAAGGCCGAACGGCCTTTCCAAAACAAAGAGGCGCACGACCTCTTTTATTAAAAACCAGACAGTGCCTCTTATATGAGGTAGTGACCCACTTTCCACAAAAACCTTGATCCACAAAAATCTAACCAACCAATCTCAAATCCGATTTCAAAAATGTGATCTACGAAGCTCGATCTACGTTTCTACCGATCTTTTTAAGGTAAATCACTAAACTTGTATTTTTGAGATTTTTGGTAAAATCTTCTAAAATATGAGTTTAATCTTAATTATTCTTTAGGTTTTGTGCTATTTGGAGATTGTAAAAATTTCCCAAACTTCGGGTATTGTTTGGGTAAGTTTCTTTAAACCCTAGATTATGGGTATTTAATTTAAATGGTATTTTGTGAAATTAACCCTAAGATTTTATTATGGGTTAATATTATTTTGAATACGTTAGTATTTTATGTTAATGAGTTAGTGTTTATTGTGATTAGGTTAGTGAATATAATTTATGGGTTAGTGTATATTGTTATGGATAGTTGTTTAGGTGGTGATTTTAATGTCTAATGCAAATATTTTGGGTTAAGTTAGTGTTTATGGTTTATGGGTAGGTGATTAGGACCTTAAAAATATTATTGGTTTTCCAACTATATAGCCTTGATCGATTCAAGTGCTAATTATGGTGTTAAATTATTTAGAGTACTAAATGGTGCAATATGTTATTCCACAGTGACGCATTGCAAGGTGGTGCTTAGGAAACCTAGTGCTTAAATCTGCGCAGCCAAGGTGAGTATTTTACTCACTGAGAAAATATACTTTTATATATTTATGGATTTGCAAATTATATATTGTTTTACATAACCAAACCAACATTTGTTAATTATATGCTTTTTGGATGTTCTGAGTAGTTTCTCATTGTGTTGAGATATATATCAATGATTTTGATGAGTACTTAGATTTGATTGAGAAGAATGATTGGAATGTTGATTTAAGGAGTTTTCTTAACTGTTGTTGTTGGGATTTAAATTGTGAAAAACGGAAATTGACTTCTAAACCACAAGTGTGTGCACAAAGTGTCAACAAAAATAATAATGCGGAAATTAAATGACACAGAGATTTTTGTTGACGAAGTGGAAACTCAATTAAGAGAAAAACCACTACGGGGCAACCAAACCCAGGATATCCACTATTCAGAAGACAAAGCTAGATACAAGATAGTAGCACTCAGATATACCCGATACAGTGGTCATACCTTGCTCTCTAACGTGTAACCCAACACGAACGCTTCCCAACTAGGTCTCCTACCTGAAGGGGTCTTCAATGGAATCTTTTATCTTAGGGCCGACCCCTAAGATAGACTTCAGATGTAGCGCAGCAACAGTACACTTGCAATGGCTTCAGAGGAAAAATAACGTCTCTGAGCACTTGTGGAATTCAATACCGAATTCTTGCAGTTCTTAATGCCCAGGGGCCTCTATTTATAGGCTGAGGTGCAGAATGGGCGACTGTTGTAACATTAACGGACGCCGTCCGGACGGTGAACCTGGGCCATCCGGACGGACAACAGTGCGACAGGATTTTCCGAGAATTTCGTTGAAAATCTTTCCTGTTTAAGAGCCGCGTCCGGACGGTGAGACACTGTCGTCCGGACGGTCGCACGTCCGCTGCAAGTAATTTCCTTATAAGGTTTCGCGCGTCCGGACCATGGGGGATAAGCGTCCGGACAGCTGAACTTCAACAAACAATTTCCATATCTGCTATGCGCGCGTCCGGACCATAATAGGCATTCGTCTGGACGGTTGAAGTCGAATCGGCAATTTCCATATTAGTTGCACGCGCGTCCGAACCAAGGCTGACTGACGTCCTGAAGGTGATATTTGAATTGCGATTGTTACCTTATATATGAGCGCGTCCGGACGGGAAACTGCATCGTCCGGATGGGTATATCAATCTTCCCTTATTTTGAACTTGGAAAGAATCTGAAGCTGATCGATCACTGAGAGGCGTCCGGAAGGGCTGCTGAGACGTACGAACGGACACAGGCTGGAACAGTAGCTTCTCGATACAGTATAGGTCCGAATGGAAAATGCACGTCATCCGGACAGATGATGCTTGGTCTGACTGGCATCCAAACGGTATGGCACGTCATCAGGATGGATGGAACAGTGGTCAGATGGGCGTCCGGACGGGATGACTTGATCGTCCGGACGGCTGGCAGGGAATCGAAAAGTTCTGTCTTGAAAGAAGTGCAGAATCTTCTGACATCACTCTAAATAGTGGAATCCCTGATAAAACAGCATTTGTACACACAAGTGATTTTGTCCAAACTGAATGAGGCCAATAATACTAACAAATTGTGCAAAACTGTGATTTAGAAAATGATATATTGGATTGCTAACTGTTTAAAGAAAGCATGTGTTAAAGGCATAGTTCTTGAAAAAACAAAAGTATATTGTTTTGAGCATAAAGAGTTGTTTGTAAAGACTAATGGGCAAGCATTCCCCTCTGGCAATTGTTTGTAAAAGACCAATGGGCTAGCATTCCCCTACGGCAATCATTTGTAAAGACCAAAGGGCTAGCATTCCTCTATGGCATTAAAAGACTAAAGGGCTAGCATTCCCCTACGGCATTAAAAAGACTAAAGGGCTAGCGTTCCCCTATGGCACTAAAGACCACTGGGCTAGCGGTTTCCCCTTTGGCATGCCTTGTTTTTGTAGACCGTTGGGATTGCGTCCCCAACCAGCATCTTTGTTGTATTGAATGGAATGCATGTATTTTATTGGGTGCATAATAGTGTTGGTTTTACGGGTTTCCTATAGTTGTTTTCATGATGCTTTACATAACAGATTTAAAGGCATTGAACTTAGAAGTACATATATGTTCACGTTAACCAGGTATGAGTAATATCATGTCTATGAGTAGGTAGGGTGACCGTTATTTGTTCTTCAGTAAAGACGTGCTTGCATATTAGAGTTTCACTCTAGTGCTCGCATGATCAGCTGACGTTCAAAGCACGAAGTTGTAATGTGATAGATATGGTGTTACATGTATTATGGAGAATGATGATATCTTAGTAATGACGAGTAAGATGCCATTGTTTTCTTGCTTAAGGCCTATGTGAATGTGTGAATCCGTAATGGGTGATCATGTGCACGTATGTTTTAGCCACCGAATAAAAGGTATTATATTGTAGATGGGTCTATATGTAGAAGTTTCCAAGCGGTAGATTGGAACTTCTATATATGTTCACAGCTACATAGTATGCTTTAAATGTTTTCTTATTAGTCAGTGTTTATGTATCAGCTACTAATGTTTTCAAAAGACAGAAGTTTATAAAAATGGGTAGCTGTTATTGTAAATGTAAGACCAAAGAAAAGTCAGTTCTTTGCAAAAACTCAGTGATCAGTATACTATCGAGGTCTCTGAAAATAAAATATGACTTCTAATTTAACCGTGTGTATGTGAACAATGTGCAACAAAATAATAAATACAAAATTTAAAAGAGAGAAATATTTTGTTGACGAAGTGGAAACTCAATTAAGAGAAAAACCACTATGGGGCAGCCAAACCCTGGATTTCCACTATTCAGAAGACAAAGCTAGTTAGAAAGCAGTAGCACCCACATACCCCTGATGCAGTGGTCATACCTTAAACTCTGATGCATAACCCAATGTGAACACCTCCTAACCAAGTCACCTACTTGAAGGGGTCGTTTATGTAATCATTTACCTTAGGGCTCCTCCCTGAGATAGACTTCACAGCTGATCAAATCACACACTGGCAACAATTAGAGTGCTAGCAGATCTTCAAATCTCCCTAAACACCCTATTTAAGCTATAGAGAACTCAATACCGAATTCTGTAAATAATACATACCTAGAGGCCTCTATTTATAGGCTTAGCAGAACTAAAATGAGTCTGATACGATTTTCTCTAGGCGGCGTCCGGACAGTAGCTGAGGGCATCCGAAAGACCAACTATGCAACCGGCTTTTCAAATTCGCTGATATTCTTTCCAGAATAGGGCAGCATCCGAACGGTGTTGCCCTAAAGTCCGGACGGTTGCACTTTAGTTGAATGCGATTTCCATAATATGGACTGACGTCTGAACGGTTGCAATTCTTCTCCACGTCTTGCCTTATCAAGGATAGTGTCTAAACAGTACAGACCTGACGTCCGGATGGTTGCAGCTGTCTTCCCATATCTGTGTCTGCGAAGGAAATCCTTTTTAGTTTGTAATTGGCCGCATTCTGTTGGACAAAATCACTTCATTGTAAAGATGCTTTTTAATAGGGATTCCGCTATTCAGAAGTGTTTCCAGAAGATTCTACACAGTTTGCAAGTCAGAAAATTTAGTTCCCTACCAGCCGTCCAGACGACGTGTCATACCGTCCGGACGCCCAACTGTCCAATGCATCAACCGTCCGGAGAACGTGACATACCGTCTGGACGCACATCAGACTAAAGCATCATCCGTCCAGACGATTCAGCAGCCCTTCCGGACGACCCTCAGTGTTCGATCAAGCTTCAGGATTTCTTTCCAAACACAGATATGGGAAGATTGCTGCAACCGTCCGGACGACGTGGATTCCCGTCCGGACACGCTCATCCATAAGGCAAGTATCTCAATTCAAATCCAAACGTCCGGAAGACAGTCAACATGATCCAGACGTGCGTGCATCAGATATGTAAATTGTGTGCATCAGATTGACCGTCTGGACCCCCATCCTCCTGGTCCGGACTCGCGGAGCCTCTATATGGAAATTACTTGCAACGGATGTGAGACCGTCCGGACGCGGCTCTCAAACAAGAAAGATTTTCGGCGAAATTTTTGGAATTTCGGTCGCATAGTTGTCCGTCCGGACAGCCTATGACCACCATCCAGACGGCACCTAGTTTTATCGAGCCAGACGCTCGTTTGAACTGTTAGCCTATAAATAGAGGTCCCTAGGCTTGAGAACAGCAAGAATTTGGTATTGAATTCCATTAGTGCTTAGAGAGCTATATTGTGAGGTTATTGAGCTGAGTTGATCTCTCTGAAGCCGTTGATGTGTGTGCTGTTGCTATAGTTAACTTGAAATCTATCTTAGGGGTTGGCCCTAAGGTAAAGGATTCCATTGAAGACCCCTTCAGGTAGGAGACCTGGTTAGGAGGCGTTCGTGTTGGGTTACACGTTAGAGAACAAGGTACGACCACTACATCAGGGGTATGTGAGTGTTACTACTTTGTATCTAATCTTGTCTTCTGAATAGTGGATATCTTGGGTTTGGCTACCTCGGAGTGGATTTTCTCTTAATTGAGTTTCCACTTCGTCAACAAAATATTTGTCTCCTTTAATTTCCGCATTTAATATTTTGTTGCACATTGTTCACACACACTTGTTAAAATTATAAGTCCATTTAATTTTTCAATCCTTTTATTTGTCGAACACTGACTGGCGTCCAGACGGTATTGCCACGTCGTCTGGACGAATGCACTTGAACGCAGGATTCTTCTGGAACTCTGAAGAACGTCCGGACATGTTACTGAGACGTCCAGACGGATGCAACCTTGAACTGTTTGAAACTTCTAGACACTGATGGGACGGATGTTGCTGATTGATGAGTGTCCGGACGTTATTCTGGGCCGTCCGGACGGAAGCTTGGGATCCAACTTCTCTGAGTTAGAATCTGCACAGAATCTTTCTTGAATTTCTGAAATAGCCTTCTTGAAGCTTGTGACACTGCAACTGTCATAATAAAGCTCTTTCCATAGCAAAGAAATAAACTTTGAATATCTGAAGACTCTGAAACATATGGCATCCATGTGAAAGCAACAACATTACATGATAGTAATTTTGTCAACAGAATGCAGCCAATCAAAAACTAACAAACTCCCCATTTAGCCATTATGGACAAAAATCACTTGACCGGTTTCAAAATACATTCCCAGTCCAAAAACTAACATACATACTCCCCTTTTGTGTCTCAAAAGGACAAAGGGTAAACAGAGTAGAAAAACTATAGCAATAAAATACTCCCCCTTGATGTCTCAACAAGACAAGGGTAAACAGAGTATATAAAATCCACAATTAGTACTAATATTCAACAAGGCAGGAATAAAAGTAAACTGCAAGAAAGTAGCCCAAATAATCAGAAGTTTGTAAAACAACTTATAGAGAAAGCAATTGACAGAGAGAAATCCATACAAGAAGCGGGATTTGTGCTACTTTAGCTGCTAGCTCTTGAAGCTGGGTACCATAGACTGAAAAACTTCGGTCACTTGAGTTTACAAAGCCTGAACCTGATTATCCGCAGATTAAAATCCTCTAGTCAACTGGTCTGCAAGATAAAAGAGAAGATTCCCCACTGAACCACTAATTGGTGCAGATCCGAAAAAAGATGCTACGGAAGGCTCTGCATGAGCTGGCTCATCTAAATCCTGAGACCTTTGGAAATTAAACACATAACTTCAACAACAGTCTTGTTTTCCAAAGGATCCAACTGTCAGATATTGTGCTGGGAGTTGCTGGACAACATATTCCTAAAAAGATTTAACAGAAATCTATCCAAAAATAACACCACAAGGAAATATTAGTTCCTGTTAGTTTCAAAAAGAATGTGGTATTATGACAGCTTGCAATTTGGATGCACATGAATTACAAAAGCAAATATAGCAATCCAAATAACATGGATATATCAATATTCATCCAACATATAGACAGAAAAGGATTTTCATGCACAATATCGCAAGAAAATATTCCAATCAACAAATTTTCCAATATTCTAAAAAGCACAAAAACTTAAAAGAACAAGGAAGACACAGCAAATACATGGAATGAGAAGAGATGTGCAAAGAATGCCAAAATCTCGGGAGATTTCCGTGAGAAAAACTCACAACACGACAAAAATAAGAGAACAATGCAATGCAATGTGAATGGCAAAGAAAGCAAGCGGCAAAAAGAAAACCTATAAAGAACGCATCCGGATGTGGTACACACTTGTCTGGATGGTCAACTACCTAATTAGCAATCTGCAGGACCATGCGTGTCCGGACGTCTGAGCCACACCCGTCTGGACACATGAGTAGGTCCGTCCGAACGCTTCACACAGAAAGTCTGAAACTGGAGGAAAATTTGCAAAAAAAAATATTTTCCCTAAAAATAGCTTCAGAACACGCATGTATATTCAACTGATAAAGCAGTCAAATAGCATTTCAAAAATATATAAATATATATATAGCACAAAAGCAGTGGATCTTTTTATTTATCCATATTTATTCATTTTTTGAATGCTTTTTATCACTTGGTGCTGCAACCTATAGAGAATGCTAGAATTTTTAAGTTCTAGGTTCAACTAGCAAGTTGGTCAATTTGACCATCTTAGTAGATATCAGGCATAAACTCTCAATCATATAAAATCATAGTTAATCAATGCACAATGAACTGAGATATCAAGCAAAAATACATACAATATCTGCAAAGCTATTAAAAGAAAAAAATAAAATTCTGCATCTTCTTCACCATTTTTTTTTAATGTTAAAAAAATAGACAGAAAAACAACAAAAACATGCTAAATGAAAATAAATGCACAAACACCTCCTAGCATGTGTGGTAAAATCAAACCTGTTCACACGAAAGGTTTAGAATTTACCGGGACAGAAAAACAGGAGGTTGATGTGCTTTTTCTGTCATCCCCAAATAGTACCTGCAGAACTTTCTCAAGACAACAAGAGTAAGTATGGGGAATAAAATTAATGGTTCCTCTAACTGAATGCAAGGCATGAATAAAATGTGACATGATAAACAATGCAATGCAAACATACCTAACATGCACTAGGATTTAGGAACCAAAACCCTAGGCATGGTGAGACTTCACCTTTACTAGGTGAGTCCACTCCCCCTCAAGGGGTGAATGGTCTCATCATTCTTGACCCATACCTGCTTGACTCGTGGAGGTGGTTTGCGGGTCTTGTCCATGTTGGCCATTCTCTTTAGCATACCTTGCATCAGGCTCAACAATCCCTCATAGCTATCGTTGATATTAGGCTTTTGCGGCTTTCTCTTGTAGCGCCTTGATTTGTTCTTCTTTGGTTTGCCACTCTGATTGGTAGGAACAAACTGCTGCTGATGTCGTGGAGCTTGAAGTGTTGTCAGAGGTAGAGTGCCTGATGTAGCTTTTGCTGGCAGCTCCCTCTAAACCTTCGACTTCTGAGCCTGAAGATGTGGACATTTGTGTCGGATGTGACCGGTGATGCTGTAGTGATGACAAATGGGCAGGCTTCTTTTGTTGGAATGCTTTTTGACAGTCTCTACAGATTTAAGGTTAGCATTCTCACAAATAACATTACCCTTACCTTTTATGTCTCCTATGCAGAGGGACATATTTAGATGAGGAGGAATTTTCCACTTCCCACAATTTAGATGAGGAAGAAATCTAAGACCTGTAGGATTTCAACAAATAACAATTTGGTCTAATATGACCAATCTTCCCACAATTATGAAAGTAGGAACAAACTTACCTTGTGTTCCTGATTCCTTGGGCTTTGGCATCACATGATTATTTAAGCAAGAATTTTCTAAACAAGCTATATCTACTATCACAGGCTTAATAATAATAGAATCTGATTCACAATCAGAAGCATGTGAAGTAGAAGTGCTCAAATCATCAATAATTAAATCAGGCTTGTTAGAAATATTTGTATCGATACAAAGCATGCTTTTCAAATTATCACTAGAGAATTTTTCCAATTTATTCTCAAGTGCATCAATAGTATTAAGCAACATGGTATTCTCGGATTTCAAAGAGTCAATCAAAACATGAGATTCAGATAAATGAACAATTAAAGACTCTTTTTCTTGCTTCACCTTTTTGAGCTCTTTATTGGAGTTTTTATAAGTTTTACTCAATTAATCAAAAACCATAGAGAGCTCAATATCAGAATTCTCTTTCGATAATTGAGAAAAAATTCATGATAAAAGGTGTTAACAAAAAATAGAAGTCACAAGAAGATAAGGATTACACTCAAGAATTAAATCCTTTAAACAGAGTGTATCTGCTCTGATGATACCAATTGAAAAAAAAAAATGACTTCTAATTTAACTGTGTGTGTGTGAACAATGTGTAACAAAATATTAAATGCAAAATTTAAAGGAGACAAATATTTGTCGACGAAGTGAAAACTCAGTCAAGAGAAAAACCACTCTGGGGCAGCCAAACCTAGGATTTCCACCATTCAAAAGACAAAGCTAGTTACAAAGCAGTAACACTCACATACCCCTGATGCAGTGGTCGTACCTTGAACTTTGACGCATAACCCAATGCGAACGCCTCCCAACCAAGCCACCTACTTGAAGGGGTCTTCAATGGAATCATTTATCTTAGGGCTCCTTCCTAAGATAGACTTTATTGCTCATCAAATCACACACTGACAACAACTAGAGAGCTACCAGATCTTCAAATCTCCCTAAACACCCTCTCTAAGCTATAGAGAATTCAATACCGAATTCTGTAAATAATACATGCATAGAGGCCTCTATTTATAGGCTTAGTAGACCTAAAACGAGTCTGATACAATTTTCTCTAGGCTGCATCCAGATGGCCAACTATGCAACCGGCTTTCCAAATTCACTGATATTCTTTCCTGAATAGGGCCACGTCCGGACGGTGTTGCCCTAGAGTCCAAACAGTTGCACTTTAGCTGCACGCAATTTCCATAATAAGGACTGGCGTTCAGACTGTGTTGCCCTAACGTCTGGACGGTTGTACTTCTTCTCCACATCTTTGCTTATCAAGGATAGCATCCGGATGGTGTAGACTTGACGTCCGGACGGTTGCAGCTATCTTCCCATATCTGTGTCAGCAAAGGAAATCCTTTTACTTGTCAAACACTGACTGGCATCTGGACGATATTGCCATGTCGTCCGGACAGATGCACTTGAATGCAGGATTCTTCTAAAACTCTGAAGAGCGTCCGGACATGTTACTGAGACGTTTGGACAATGCAACCTTGAACTGTTCGAAACTTCTAGACACTGATGGGAGTCGGGATGGAATAACCACGTCGTTCGGATGGATGTTGCTGATTGATGAGCATCCGGATGTTATACTGAGCAGTCCGAACGAAAGCTTGGGATTTGACTTCTCTGAGTTGGAATCCGCACAAAATCTTCCTTGAATTTCTTAAGTAGCCTTCTTGAAGCTTGTGACACTACAACTCTCATAATAAAGCTCTTTCCATATCAGAGAAATAAACTTTGAATATCTGAAGACTCTGAAATATACGGCATCCCTGTGAAAGCAACAACATTACATGATAGTGATTTTGTCAATAAAATGCAGCTAATCAAAACCTAACAGTCTCGGTATATTATGTATTGAGACGGTGAACTCATAATTTCACATGTACGGATGTGATTAACCCCACAACCATTCAAACACTAGTGCTTTGGCTACAGGTTCAGCGGATCTAGAGGACGACCCCGTAGCTCAATATTTGGGGTACTACGATTGAGGCATATCGCTGGTGTCCTAGTTGTGTGGACTTGGGTGTCCCATTTTGGTAGTCTTTTGTTCATGGCTTATGTCCTACATGATACTTGTATTTTGTAGAGCCAATCTTTTGATATGTAATTAAAGTAATATGTTTCAGAAACCTTAAATAGATGGACTTATAAATGGCTCTTTTGTGATTAATAGTTATGCATTAGATGTGCTTTCTGCTATACAGTTGATGATACTATTATTATATTATGTTATCCGCTGCATAGATGTAACTTTGAATATTAGGTACATGTTATGGGGCATGTGCCATATGTTGGCTAAGTGACAAGTAGTCGTGCTACTATGATGACTCATTTGTATGTTTAAAAAAAAAAAAATTGGGTCGCCACACAAAGAAACATTCGGACGCCCTTCAGTGTTCGAGAAGATTCTGACCAGCTTAGCAGGCACAGTTGGTGAAAACCACTTGCAACCGTCTAGACGCTAGGGCAACACCGTCTGGATGCGGAGACTGAAGTTTAATGAAGAAACGCATGAAACGCATTATGGAAGTTGGTTGTTGCTTGCCGTCCGGATGCCCTCTTTCTAAGTCCGGACGCTGCCCAGAGAACTCTGAATCAGTATTGTATTAGGTCTTCTAAAGCCTTTAAATAGAGGTATCTAAGCTTGTATTATTTACAGAATTCGGTAGTGAATTCCAATTTACTAAGAGAGGGTGTTTAGGCAAAGATTGTTAAATTTGCTAGCTCTCTTAGGGTGGTTCTTGTGTGATTTGATCAACCATTGAAGTCTAGCTTAGGGAGGAGCCCTAAGCTAAAGGAGTCCATTGAAGACCCCTTCAGGTAAGAGACCTGGTTAGGAAGCGTTCACATATAGGTACGTGTCAAAGTTAGAAGTATGACAACTGCATCTAAGGTATGTGAGTACGAGTGCTTTGTAACTAGCTTTGTCTTCTGAATAGTGGATTTTCTGGGTTAGGCTACCCCGGAGTGGTTTTTCTCTTAACTAAGTTTCCTTCGTTAACAAACTATCTGTCTTATTTTAATTCCGCTTTTAGATATTTTGTTACACAATTGATCACACACCCACGGTAATTAGAAGTCTATATTTTTCAACTATTAAATTATCCCTTTTAATATCTTAACTATCTTTTAGAATCTCCATACTCTTTCTTTGGATTTACTCATATAGTCTTAACTTTTAGGAACTTGGTGTGAACCAACTTCTTCCTAACAATTAGCAGTATATAGTTTCCATAACCTTAATTTCTTTAAAGAAATTAGGTAGAGTATCACCTTTATTACAAAAACACATTTATTCCTCTATCCCACAATATCTTTGGTGTGAACCAAAAAGTAATCAATTGGGATACTATTCATATTTTGATGAGTTATCTTAAGAGATACTTTGATTAAATCAAAAGTTCTTTATGTGTCTGGAAACTCAGAGAATTTCATACATAAACTTCTCTTCTTATAACAAATCAGAATATCCTAACCAAAACGTATACCTATTCCAAGCTTTCTTTTCAAAGAAAATAACCTTTTGTTCATATTATCCTCCAAGAAGGATTCTTAGATTAGGATATTCTCAAGATCCAATGGGCCTCTAGAGCCCAATCTCGAACTAGTCTTTGGATCCTTGATGGATGAATAAGTACAATACAACTTTGGATATACTTATATTTTGTTAGCTCAAGAATAAACATCAAAGTAATAATTGATTCTAAAATTAAATGTCATTCATATAAATTATAAATGATCTAAATATGACAACTTTGGAATTTTCATTCCAACTCCAAACTTTCAAGGTTTGTCTTTTCTTTTCTTGGTTTTTGGGTTTCCTAGAACTTTTGCAATCCAATTGCAGACATGTATTAGTACCAAATCCACACACTAGGAATTCCGGTGGATTCTTACTAAACATGTATCTCAAAATCAAAAGAAAACTTTTACCTGAATGTTTAAGTGACGGATACTTAGGATAATTTCTCATCCATTTTCCACCCTCCTTGCAATAAAAGCATATCCATTTGGCCTGGTCGTTGGACTTACTCCTAGCTTTATTGACAGCTATGACAACAACTTTGCCATTTTCCTTGGTCTCATTCTTCTCTCCTTTCGGTTTTGAGGAAGAAGTTTCACCAACCATCATACCTGACTTAAGTTCCATCATGCTATCCGCTGCTACACTCACCAATCCATACAAAGAGCAAACTACTTTGCCTTTATGCTTACATCTGAATTCCTTAAAAGAGTGTATCATGGATCTGACGATTTCATCAATCCTAGATTGATCATTATCCTCAGCATCTAATAAACCCAATTGTTTCAATTTGATAATCTCATTGTGTATTGAAAAAACTTCAGCCATCTCGGTATCTGTGTCCTATTCGGGAATAAGATATTATTCCCCAAACCTTACTTCTAGATATTCAATATATCTAAAGGAACTATAAAGTTTTGCAACTTTACATAAAGCTCAGGTGCTAATGACGTCAAGATCAAATCTTTTGCTACATCATTAATATGCAACCATTGATTGCAATTATTTACTTCACCATCAGTGGCTTTAATGCAGGATCGACAGGATGAGTTTGCACAATATTGTTCCCTTCTAGTCTCATAGATTTATTATAATCATGTTTCAAATCTTTATAGGTGGATTCAGAAGTTATAATAACAAGATCAACAAGCATTACATAAGAATCAAATGTTGTAAAACAATATTAGAACATATATCAATTTTGAAAATAAATATAATATGAAAACCCAATGAAAAACATATAATATTCAAAATGCAATAACAACCTAATCCTGTAATTAAAAGAATATCCTCCGAATGGAGCAGGGCCCACGACCAAGGCGAGATGTCTTTAAGTAGCATGATTAGGCGAGACAACTTACTCATTATCAACATCCGTAGATATTAACATCTTGTCACTAACCTTTAGTCTCTAACTTTAAGATAACAGAGCTCCGAAGGGACATTAATATCCTAAATTAGTCAAGTGTATACCATCAAGTAGATTTGATGTGATTGTCAAGTAACTCCATGGAAACGTGGTCGTTCTTAATACATAACCACATCTCCTCTATCCCTAAAGGAAATCTAACCTTGTAATCCTCAAAGTAAAGACACCATCCGAAGGGAGCAGGGCCCATGGCCAAGGCGACGAGGTGCCCTTACTTCATCATTACATATAAACCTATGAAGAAAACTACAAGAATCAAAAATATTGATTCTCTCTCCCACTTGATATTTTAAACTTATGGGCTTTGTTTAAAAACAATTGTAATCATATTACATTTGCAACTTGGTTTTCTAATTGGATTACCTTCCCAATCTTATAAGCGATCCTAACTACGTTAGGTTCCTTATCTCATTAGGTAATAGGCATTATAATTTAATAGAATCTTTAATCCAATTATTTTCCAAAATAGAAGCCTAAATTTATATGACATGGTTGACCTAACATGAGTCTTATGCGTGAGTTGCGTTAATATCTCTTAGGTTCTTGGAGTTTTATCTCCCACTCCCATTAAGGAAAATATTGTCAACCCTATAAACCTTTCATCAAAACCTTGAAATGATAACCTTAATCAAATTAGGTTACATCATTCGAATCCTTGTTCATAACTTTCCAAAATTGTGAATCTTAAACATCTCATTCCAACTAAGTTGGAATCCTTATGCTTAAGTCTTGTGAAACATCACACCCTCTTCCTAAGTCTTTAGGAAAATTAGATTCCAAAAATATTTGGTTAAGGATTTTTGGATCAATACTTTTAGGATTTATGGATTAAGATTAGGATTTGGAAAACCCTAAATAATCCATTGGCTTGCCACCCCTTAGGTTGTGAAACCTTAGGTATTGCACTCCAAGAGTGGTGGCTGGCCATCACAACCAAGTGATGCCATAGTTATGGATAAGACCCATGGAACTCATCCGTTGCTTGATCACGAGTAAAACTCATGTCAATCCATATATGGTGATCAAATCTGAAAAAAAAAATTAAAATTGACTTCTAATATAAACAAGTGTGTGTGTGTGCACAAAGTGTTAACAAAACAATATCAATGCAGAATTTAAAACTACACAAGAATTTTGTTAACGAAGTGGAAACTCAATATGAGAAAAAACCACTCTAGGGCAGCCAAACCAAGGATATCCACTATTCAGAAGACAAGACTAGTTACAAAGTAGTAGCACTCACATACCCCAGATGCAGTCGTCGTACCTTGCACTCTAACGTGTCACCTAACATGAACGCCTCCCAACCAAGTCTCCTACCTGAAGGGGTCTTCAATGGAATCATTTACCTTAGGGCCAACCCCTAAGATAGACTTCAGATCAACGCAGCAACAGCACACACAGCAATGGCTTCAGAGAGACTAACTCAACACAATAATCTTACAATATAACTCTCTAAGAACTAAGGAATTCAATACCAAATTCTTGATGTTCTCAAGCCTAGGTACCTCTATTTATAGGTTGCAGGTTCAAATGAGCGTCTGGCTTGATAAAACCTAGGCACCGTCCGGACAGTATTCATAGGGCATCCGAACGGACAACTGTACGATCGACTTTCCAAAAATTTCGCTGAAATTCTTTCCTGATTTGAGCCGCGTCCGGACGGTGTTGCCCTGTCGTCCGGACGGTTGCGCTTTAGCTACGCGGAATTTCCATATCAAGGTTTTGCGCGTCCGGACCAAAGGAATGGTCATCCGGACGGTTGATCAGAAGTAAGCATTTTCCATATCAGTAGCTCACGCGTCGGAACCATGAAGACTGGCGTCCAAACGTCTAGATTTTGAATGTGATACTTGCCTTATGGATGAGCACATCCGGACGGGAATCCACATCATCCGGATGGTTGCAGCGATCTTCCCATATCTGTGTTTTGGAAAGAAATCCCATAGTTTGTCAAACACTAAGTGTCATCCGGATGTGCTGCTGAAATGTCCAGACGGATGCAAGTTGGAGCAGTTTGAAGCTTCTTGACACAGAGGAAGGTCCGGACGGAAAGTTCTCGTCATCCGGACGGATCATGCTTTGGTCAGTTGGACATCCAGACAATATATCACGTCGTCCGGACGACTGCAAGGGATTCGATTTTTCTGACTTGTAGATTGTACAGAATCTTCTGGAAGCACTCTGAATAGCGAAATCCCTGTTTAAAAGTATCTTTACAAAGAAGTGATTTTGTCCAACAGAATGAAGCCAATTACAAACTAACAAACTCCCCCTTTGGCCATTTTGGGACAAAAATCACTTGACATATTAAAAATACAATCCCAGTCCAAATAAAAATTACTCCCCCTTTTTGTCACAAAGGGGAAAAGGGTAAAATAGAGTACTAGGAATCAAACACACCAAAAATTACTCCCCTAAAGGTCTCAGAAGGACTAGGGTAAACAGAGTAATAAAATATCCAGGAGTTTAAACAAATGTAGCAAATTATCAAAAATGTTAGTTTGTAATTGGCCTCATTCTTATTGGACAAAATCACTTGTATGTAAAGATTCTTTTTAACAGGGATTCCGCTATTCAGAAGTGTTCCAGAGATTTTGCACTGTTTACAAGTCAGAGATTTTGGCTCCCTGCCAGCCGTCCGGACGACATATCATCCCATCCGGACACTCACCTGTCCATAGTTCCAGTCGTCCAGAAGACGTACCATACCGTCCAGACGCCTGACAGACAAAGCATCATTCGTCCGGACGACGTGGATTTCCATCCAGACACTCATCTGCATCGAGAAGCTTCTGTTCCAGCTTGCATCCGTCCGGACGTCTCAGCAACCCGTCCAGACGACTCTCAGTGATCGACTAGCTTCATATTTCTTTCCAAGTTCAAATAAGGGAAGATCGCTGCAACTGTCCGGACGACGTGGATTCCCGTCCGGACGCGCTCATCCATAAGGCAAGAATCGTAATTCAAATTCAACCATCCGGACGCCATTCTGCCATGGTCCGTACCCGAGTCCAACAGATATGAAAATTGCATGTAGAAGATCAACGTCCGGACGTTCATCCCCATGGTCCGGACTTGCGAAGCCATATATGGAAATTACTTGCAGCGAACGTGCGACCGTCCGGACAACAGTGCCTCAACATTCGGACACGACTCTCAAACAGAAAAGATTTTCAGCGAAAATCTCAAAATTCTGGTCGCATAGTTGTCTGTCTGGACGGCCCATGTCCACCGTCCGGTCGGCGCCCAGCTTTATCAAGGCAGTCGCCCATTTGAACGCTCAGCCTATAAATAGAGGCCCCTGGGCATTGAGAACTGCAAGAATTCGGTATTGAATTCCATTAGAGCTTAGAGAGTTATTTGTGAGGTTGTTGAGCTGATTTGTTCTCTCTAAAGCCATTATTGTGTGTGATGTTGCTGCGCTTAACTTGAAGTCTATCTTAGGGGTTGGCCCTAAGGTAAAGGATTCCATTGAAGACCCCTTCAGGTAGGAGACCTGGTTGGGAGGCGTTCGTGTTGGGTTACACGTTAGAGAGCAAGGTACGACCACTACATCAGGGGTATGTGAGTGTTACTATCTTGTATCTAGTCTTGTCTTCTGAATAGTGGATATCCTGGGTTTGGTTGCCCCAGAGTGGTTTTTATCTTAATTGAGTTTCCACTTCGTCAACAAAATATTTGTCTCCTTTAATTTCCGCGTTTAATATTTTGTTGCACACTGTTCACACACACTTGTTAAATTAGAAGTCCAATAATTTTTCAATTGGTATCAGAGCAAGTACACTTTGTTTAGGATTTATTTCCTGAGTGTGATCCTCATCTCTTGTGACTTCTATTTTTTTTATTACACCTTTTATCATGGATTTCTCTCAGTTATCTGAAGAAAATCATGATATTGAGCTCTCTAAAGTTTTTGCTAAAATAGATAAAATTGTTTCTCCAAAAAAGCTCAAAAAGGTGAAGCAAGAAAAAGAGTCTTTGATAATTCAGTTATCTGAATCACATGTTTTGATTGACTCTTTGAGATCTGAGAATACCATGCTATTTAACATTATTGATACACTTGAGAATAAATTAAAAGAATCTGAGGATCTCTTGAAAAAATTCTCGAGTGATAATTTGAAGAGCATGCTTTGTATTCATTCAGATATTTCTAACAAGCCTGCTTTAATTGTTGATGATATGAGTACTTCTACTTCACATGCTTCTGATTCTGAATTAAATATTATGCCTGTGACAGTAGATACAGCTTGTTTAGAAAATTCTTGCTTAAATAATCATGTGAAGCCAAAATCCAAAGATACAGGTACACAAGCTCATGGTAAGTTTGTCCCTACTTGTCATAATTGTGGGAAGATTGGTCATATTAGGCCAAATTGTTATTTGTTGAAATCCCATAGGCCTTGGATTAAGCAGGATGCCCTGAGGAAAAGTGAAGTTAAAGATTTTTCCTCATCAAAATATGTCCCTCCGCATAGGAGACATATAAAAGGTAAGGACAATGTTATTTGTAAGAATGCTAACCATAATTCTGTAGAGAATGTCAAGAAGCATTCAAACAAAAGAAGTTTGCCCACCTGTCATCACTACGGCATCACTGGTCACATCCGACCCAAATGTCCACAGCTCCAGGCTTAGAAGTCGAAGGTTCAAAGGGAGCTTCCAGCAAGAGCTACATCAGGCATTCTACATTCGACAGCACATCAGGCTCCACGGCATCAGCAGCAGTTTGTTCCTGCCAATCAAAGTGGCGAATCAAAGAAGAACAAATCAAGGCGCTACAAGAGAAAGCTGCAGAAGCCCACTAGCAACCATGGCTATGAAGGGTTGCTGAGCCTGATGCAGGGTATACTAAGGAGTATGGCCAACATGGACATGACCCGCAAATCATCTCCAGGGGTTAAGAAGGTATAGGTCAAGAAGGAAGAGACCATTCACCCCTTGAGGGGGAGTGGACTCACCTAGTAAAGGTGAAGTCTTCCCATGCCTAGGATTTTGGTTCCTAAATCCTAGTGCATGTCATGTATGTTTGCATTGCATCGTTTATCATGTCATATCTTGCATTCTGTTTAAGGAACATTTTTATTCTATCCCCATATTTTCTCTTGGTATCTTGAGAAACATCTGTAGATATTTTTTTGGGATGACAATTAAAGCACGTCGGGCGGTTGCTTTTCTGTCTTGGTATTTCTAAACCTCTCTCCCTGAGGACAGGTTTGGTTTTACCTTACATGCTAGGATTATATGTCATTTCCTTTTCCAGAAGCATGTCTTTGTTGTTTTTTTGTTTATTGGTTTTCAACAAAAATAAAAAATAAAAAAAATTGGGGAGAAGATGCAGAATTTTATTTTTTCTCTTGATAGCTTTTCAGATACTGCATGTGTTTTTGCCTGATATCTCAGTTCATTGTGCATTGATTAAATATGCTTATATATGATTGAGAGTTTTCATGATATCTGCTAAGTTTTCCTGTTGCATCTTAATGATAGATAGTTACTTTCCTCATGCGATGAAAATGTGCACTATATAAGGCTCCCCTAAGGTATATCTTTTCCTTCTCTGACTTTTTGCTTCTAGAAATTCTAGATAAGAGAAGAGGTTTTTGATAAGATGGCCAAATTGACCAATTGTTAGTTGAACCTAGAACTTAAAAATTCTGGCATTCTCTCTAGGTTGTAGCATCAAACGAATCAAGGAGTTACTTTTATGAATTATGTGCAATATATGTATATTTTCTGCTTATGTGCTAAAATATGCCTTGTCCTTCACGGTACAAGTAAAATATATACCTTGTCCTTCATGGTACAAGTAAAACAATTGGATGCTGCATCTTAGGGGGAGTGTGTCAAATGAGGGTGGCTAGGCCCTAGTAAGATAAGGTTTGACTTTTGGCTGATCTTTCACTGATTTTCTCTCTTGTTCAGAAAATCTGTTGCCATTTGTCATATCATTGATAGTCATACCTTATGGGAAAATTCTTCACACACCCACACATTGCATGAGCGAAGAAAGCTATTTTCATTATTATGTTTGCAGGGGAATCTTTGCCTATCTTATCCTTGTCTATCGACTATATGTTTGCATAATTCTGACATGCTCTTTGACTAGTTTCTCAGACAGGGATCCATGCTCTGGTACTCCTACAGGAATATGAGGAGGTGGGGGCACATCATCATCCTGATCATCTCGCCACAGCTGAGCATTGGACTTCATCAGAGTTTACTTGCTGATAGGATCCTAGATTTTCATCTTCAGCTCGCCAGTAATACTGATGCCTAACTGTAGAATGATCTGAGTGAGCATGCAGCCAAACGGGAGACCGGTATTGCCCTCATCACGGGCCTCTAGAATAACTCCCAAAATATGCTTGCACAGGCAGAAGGGCAAGCGAAGACTAATGGCATACACAAACTGGGCCCTCTTCAATATCAAGTCACTGCGCCTAACAACAGGCCAGAGGTTGTGCTGGACAATCTTGGCTAGCATGTGGTGTGGGGCAGATAGGGCACCGATCCTGATGGTGGTGGCACGCTTCTCTCCTTGGGGAATGGCATGAAAGAATTCTCTGAGATCGTTTAGAGAATGAGGTATGACCACCTCATTGTACTGGCTGCCAGAGATCTGGAGAATAGGTCCTATGAACTGACTGATGATCTAGGGATCAACAGTGATAGTATGCCCATCCACAGTGGACTAAAGCACCACCCCGCGGTCATCATCCTGAACCACCTCAAGGAAGGCATAGAATAGTCTGACCAGCCTGGTGTACACAACACAGGCACAGTTGAACAGATACGCCCAATGGTAGGTCTGGATAGTGTCGTGGATATTGTCCAAAGGAGCCACCATGATATCGGACCGAACTACATTTCTCTCAGCAATGACTAATCGGTCCATAATTTTAGCTCTAAGGGCTACCCTATCTCCCTCTGTCCTCTGTCAAACTCTGCGATGTGGACTGCCTGCAGACATGGTTCTGCAAAAGAAACCAACAAGATTTACCAATAATAATCCAGAAGAAATATTGTTGTTAGTTCACATAGAAAATCTAGCATTATAACGGTAGTAAAAGGGACTTTTCCAAAAATTATAGACAGGAAATATCACAATACAGTCCATAATAATACCAAAATAGATAGTCCCAAGACAACAGATATCACAAATATGCATTTTATAATCTCAACATCATTCCTAAAATAATCAAAATTCTAACAGTTTAAAATAAAACTGAAAAGAATAAAGTTAACTAGAAAAAGTGCCTGGAATGAGGAGAGTAATGCACAAAAGGACAAAAGAGGGCGAGAAAATGTAAAAATCTCGAGAAATCACTCACTAGAAGCCAAAAATAGAAGAGAAAGACGAGTGGGGTCAAGAGATATGCGGCGGCGGCGGCTAGGGTAGAACCCGTATTATAACCTGTGGGGTCCCCGTCCGGACGGCTCATTAACCCGTCCGGACACGCGTTGCCTCGGAATATGCGACAGGCCGCGCCCATCCGAACGTGTAACCTTACTATCCGACAGATGGAGTCGCACACGTCCGGATGAGTAATATTACCATCAGGCCGTCTGAGCCACTCCTGTCCGGATGCAAAGAGAGACTGTCCAAAAGCTTCACACTGAAAAGACAGAAACTGAGGGAAAATTTATAGAAAATATTTTTCCTAAAGACAGCTTCAGAACACGCATGTATAATCAACTAATAAAGCAATCAAATAGCATCTCAAAACTGTGCAGAGATATAAAAAAGAGTTCAGAGATCAATCAGCACAAAGATTTTCCTGTAGATAAAAAATTTGACTAGATTACTCAACTCATGCAATGCGTGTGTGTGTGTGTGTGTGAGTGTGAAGACTTTTCCCAAAAGGTATGACTTTCACTGATGTGACAAAAAGCAACCAGATTTTCTAGACAAGAGAGAAAATCAAAGAAAGATTAATAAAAAGTCAAACCTTATAAATTACTAGGGTCCAGCCACCCTCATCTGATACACTTCCCCTATGATGCAGCACCCAATTGTTTTACTTATACCATGAAGGACAAGGTAAAATTTTACTTGCACCATGAAGGACAAGGTAAAATTTTACTTGCACCATGAAGGACAAGGTATATAGCTAATTTAGCACATGAGCAGTGAATATACATGCATAGCACAAAATTCATAAGAATAACTGCTTGATTCTTTTCATGCTGCAACCTAAAAAGAGTGCCAGAATTTTTAGGTTCTAGGTTCAACTAGCATTTTGGTCAATTTGATCATCTTATCAAAAACCTCTTCTCTTATTCAAAATTTCCAGAAGCAAAAAGTCAGAGAAGGAAAGATGTACCTTTAGGGGAATCTTGGATAGTGTACATTTTCATCGCATGAGGAAAGAAGCTATCCAACTTTTGCATATACAAGAAAAACTTGGCAGATATAGTCATAAACTCTCAATCACATCTAAGCAAAGTAAATTAATGCATAAAGAATTGAGATATCAGGTAAAAACACAAGCAATATCTGTCATGCCAAAAAAAAAAATTCCTACAATTTCTCCCCAAAAACAAATTTTTTATTATTATTATTATTATTAAAAAAAATGCTATATGGAAATGACATCATATAACATGCACGGCATGATCAAACCTGTGTAAGCTCGATGTTACCAATACAGGAAAAACAGCCGCTCGACCTGCTTTTTCTGTCTTCCCTAAATAGTACCTGCAATATTCTCTTAAGAGAAATATGGGGGGGGAAAGATGGTTCCTAGATTGCACAGTAAACACAGAGTATATCAGGTAAGAATCAAGCAATCTAACCTGATGCCATTGGATTGGGAACCAAATCCTAGGCATGAGTACCTTCACCAACTAAGTGAGTCTATTCCCCCTCATGGGGTGAATGTCTTCCTTCTTTCTAACCCAAGCCTGCCTTCCTGTGGGTGGTTGCTGGCAGGACTTCATCTGTTGACCCATCCACTCCATCATGCTTTGCATCCAAATAGGTGGCTCCATGCAGTATTGATCATCTTCCAACTTCTGTGGCCTTTTAAAGTGCTTGAATTTGGTTTTGGATTTGCCACTATGATTGGCAGGTACAAATCGCTATTGAGGCCGCTGATGCTGAGATGCCTGGTGCCGTGGTGCTTGATTCCATGGAGCATGATAAGGAGCCTGATACCATGGAGTCTGATGTTGGGCCAGAGGTCTTGTGTCATAATTTGCTTGTCTGGGCACTTCTTTCTTGACCTTTGCTTTTTGTGCTTTAAGAAGGGAGCACTGAGGTTGGACATGCCCACTTAGACCGCAGTGATGGCATATAGGAGATTTTCTGATGGAAGGAGGCTTCTGAGTGCCTGGAACATCTCCATTAATTTTGTCATTCCCTTTATCTTCAATAGTGGGGGGAGGCTCTAGGACTATAGGCTTAACAAAGATAGTCCTGGAAGTAGAGGGAGTGTCATAGGGAGGAGCTACATACCCGAGACCAGTTTTGTCAGTTGGGCTCTTCTGGATTGATAGCATGTAAGTCAACTTTTCATCAGTGACTCTCTCTAATTGGAGTTGTGTCTCTAGCAGCTTCTCCTCTAGTTCTTGTATTTTGCGCAACAATGAACTCTTCTCAGTCTGCAAACTGTTCAAATCATGAATGTGCTGCTTGCGACCTTCCCTCAGCTTTTCAAACTCTATACAGAGGGTTTTATAGGCCTCCTTGAGTTCTTCCCCATCATCACTATGCTCTGAGTAAGAATCTTCTTCTTCGACATGTGGAGCCACAAAGGCTAGAAATTTCTCTTGCTCAGGAGCTTCTTCTTCTTCGGATTCATCACTGAGAGTCGCGTTATAAGCATTCCCCTTACCTTGCTTGAGATTCCCACAATCAGCCCGGATATGCCCAAACCCTGAGCATTCATAACATCTTGGGCCCCTGGGATCTTTCTTCTCGGCTTCCTCAGGTTTAGCTTCTCTGGGTACCTTCTTCATTTTTTCAAAAAATTTCTTCTTGAACCGCTCATTTCTCATTAAGTTTTCGAAGTTCTTGGCCAGCATGGACATAGCTTTTTCTTCATCCTCAGAGTCATCTCCAGATGAGACTTCGACCTCCTTCTTGGAAGCTTTCAGAGCAATGGTTTTTAGCTTCTTAACTGGGGACAAGGACAGCTCATAAGTTTGAAGAGATCCCACCAACTCTTCAATCTTCATTTCTTCCAGATCTTTGCTCTCTTCATTTGTGGTTACCTTGATCCTGAAACGCTCAGGCAAAGATCTTAGAATTTTACGGATGAGTTTTACATCCGAGATGGTTTTCCCAAGACTCACCATTTGGTTTCTTAGGTCGTTCATCTTGGAGTAAAACTCTCCAAATGTCTCATCCTCCAACATCTTAATTTCTTTAAATTTGGAAATCAACATTTGAAGTTTGACAGATTTAACAAGTTTAGTGCCTTCATATGTTGTTTCCAGAATTTGCCACGCTTCTTTAGCAGATTCACTATTTGAGATTCTTGCGAACTCAGATGGTGAAAGTGCTTGACACAGAGCATGGAAGGCTTTATCATTGGAAAGTCGTGCGTTTTTCTCACGAACTAGTTCAAGAGTTGTATCCACTGGCTTAGTCCAACCAGTTTCAACAATACTCCAACAGTCAATGGATTTTAAAAAGAACCGCATACGAGCTTTCCGATAGCCATAGTTCATACCATCAAAGGCAGGAACAGTATTAAGACTTTGAGACATTATGAATAGAAGTCAAACAAATAACACTCAAGAATTGAATCTTAAACAAAGTGTACCTAGCTCTGATACCAATTGAAAAAAATTAAAATGGACTTCTAATATAAACAATTGCGTGTGTGTGCACAAAGTGTTAACAAAACAATATCAATGCGGAATTTAAAACTACACAAGAATTTTGTTAACGAAGTGGAAACTCAATATGAGAAAAACCACTACGGGGCAGCCAAACCCAAGAAACTCAATATGAGAAAAACACAAGAATTTACAAAGTAGTAGCACTTACATACCCCTAATGCAATGGTCGTACCTTGCACTCTAACGTGTCACCTAACACGAACGCCTCCCAACCAAGTCTCCTACCTGCCAACCCCTAAGATAGACTTCAGATCAACGCAGCAACAGCACACACAGCAATGGCTTCAAAGAGACTAACACAGCACAATAATCTTACAATATAACTCTATAAGAACTAAGGAATTCAATACCGAATTCTTGCTGGTCTCAAGCCTAGGGACCTTTATTTATAGGCTGCAGGTTCAAATGAGCGTTTGGCTTGATAAAAACTAGGCCCCGTCCGGACGGTAGTCATAGGGCATCCGGACGGACAACTGTGCTATCGGCTTTCCAAAAATTTCGCTGAAATTCTTTCCTGATTTGAGCCTCATCCAGATGGTGTTGCCCTGTCGTCCTGACGGTCACACTTTAGCTGCACAAAATTTCCATATCAAGGCTTCACGCGTCCGGACCAAGGGAATGGTCGTCTAGACGGTTGATCAGATGTATGCATTTTCCATATCAGTAGCTCGCACGTCCGGACCATGAAGACTGGCATCTGGATGTCTGGATTTTGAATGCGATACTTACCTTATGGATGAGCTCGTCTGGATGGGAATCCACATCTTCCGGACGGTTGCAAGGATCTTCCCATATCTGTGTTTTGGAAAGAAATCCCATAGTTTGTCAAACACTGAGTGTCGTCCGGACGTGCTGCTGAAACATTCGGACGGATGCAAGCTGGAGCAGTTCGAAGCTTCTTGACATAGAGGAAGGTCCGGACGGAAAGTTCTCGTCGTCCGGACGGATGATGCTTTGGACATTTGGACGTCTGAACGGTATATCACGTCGTCCGGAAGACTGCAAGGGATCCAATTTTTCTAACTTGTAGATTGTACAGAATCTTCTGAAAGCACTCTGAATAGCAGAATCCCTGTTTAAAAGCATCTTTACAAAGAAGTGATTTTGTCCAACAGAATGAAGCCAATTAGAAACTAACAAAATCACTATGCATCCAAAAACATTTATGAATGCAAATCATGTTTCAATAATATGAAACTCTTTTCAAATTATTGACAACATGAATACCATGCACTCATATATCTAGACAAGATTGATTTCGTTCCATGTGTTTTTATCTCAAGAACTTGAAATCAAATTCCAAGAACTTCTAAAAAACACATCCAAGCAACTTGTAACCTTATTTTCTTTTGATCAATAACATGTTATATACTTTATATAACATATTCCAGAATCAAAGAAATTTCTTTCCTGGATTATGTATCAACAAGAAAACGTACAAGTTCTTATCATGTACCAGGAATTCAAAATTCTAGACTTGGTACGCATCAAGAAAACATAATGAAATGTGTTGAGAAAAAAATTCAAAACACCGTTTCGGCTTTTCCAATATGTTAAACAACCTTTTTACATGTGAAATCAATTGTCACTTCAATTTTTAAACAATCACAATTCATGCTCAAAAATTCGAAATCAAGTAGTGCCATTGGAATTCCGAAGAATGGATCATATCTCTTTCGATTCTTATCGAAACTTGAATCTGTTTGTACCATTTCGTCCATCATGATTTTTCCATGCAAAAAACAATCCCAAAACAATTTTAGGACTTGTTTAAAACATCCTCAAAAAATCAAAATTACAACAACTGTGGCTGGAATTTAGAAAGTTCTAGATCTGTCGACGAATGATGAACATATCATATCTCTTTTGATTCTCATCAAAACTTGAATCTGTTTGAACCATTGCGTCCATCATGATTTTTTCATGCAGAAAAAAAAATTCTATCGTCGAAAATTCGTAATTACAACAGCCCTTATTGTAAAATTACAGCAACACAATTTGGTACAATATAAGTAATGAAAAAATACCAAACTTGCTCCTATTGATTTGAAAATTTCCAAATCAGATCCTTACATGTTGAAAAACATGTTTTAGGATCGAAAATGATCAATCAAAAATCCTCAGAGCAGTTGAATTAAAATTAAACACAAGCGATATATCATAAAGCCGATAAACACAAAGAACATGTATAAAATCTAAACCAAGTTTTCTTGAAGTTGGCTCTGATACCACATGTTGGGGATCATGCGCTAATCAAAGTATGCGCAGCAAAATACCGATTCCAGAAAAAATTTCTTCAAGATAAACAAGGCTAGATTAATTAAACTAACATGTTCATGATACTTACAATCGAAATAGGCCTCTCATAACCTACTAGGGCCAGTTGACTTTGATTGATTTGCTCATTGCATGTTGCATGGTGAAGAACATGTTCTTCGTGTTCTTGACTCAACCTCCAGATCTTATCTTTGATGACTGTGAGTGTGGACTCACAACTTGAAGTAGTAAATTGGTAAATAACACTCTACTATGGCCCTCTATTTATAAACTTGGATTTACACTTATAATAGGGTTAGGAGATAAGAAAGAGCTGTAGCATAGATAGAATTGGAGTCATAGGAGAACTATAATTTCAATCCCTACTATCTAAGTAGCATAGATAGGATATGAGTCATAGGAGGAATTGAATTCCTCCTCCTTGCTAGTAGGGTACACAGCCAAGTGGGAGTGAAACATTCTCCTTGGTCGTGCACCACGCGTCCATCCCATGTATCTAAGACTAGGATTTTAATCCTAGCTCAATTACTACTAATTTTTCAGCATGAGCTTGGGTTTTATCCCTTAGGCTCCATACTCCTTAATCTCTTCTTAAGCCTTTTAGAATTAATTCTAAGAGCCCAAAGCTCTTAAATACTCAAGCCCATAGGAAATTAATTCCTTAAGCCCATAGATATTTAATTGCTTAAGCCCATAGGAAATTAATTCCTAAGCCCAATCATTTCTAAGTAATGAGCCACTTAGGAATCATATTCCTTTGGCCCATGTTTTATCAAATAAAACAATCTAAAATAAATAAATACATAACCGAGGCTTATAGCATATGGTCAATCTACATAAGCTCAAAGAGGGACCTAAAGGGAAACATACAATTAGCTTTAAACAGGTTTGTGATAATATCACACGACCCTATTTAATCACAATTGATTCCACTAAACAAATGTGATTGCACTCTAATATGTATTTTCAAAATTAATGAATCAATCCCCGCGACATAGTTATTTATTACATATTACCCCTCCATGGAATCTTCCGTAGTCGAACCAAAGTCAATACACCGTTACTTAGTTCACTACCTCTTTTCCTTGATACTCTTGATTTAATTACATGATATATCATTTTCGTACCTTGTGAGTTTTTCATCTCACCTTAGACAAAACAAAGTTTCAGTAAATACCACTGAAACACTCAGGGACGAGCTTTAGGATAATCAATCCCATTAAATCTACATCAAGGGGAATATTCCTTATCGTTTTGTTCCATGACAAAGGATTTGGGTTCCTTCTTGAAGAATGTGTTCCCACAATGCTACGTGTAATCACCCAATGCACAGAAGTGTTGACCAACGATTTGATCTCATTCTTGTACATCAAAGTAACCTACACTTTACATCTAAGTTCACAATCTTCTCAGGATTTAGAGTAACTGTTATAAGTTGTCGTACACGTACATCATTCTTAATCACAGTGTTGATGTAGTCGTTCCGTGCATGACACTACCTTGCCCTTACACCAACATATCAAGCCAATTCCCTTCTTATTTCTCCTAATCAAGATAGATTGTTAATGTTGACATGTTATAGTCTAGATAGATTTCCCAGTTCGATTTATGATTACGAACAATCTTTTATAAATTATAAGGACCTATGACTATAATCTTCTGTGTGATAATATCGTTACTCATACCTTTATCAAATACAATGTAACTTAGTGACCTTACATGTATATCATATGAAATATTCAAACATATATGTACATGTAAAGCAATAATATTTATGTCCAATGTTCAATATTATACAATTTATTGAAAATCAACATTAATGCAATTGGAGTTTTGGACACCAGTCACAACAGAAGCATTGTAACATATCGGCACACGAAGTAACGTAACATACCGGGCCACTGGCTATGCCATTCAATGGCGGATCTAGACTTGACAATTTGGAGGGGCCAAATTGAAATAATAATAATAATAATAATTTGGTGGGGGGGGGCAAAACTAAAAAATTAGGGGTAAAATTTTAATTTTTTTTTTTGGGAAAAATCTTGGGGCTTGGGGGGCCAAGGCCCCCCTTGGCCCCTTAATTGATCCGCCCCTGATGCCATTGCACATGTACATTAACCCTCATATAGTGGAGGTTAGCATAACGTACCAAATTCCTATATAGGTAATCTGTAACATATTGGTACTCTTGCCGCAAGGCGCCGTAAACATACTGGCTATGCCGTCGTACTGGCCACTACAAGGTAATCGTAACCCATATCAGATACCCGTGATCACCGAGCCACCATAACGCATACTAACACCCTATTACATGAGATTCATACTCATATAAAAAAACTTGCCATCGAGTAATCTGTAACGCATACCGATTCCCCCTTAGGGTAACCATAAATCATACCAAATATGTCGTCATAGCAACACCCCATTACATGGTGGTTGTACTCATATTGAAAAACTCATCACTGAGTAATCTGTAACGCATATCGACACCCTCTTTAGGGTAATCGTAAATCATATTGGCACCCTCATTGGGTAATCGTAATTCTCAATTACATACCTTTTAGCATTTCCGTAACTTTTCATCATCATTCATTGTTAAAAACATACTTGATAAATGAAACATAACTTGTTTAGAAATAACATCATACCATGCAACTTAATTAGGGCTCACATCATGTCAAAAAATCGTATGTTTTATGCTTTAAGAAAACCTCTAGTTTTCATTTACAATCTCATGCAGAAATATTTTCGTCTACTTCTATAATCATTTGCTTACCTCGAACGCTTAGATCCAATCCCCGACATACTGAAAGATCTAAATACCTATTTTGTAAATTCAAACCCTAATATTAACAAAACCCTAATATTAGCCAAACACTAATTACATACCCTAAACACACTTAGAAACCTACAACAGACTTTGAAACCCCAAATCAGGCTTTCAAGGTAGTGAGGATCGATCTTAAGGGTTCTGAGATCGATCCTAGCTGTCTGGGATCGATCTTGAGGGACCAGGGATCGATTCTACTAGGTTGGGATAGATCTTGTGAGAGCTAGGATCAGCCCTTCTAGGTTGGGATAGTTTCTGAGGGGACCAAGATAGATCTTACCTGTGCAGAGTTCAATTTGAGGCTGATCCAACTTATGTTTTAAGTCATTACGAGCCCCTAGAACGCAATCCAATCAATCTCAAACGTCCCTGGGGGTTCTACTACACCCATAAACATCAAAGAATATTTGTAGGTGTCAAGGTTACGTTCTTGATATGAAATCATCAAGAGTTTACCTTGATTACCATAAACACATCAATACAATCATAAAATAAAGTAGTGTGTGTACGTGTGTTTATTTTAAAATATTTTTTGAACACAAAAATGATAAACATTTTATCTCAAATAAAAAACACTTCTTTTGAAAACAACAAATAAGAAAACACACATAATATCTATCTCTTTATTAAAAGTCATTATGAAAAACAAGTTATTTTCAAACGACACATCCCAATCCAATAACACCCTATAAACAATCAAACAATATATTTAAGAAAGTATTACAAAAAGAAAACAACGAGGTTGCAAAGTTTGTAGGTTTTATCTTGAGAAAAATGGTTAAAGATAGCTTCTTTCTTTGGGACTGACGGAAATCACTAGTTTTGAGCTCTTTTCTCCTCTCCCGTGTTCACCCTAACATCCTTGGAGGCTGAGAAATCATGCAAATGGTTTCTGCTGGGGTTCTTAGGGATAAAAGGAGTTAAGGGTCGAGTTTTAGAGTTTTTTGGCGTCAAAATCGAGTTTCTGCCACATTGGGATCAATCTTATAAATTGAAGGATATGATCAATCCTGTTGATGGGAAGATCGATCATCACTCTCTCTCTCTCCTTTTCAGAACCACTAATCATTGTTGCAAATAAACTTTGTTTTGAAAGCACGTGTTTTAAAAAAATAATCATATTATTCGAGGTGTTACAACTTTAACCATGTTTATCTATGCATAATATTTTTCATTAGCACAATTTATGCATTTATTAATAATATGTGATTTGTCATTGGGACTATAGTCGCTGTACTTCAAAATAAATTGATTTTCCTTATTAGCATGTATAGTAACAGAGGCAACACGGCTCCATTTTGCAAAACCCATGACATTGTTAGTTACTAAAGTTTGAGGAATATGATTTGTTACCAAAAGCTCATTACATAACAAGTTCTAAAATAATTTACTTCCTAAGTCGCGGTTTTACTAAGTTACTTTTCCATGTGAACACATCGGTGTTTTGCAATTTAGCAGGTTTGATAGATTGTTAGGTTGAGCATTTTACTGGGATCAAGATGCCAAGCGTAAGGCTCATATAATCAGGTTTGCGTAGAATAGTTAAAAGGTATTAATTTCATAGTTATATCTCTTGGAATCTTTATGTTTCTTCTCATTTGTGTTTCTGGCAGCCAAATATCTCACGAACAGACATAATAACTGAACAAAAATGAAATATTTTGAAGAATTGAAAACAAGCAAGGGTCATCTCTCATCTTCAGAACCAGTTTACAAAGAGGAAGGCAAATACATAGCCTTCTGGGTGGGTGGATGGGAGGGTAAGGAAAAGGAAATATGGTAAACAAAAGAAACACGCTATGCATCATACTTGCAGAGGTTCTCAAATCCCATGTATTCGTGCTGTTGAATCTTCATAATCATGTTTGATATGCCAATCCCACCTAACAAACAGACAAAAATCTTTTGAGAATTCCAGTTCACATATTTTGAGGTTTATTGGAGAAGCGTATTTCAAAAATAAAGTTTATGGACCAAGTAAAAGGGAACAATGACGCTCACCAAGTGAAATTGCACTAGCAAATATAGTGAAGGCAAGAATAAAGATGATTAGAGATGCTCTTCCAAATAAAATGATCAACTTTCTCACAATATGCTGCCCTACAAAGGCTGCAATAGTAGCCACGACAATGAAGTAGAGAGCTGCCACAAAAGTTGCAAATGATCAAGAATCAGAAATTTAGATGAATCAAAGTCCCTTTGCCTTGTGAAGATGTTAAGTTGATCAAAAGAATGAGAAAGCACAACTAAAGAGAATCATGTGGATGTTGTGTGGTACTGAATTACCATAAGGGACAGGGAAACGTTTCAGAAGGTAGTATTCCACAACGGACATAGATGAAGAGAAGGTCATTCCAAAGGTGGCACTGGCACTTGAGACCTGCACAGAAGAAATCAAGAAGTTATAGATGATATAATTGTAAACAACGAGATTCTTGTTCATCTTTATTTTCTATTATTTGCCCAAGTAGATATATGCATGCATCTTAGAATAATAGCAATTCTACATCTATATACGTTTTCAGTTTTGAGGTTCCTTGCGACCCAATTATCCAAAAAGCTTTAACTTTCTAATTCTGCTTAGGCTCTTACTTTTTTGCTAAGTAAGAAGGAGATGGGTAAATTTATACTTGCTTAACCATTAGTTCGCAAAATATTCAAGACTTTCCAGAAATTAACAACTTCTGGATAACTCCGAAAACAACCTGTATATGAATGATTTTGTGTATTTCAATGAAAAGCACAAGCTCACCTGAGGGGGAACTCCCAGCTCCAAAAATAGTGGACCCATAATAAAGCCTCCACCTAGTCCAAGCAGGCCACCAACTACCCCTGCCAGTACACCCAAGATGCAATAGATAACCAGTTGATGGACACGAAAATTTGTCCCTTCATCTCCCGCCGATGCAATTACCTTGTGTCCCTTGTAAAGGCTAACTGCCTCATACAAAGATACCCCACAAGAAACAGGGATCTGTAGATGGTGTTTGTGCTCAACAATTAACACGGCCAAACAAAAACAAAGAGGAAAGAACATAGGAGGCCTTTAATGTCAATAGAAATACCTGCAACAAGTTCCATGCCCAGTATGCTGTCGAACAAGTAGCTGTATGACTCTGCATGTTATTAAACAACACGTGGTGAATGTAAATGATGATGTAACTGCACGTATGAAACATGTGGTGAATGAGCTGTAAATAAGCTGGACCTTAGTTACAATCTATTTAATTTAGTTAGCCACCTGGAAGTTAGTTAGTTTTTGGTTACTAGCTTTAGTTCATTTCGTTCTCTACTCTAACATAGAGTTGTTGCATATATATACTTTTGTAATCTTTGTTTTCATTAATACAATTGAGTCACAGATTTAACAACGACCCATATATTGATGATGGTGCATAAATAATAATCAAGGAGAGATTCAATGATATAACTTTTTTGACAGGATAGAAGAGTAGAAGAGACAAAACCTTGGCAATCTGAATGGCAAGGAATGCAACCCAAACAAAAACGAGAAGTCCAAGTTCCTTCCAGCGAACATTCTCCAGAATAGTAACCTGCAATGTTTATATTGATTTAGCTTCCACAATTATGTGCTACTGATAACAGCTTACCGAGGTATTCTTACCTCTGTTTCTTTGGTGTCCTTATGAATGCCATTGCTTGGGCCACCAGGAAGAGGCTTGTATTCCACCTCTGCACCACCAGAACCTGATAGACATGACAAACCTAAAAGCTGATTTCACGAATTAATCAACTATGAATTTTTAAATATAATTAGAGGAACAGTGGATCAACTCACCATTTGACTCCAGTCGCTTAGCAGCTTCCTAAAATTTGAAAAATCGATCCAATGGTGAGCCATTAATTTTAGTACTAATAACAGAAAATTAACAAACAAGGAATTTCGACCAAACGTGAAAATGATTGCCTTCCTCATGGTTACCAAAAATCCACTTATGAAGTAATTTTTTAAGATTTTGAAGTTATCATTAAACATGATGTTCTAGAGAAGACATGATTTGTTGCAATCCTTAAATGATCTTATACATGCATGGAATAAAAATTATTATTTCTTTCAAATTTGATGAAAGAAAACACATTTAAAACACACGGAAAGGGGTTCCGTTTCCAATGGAGAGAGAAGATGGCCCAAATTCATGCATCTGTGTAAGAACTTCATGCGATTACCTGTTTCATAATGGTTTCCTTTTTCCATGTTTCAACACCCTTAAAGAATGCCTTTGTTGATGTGCCTGCATGCCACCAGAATCAATCAGGGTATTGTCAGAGCAAAATGCCTAGAAAGGGAAACTATAGTTCAACTAATCAATACCTATAAATAAAGGACTCCAACAACACAAAAAGAAAAAAAAAATACCTATAAAGAGAATGATAAGCAAAACTGTGACCATCCAATCAGCAAATACAACATTGAAAGACACTCCTATACTAATGCCCAGCATGAGCATTGGCTGGATGAGCAGTACCAAATCGTAGTCGATGATGGGCATATCAAGTGTGGGATGCCTTAGCTTAAGGTTGTAGTAAACAGTTGAGACTGCTGCACCCATGATCATACCTGACACAAACAGATGGAATTTATGACTTTGTCAGTTACACCATAGTTTAATGTAATAGTGGATTCCTTCAGTGGTTCAATTTAGTTTGAGAAGGCATTTTACAAGGAAGCAACCATGCGAACAGCTAAATAATGCCTTCCACACTCAAAAGTCAGCTAACTCCAAAATTCAAAACTCAAATTAACTAAAAATGCCATGACAAATTTAATGTTCCCTTTTACTTTCTTTTCATTTTTTTTTTTTTAATAAATTCTGGTTCCTCTCTTCTACCATTCTCTATCTTAGGATTCATTAAGATGAGGTACTTTTAATCTGCACCAGCTTCGAACAGATTTAAGAATATGGATTTTTGCGAAAAAGAGTAATACAAAATAAACCTTCTCTTACATTTTGACATAGCTGTTGCCGACTTTGGATCAAACCCAATAACTAGGTTAAGCATAGGAACAAAAATGCCACCACCACCAACGCCACCAACACTCCCAAATGCTGCTCCACAGAATCCAATTATAGTACCCACAACAATTTGCCACCCAAATTTCATCTCCTGTAAAGCAAAATTCAGTGTGATTTTAACTTTTTAAGACACTTGTACTCATTTATACCATAAGATTCATTACACATCCAACATGTCACAAGTCAAAATGTAAGACTAGAAATTACATGTTTATCTCTCAATTATTTCACAATATATATTTTGATTGAGATTATACTGTAAGATATTTGCGAGATAAACTATTATAATATATTATGGAGTTTAAGACTCAAAACGACAGTTAAAGACTATAATTTAGATACAGTTAAAATCTATCATCTAATCACAGGTAAAGACTATCACCTAATTTTAGTTAAAGTCTATTTATATATAGTATTATCATCTATCCTAATTCTCCTATTAATAAGAGCATGTTATATTGTAAATATCACTAAAGAAATAAAGTAAAATGTAGCATGACTTTATTAGGTTGATGTAAGTCATACACCAAATCACATTTCTTTGTGTCTTTATTTATTCCGTTTTATATTTATTTGCCCGTTGCATTATTTTAAAAATAAATAAAAAATAAAAACTATACTTGACAGCATTTATCGAGAATCAAATAGTAGTAAACTAATTATGAAAAAAGGCTTAGTTGAGGCAAGTAGAAAAAGTAGAAATTCGAACGTCACCGGCCAAACGTGTTGATAACCCGACTGGTCGGGTTGCCATAAGAAATTTACGGCTCTGAGAAGGTAATTAGTGGATTCGGTTGCATTGAATGTTGAAGCTCCCAGTCTCAAATCCCTTTCTGCCGAAACAAACACCAAAGCCACGAGAAAATTCAACACCACCATCCACACCGATCTCAAACCCCACCACCATTTCGCTGCAAACTCAGCCATCCGATTCTGATTCTACCTACCACCTTTTTTACACACACATGCACACACAAACACACACTCTCTTAATCTCCACCAACCTGAGAAAATCGCTTTCTATACAAAAACAGAATCACGTACAATCACAGGGCTAAAACCTTGAGAATTCCGAGAAACTGTCAACTCTGGCGAGCACCCAAGTGTGCTTAAGCTTCGTTTGGTTGCCCAGAAAAGAAGCCGGAAATGTTGAGTGTGTTTTCTAGGATGAGTGATCGATTAATATATACCCCTGGGAGGGAGGTATTTGAGGAGTGTGGGAGAAAGACTGAATGAAAAAAGGTGTGTGTACACGCACAGTATTTGAAGATTCCATTCAAAAAGCAAGAGAGGAAGGGAGTGGGGCAAAATGCATGCGCGCTTAATAATTAAAAATTTAAAAGAAAAAAAAAGAAAAGGAAAACCAACATGTGTGAGAAATGAGAAATGAGAATGGTTGGAAAATGTGAGTCTGCAGTGGTCAACGAAACAGACATTGTAGAAGATGCAGAGATTTACGATGGAGGTCTACTATTCTCACACGCCAAGGCAGAGAAAGTGGTAATTCGTAGGGTAAGGGCGTCGTGTGGAGGACTCATGGATGGGCAGAAAAAGAGCGACGAAAAGTTTGAAAACGATTCATGTTGTGACCGAGACCGGAAGAAGCACGAAATAATAATATGTGGTCCTTTCCATTAGTAGCATATACTCCACCCTCCTCCCTCATATAGATATAAATATAGATAATATATAGATGCATATATGCATCTTCTCATCATAAATTATGAGCTTCATTTTACTTGTGAGCACTGCTACGAAGTAGCAAAATTTCCGGAAATCATCCGGAAATTTCGCTTATCAATGACATTTTTGTAAATATTTATAATTATAAAAATACCATTGAGAAGCAAAATTTTCGAATGATTTCCGAATATTTTGCTACACTAAAGTATTACCCTTTACTTGTTTATCCATCTCATTATGATTGTCTCATCCCAATCCGGATGAGACTTTAAAAGCACGTGGGCAGTGCAGGTCAAAGCAAATGCTTTTCCTTAATTTGCCAGCTTCAATATTAATTACATATATCCTTTTCTTTTTCAACCCAAAAATAAAGTGGCAATATGATTGACCGACTCCCTTTTCTCATTATTTTTTTTTTTTTTTTTTTTTGTGGGTATAAGATGATATATATCTGTGTGTGTTTATAAAACAAGATTCCTAATGATCACCAAAACGACAAAAGCCTGCCAAACATGTAACACTCCAAAACAAAAATAATAATCACGATATACATATATGATTCATTATGAAGGATTTGCAATATTAATAATCACGTGGTTCCTTTCCTACTCCATATCATTATTTAGTATATACAGATGTCATATATTCTCAATTGAGGCTGTTCAATGGTAGATTGAGCATTATTTAAATATGAATTTTTTTTCCTCTTTTTTAGATGCATAGTTATAGTTTTATATGGATTTTATTATTAATTTGATAGGAAAGATGATGAAAGCCACAACCCCAATGGAGTGGTCCAGAAGTTAAGGCTTTCGTCTTATAATTATAGTTAGGGATATAATATCTTGATGTCTCAAGTTCGAAGACTTAGGTAAGTACTATCTTTCTCTTGAGACCAGGTCACCCGAGCATAACTAACATTTCAATGTTCCTTTCTTAAAGTGATATTAGGGATGGAGCAAGGAATTAATCTGCGAATTTTGACTAGACTTCTACGCTTAGTACACTACCTTTGTGTAGGTTAATTTATAAGCTTGAAATACTGTTTATAAGCTTGAAATACTGTTTGACTATAAATGAACCAAAATATTTAAAAATAAAAAAATCCTGAAGCCATGCATTTGAAAGTGGGATGGTCCAAAATAGTGAAATAATAAAATGAAAAAATGAAAAATCAAGATTTTAAAGTAGCTTTAGTTAATAAAGTGGTGAGCAGGTCTTATCCGTGTCGTGTCACTGTAAGTGGATTAGACAAACAAACTTTTTTGAACGCATGTTGGAACCTCTTGTCAGATTCTGAAAAAGGCAGAAAACTTCCAGCACTATTGAAATGGAGGCCTTGTTTGAAAATAACGGGAACGGAACAAAATGGTGGGCTTTTACTGTTTATATTTTTTTTTCTTTTCTTATATTTTTTAATAACAATCAAAATCAAAATATTTTTATTTTTATATCATGTTAATAATTTTTTATTATTAATTAAATAAAAAAAATTGACTACAATATAAAATTTTTTCATTTTTTTATACAAATTTTTTTTACTTTATATCACACCATTACTTTTTACTAATTTTAAAATTATTGTCAAAATAACACTGAAATTACAAAGATGACCTCAAGATAGAAATGAGGCCCCAACAAAAAAATCACTTCCAAAATAATAATAATAATAACTTCTCATGTTGTACGTACGTGATCCTATTAGATAATAAATAAAGCTCTAGACATTGAAGAATCATGAAGACCTCCTTATTCGAGAATCCTATAAATTAATTTACAGTATTTATAAAAAGACAGAGAGAGTGTGATTAGTGAATGACAGAGCGGAGAGGAACAAAGGCGGGCACATGGTATGCTAACAAATTAAAGTGCCAACGATATGATTGATGCCACGGTCGGTGCATCAATGAGTTCTAGCAGTGCGCTAGTACGTACGTGCTGCAGTGATATGAAAGGTGTTGTGCAAATTATAATACTCGCTTGTAATATAGCGTTTTGTAAGTGTAAGGTCGATCTCACAGAAAATTGTGTTCGAAAATTAATTTCTATTCAAACTAATCATATTTCAACCTAGTTCCAAATTTATGGATTTTTAACAAAATAAAACATAAACAAAATTAATGAAAATAAAGGGGTCTAGGGTTTTGGAATCCACACTCACCAAATCATAGCAACCTATTCTCATGCTCATCATACATATTTGAAGTTTTCACATGCAAAACTTAGGTATGCTCTACTTTACTTCAAAAGTTGTTTAAATCATTCGATGAATCCATACTTGCACAAATCACAAAAGATATCTAGTTTTGACTAAATTATCAAATGTATCCATGGAATGAAACACAACGAATATCCAACATTTTGATAAATGAAAACCCAAGCCATCAATTTAATGAAACTATATCAAATCATCACTTGTATCCGGAAATCACAAGAGATATCCTACAATAATCTCAATAATCGAAGTAAAACAAAGAGAAATCAAAACTCATAAACTCAAATAGCATAAACAAGCAAGGAAACTCAGTTTCTCTTCAATGGTGAGGTTTCATCCTCACCCCTAGACAAAATTTTAGCTACACATAACCAAAGAAAACATAAATAAACAACAAGAATGCATTAAAAATCAAAGAAACTTACAAAGAATTGAAGTTCTAGGTCAAAATCAACCCAAAAACCCTAAACTACAGTGAGAATGGCGCCTAGGGCGCTCCCAATCGGCCTCTTCTTTCAAAAAATGAGAAAATAATAGTATTTATAGAGTTAGCTAGGGTTTCTAAAATTCCAACTCCGCATAAATTCGATCGATCGATTTTATAATCGATCAATCGACATCGGGCAATTTTCGATCGATCGACTTCCCAACAATTCTGAATTTCCAGCTTTTTATGTATTTTCACTTGAAAATTACCATTTTTCTCTTAATATCCTGCAAAAAAACAAAAAACACAAAAAAAAAAAAAACACAAAAACTAACCAAAACATCAGAAAATAATAACGCCAAAGGTCTAACTAGTGTAAATTAAGGGGTTCAAATATACAATATTTGGCACTCATCAAATACCCGCAAACTTACATTTTGCTAATCCCTTAGCAAAACAAAATGAAAAACAAAATCAAAGCATGAAACATAAGTCCTCTTTCGTGAGAAAGACGATTGCATTTAGCGTATGCAACAAGCCTTTTAAACCCCTAGGACTCCCTAGTGGACGAGTGAAGTCTCGTAAGGGTTTGTCAGAAATGATACCCACAAACATTGAAACATTGTGTTGTCAATAAGAAAGAATTTTTACGCAAATCATGGTTCATACGTCATTGGCATGCTTAAAAAGACAAACTCCATCATCAACATCAACAGGGGATCCAACATCAAATCACTCATAAATGGACAATTAAGACATCACATTTTATCAAAAGTGTAGAGTGACATTAACATGCAATCATGAGGTTTCATTTTAATCTCAAGATAAGTACCTCAAAAATCATTGGACTCCCCATCAAATGAAACAACCAAGGCAAGATTTGCAAATTATTTTATTTATATTTTTCTTTTCTTTTCTTTTTTTTGTTTTTTGTGTAGGTTGTGCAATGCTCGGCTCCCTTAAGCTTTCTAATTGACTCATGTAACGAGTGTTGGGCCAGTGACTCCCAAACTTGATGGTCTTAGGGCACTAGATGTAGAAACATCCCTAAGGGCTTAATTACTCAAGTCAAAAAGGTTACGAAGCCAAACTAGCCATACAATTAACCAAATTGAAATTCTCACATTTTGACGCAAACACTCAATGCTTAGTGAGGCAAGAGGCCCGGTTACTCAGTGAAAAACTCAAAATGATCTTATTTTATTTCTTTTTCTCTCTTTATATATATATATATATATATATATATATTTATATATATATATATATTTTATATATATATATATATATCTTGCAAGCAAAGGTTATTTATCAATAGGTTATCCAACAACTCTCAAAATACACAGTTAAGCACAAATTCATACCTCACAGATTACATGCTAATGTGCTTGTGATAATTCAACTCAAAATAAGTGAAGTCTCTCTAGCCCAAAAATAAGTCAAAAGACTCTGATTCTTAATGACATGATGTGTTTAAAACTTTAAGCAAGCCAATAAAATGCAAACCACAGCTATGACTTAACTCAAACTTGACAACAAATTTTATTTTATTTTATTTTTATTTTTTTAGAACAAAAAGACAACTAAAAATAACTAAACAAACAAAAAAATAAATAAACAAGTGTTTTTCCATACTCCCAAACTTGAATTACACATTGTCCTCAATGTGTAGTGTAGAAATACATTACCAGAAGTAAGGAAAAATCAAGGTGTGAAAAAGGTCAAGGCGTCCCCCAAACTTAAACACGAAACGCCTGTCAACAAAACTAACAGCAACATTTTCTCATAGAAACAAACATCAAAAGGTTAATTGCTATCAGAAACAAAAATAAAATAACAAAAAATGAAATGAAAAATGAAAGAAATTAAATTTGCGGAAATTAAAAGGGAAAAAGAAAATTTACAGCGCCTTCCCCGATCACATGGATGTCCAACCAATCCCTTCCACCATTTCTTCTTTAGAATTTGATATCCCTTTGGTGGAATGTTTCGCCATCTTATGTAGCCCACTTGCTTGCTTCGAAGGATCTTCTTAGGACGATGGTTCCTAGATTTGTGCAGTTGTGTGCATAGATCCTTGACAGTTTTGGCATAAGATGGCTCTTTGAGACATTTAAGAATTGAAACTTGGGGCTCATGAAATGTCTCAAGAGGGATGTTGATGAAGGAATGAGCTTCAGTACTCATTCTCTTGTCGTTGGACAACTTTGGATTTGATGGGGGCGCTGTGTGCTCCAAGTACTCACTCTCAAGTGTTGTGGTGGCTTGGACATGCTCATGATAAGAACTGCTGAAATCATCATCATCAATTAATCATGTAGTGCCCTGTGGCCATCAATTGACTTTGAAACTCCTCTTCCTCTATTCTAGTGAATTCAGCAACCAGGTATTTGAGCTGTTCTTCCATCCTGGCAATCGCCTGAACGTTCTCCATAGTAGCATTCTTCACTTCACTAATAGCCTGGCCTGTGAGCTCCATGAAGACCTTGAGAGTGTCTTCCAAAATGGACTGTAAAGAAGAAGCTGGATAATTGTAGGATGAAGGATGGGAAGATTGGTTATCGAATTGCGGATGTTCAGGATGGTGCAGTTCCTGAAATTGGGGAGCACAATTTCCCATGGCTTGAGCTTGCCACGAGAAATCAGGATGGTTGCTCCAGTCCGAGTTATAAAAATTGGAATTTGAATCAAATCCAGGGCTGGAGAAATTGGTATTCATTTGCTCATAAGAAAGATTGCAGAATTGTCCCCAGGATGGACAATTACTTGCACTATGATGAGGGTGGGAGCAATATGAATATGGTTCATGTGGGTAGAAATTGTGAGGGTAGTTGGTTGGAGCGGGTGTCCTACCACTAGGCGAAGCATGTTGTGTAGAAAAATCACTATAAATTTCAAAATAAGAATCCATACTTCACTTGCACTCTCTAGCATGCAAATATCCCACAAAAGAACTAAACAAAGTTTTTTTTTTTTTTTTAACTGCTTCCGGTTTCCTGCTGACTTCGGACTTTCGCTCGATCTAAATTAAGTTCGATCGATCGACTTTCGATCGAGCGAATGTTAACTCGATCGATCGAATTTTGGTTAGATCGATCGATTATATAGGGCACTCAGAAAGTGCAGCAGCTGTAGAAACAGAACCGGAAATACAAACAATTTTCTATATATATATATTTTTCTTCTCTTTTTAGAACATAAAACAGAAACAAAACATCAAATTTACAAAACAAAAATCTAACTAAACTAGTAGAAAAATAAAATCAATTCAAACAAAAATCAATTTCCACAACCAAAACAATTCCCCGGCAACGGCGCCAAAAACTTGTTGTGCAAATTATAATATTCGCAAGTGCACGAATCGTTTGCAATATAGCGTTTTGCAAGTGCGATGTCGATCTCACAGGGAATTGTGTTGCGAAAATTAATCTCTATTCAAACTAATCATATTTTAACCTAATTCCAAATTTATAGATTTTTAACAAAAGAAAACATAAACAAAATTAATGAAAATAAATGGGTCTAGGGTTTTGGAATCCACACTCACCAAATCATAACAACCTATTCTCATGCTCATCACACATATTTGAAGTTTTCACATGCAAAACTTAGGTATGCTCTACTTTGCTTCAAAAGTTGTTTAAATCATTTGATGAATCCATACTTGCACAAATCACAAAAGATATCTAGTTTTGACTAAATCATCAAATGTATCTATGGAATGAAACACAACGAATATCCAACATTTTGATAAATGAAAACCCAAGCCATCAATTTAATGAAACTATATCAAATAATCACTTGTATCCAGAAATCACAAGAGATATCCAACAATAATCTCAATAATCGAAGTAGAAAAATGAGAAATCAAAACCCATAAACTCAAATAGCATAAACAAGCATGGAAACTCAGTTTCTTTTCAATGGTGAGGTTTCATCCTCACCTCTAGACGAAATTTCAGCTACACATAACTAAAGAAAGCATAAATAAACAACAAGAATGCATTAAAAATCAAAGAAACTTACAAAGAATTGAAGTTCTAGGTCAAAATCAACCCAAAAACCCTAAACTACAGTGAGAACGGCGTCTAGGGTGCTCCCAAACGGCCTATTCTTTCAAAAAATGATAAAAAAAAATGGTATTTATAGAGTTAGCTAAGGTTTCTAAAATTCTAACTCCGCATAAATTCGATCGATCGATTTTATAATCGATCGATCGACATCGGGCAATTTTCGATCGATCGACTTCCCAGCAATTCTGAATTTTTAGTTTTTTATGTATTTTCACTTGAAAATTACCATTTTTTTCTTAATGTCCTGCAAAAACGCAAAAAAAAACATCAAAACTAACCAAAACATCATAAAATAATAACTCCAAAGGTCTAACTAGTGTAAATTAAAGGGTTCAAATATACAATATTTAGTACTCATCAAAAGGAATATAAATACTTGGTGCATTTCACTAATCTATATATCCAAGATATATAGCAATATACGTACATCGATCAAATACATAAAGAAATGAGAAAAGTTGATAGTACGTACTGAGTAAGGGAAATAAGATATTATGACCCAGTACGTACGTGGTTACGTAACAGGACTAGCTTTTCTCCAATTCACTAACGATCGAATGACTAATTCCCTCTACGTACTATAGACGCTTTTTCGTGGGTACGTACTATTTGGATTTGGATTTAGATTTGGATTAACTGGTTTGAGTACTAACAAGACATGTACATCTTGGAGTGGTCTTAATTTTGGTCTTATGGTGACTTGGGGTTAAGAATGTTATTTGCGCCTTGATGCTGCTAGGATGGTGTTGCCTTATAGCTAGAGGCACTACCAATAAAATAAAGAAGAAGAAAGGCTTCATGAGCTGTTTTAAACTAAAATACTCAAATTGAAGCCATTTTAAAAACAACTCCATTTGAAGCTATTTTGTTAGAAAGGTTCTAATAATTTGAGCCTTTTTAATAAAAAAAAAAAAAGTTTAAATCGAAATCGTTTGATTTAAAACGATTCGAATTGAATTGTTTGATGGTACTTTTCATTCCTACTTGTCATTATCACAATGAAAAACTGCTTCGGATTTATTTATTTGTAATGGCTAATTCAGTTTCCACTTATGTTAGCTGCAACGCATGACAAGATCTCTTGTGTAAAAAGGAGGCTCATTCGTGCTAAAGAATATGTCTGAAAAGTTTCTAATATTGCCATTTAGATTTTTCTTATATTTATTCGAACTGCCACTTAGAAAATTGATGTGGGTAATCGTATTTTCTTTTATTTATATATAAAATTATAGATTTTTAATATTTTTCAATGTAATTGACTCGTGTTAAACTGTGATCGATGCTAATGTGACATCTTAACAAATCATATCAACTTTCTAACAAAAGGGACTTTTTTTTCTTTTTTTTCCTTTTTAATTATTTGCTTATAGGACGGAGTGATTAATCAATCACTTTTTAAAAGACAAACAATTTATTGTAATGTTATAAATATTGTCCATTGATTTTCTTTTTACTGTTTAACATTAAATCATATTCATGACTTTTTCTTTTACCATTTGACTTCAAATCATGAGTTTTATAAAAAAAGATATTCTTACCCTTTTTTTTTTTTTTTAACTTATCATTAACTCATGAGCCTTAAGCTTTTAACCGTTGGTCATCAAATTTTGTTTGTTTTGACCGTTGGGCTTTTAAGCCTTGAACTAGTTTTTTTTCTCTTCAATTGTGTTGACCGTTGGTTATTAAAATTTGTTTTAAGGCTTTTGTGCTTCAAACGTTATGATCATAACGTTCATGGCTTTTGTTTTATGGTTTTTATTGTTCATCAAACGGTCATAACATTAACCATTCAGTCAATTTTTCATTTATGTAAATACTGATCATCGACGTGTATATATATATCTTACCAAAGAGATTTATAACACGGTACAGTATGTTGCAAAACAATTTTTTTTAAGGAATGAGTCCATATTTTATAGTTTTTTCTACACATAACAAATATTTTGAAGTCCCCCGTCTGTTTTGATTAAAGGGTTATTATATTTGATCTTCGTTCTTTGAAGTATATCTTTAACGAAGATAAACACTATAGTTTAATCCTGAGAAGTTGTGTGTCAAGAAATCTGATCACACCAAATTATACATTCTGAGAGGCATGAATCAATCTTTAAGGACAACACTCTTGTGTGATTCTATAGAATTGTGAGATATTTCCTTGCTTTAATTTTAATCAATTGTACTATATTTATTTTATTTTTATTATTTCGAAATAATATGGTCTAGTATCAACAATAATATTTTCAACCAATTATTTGTGTAACAATTATTCATTTAATTGTTAATTTTCATATTGGTATTATTTTATTTTAACAAGAGTTTTGTGCACCATTCAAAATTATTTCCAACAAGTATTGCAAAAGCAGTTTTAGAGAATGAAATTTGAATATTAGTGGAATTTTGAGTGTTATTTCTCTTTCAAAGCTATTTGATAACTTGTTTATTTTATAGAATTTAAGTCATCCAACGTCTCCTCTTTTTAACACTGAATCACTTCTCATTCAATGAAAAGATGACCAAATTACAGTCTAGAGACCAAAGAGTCTCTATAAGAAACGTCAGAAATAAAAAAGAGGCATATCCTCAAACCAATAATTAGAAAAACATTTTGAGGAAGCCTCTCTAGGTAACACATGGACAACAACATTAGCTTCTCTGCATCAATAAACCCAAGAACGAGGAAAAATTAGAAGCATCCTGTCTAATTGAACGTCTCCTCTTTTGAAAGCAAAACATAATGAATAATAAACTAAACAGAAATATCAAACACAGCATCATGCTAAATAATAATAACTAACAAGTAATATATTAACATATAAATAACAAAACATAATATATGAATAATAAACCAAACATAATTAATATCAAACATAATGAATAATAAACTAAGCATAACATATCAAATATGTAACATCAAAGAGAAAGTACACTTCAAATTCTCAATTTTCTCGGGACTCAAACAAGAGTAGGGCGCGTTTGTCAAATGTTTTTTAGAAGAGAAATGAGAAAGAAATGGATTGATATGATATAAAAGTAAAATGAGTTTTAAATTTTTTTTTTTTTGTGAGTGAAAAGTGATGAAAATTGTTTGTTGATGCGAAGAAAACGGTTTGACATTTTTAGATAGAAATGATAAAAGAAAAAAAAAAAGAGTAAGATGTCAAATGGGCCCAAATAGTTCTCTCTGGTACTCAAACAAAGAGCAAGAAAGTTAAACCCAAAAAAAAACTCATTTTTTAGATTCGTAGATATTTGAGAAAAAATGATTACTTTTTCCTTTTCTCTCCGTTTTCTTAGAACCCAAACAAGTGTTGGAATCTTGTACATCATATATGCGTAACGGAATTATCCTAAAGATTGCTTCAAGAGAATTTGAAAAGCTCATGCTTCAAAATTAAATTGCAAACAGAACTCTTACTCGAATTTTCTACCACTCCTTTGGCTATGGACAATTTTTGTTTTCTTCTCTTCTCTATAGGCCCTCAAGAGAGTGTTCAGTGTTATGTCTGAGTGCATCTTATGTCTCACAGGCTCGTCTAATTATACTTATATTTGAAGAAGAGGAGAATCACAGTCTTCTTAAACCGCTAGAGGAGGTGGCAAAGGCAAAAGGCAAAAACCCTAGCCTATCTCTTGGAGAAACACGGTGTGGGTTAGCGTTTTATTCGTAGTCCAAGTCTCCCAAAAAAAAGGCACCTATTAGGATCCAATCCTAACCAGACCAGATCTGTTACCTATTTGTAAACAATGAATCGATGAAGCAAATCTAGTTCTAAAATGCAAAATAAATCTGTGATGTGAAAGCTTATTTATTCATTAGGAAAATTATATTTCACTTATAATCTCTGATCTTTCATAATTTTTACAATTAAGTACTTAAATTTTAAAAAGTGTCAATTTAAGATATTCATCTTTCAATTTTAACCCTTCGTTAGAATTTTTAAATTCTATCAAATTTTCAAAATACCCCTCATTTTTTTATGGAAAAAAATAAATAAATAAGATCTGTTTTAAAAAAATTTATAGGATTTAATGAAAAATTCTATCGAAAGGTTGTAATTGAAATAAATTAAAAAATTGATACCTTATATTGACAATTTTTTAAAATTTAAATACTTAATTACAAAAATAATGAAAGATCATATATTATAAATAAAATTTAAGCGTATTCATTTACCTTTAACATTCTGCACTGCCAACGATTGACAACTACAAATGAGAGAACGCCATAGAGATTAAAGAACCATCTCTCATTTGTTATGAGAACTTCCAGTTGTAAAATACCATTACGAGGTCAAAAAGCTTAGGGCACAGAGCATTTTAAACATTCTGCCCCAAGGCTTTTTTTAAAATAATTGGATTGCTATCGGAGTCTCCAATCCTACCCCTAAGATTTCACGCTACACATTTTCTTTACAAATCTGCCAATTCATCCATATGCAACCTTTTGTTATTACAGAAATCACCCGCATGGAATAAGGTAGGCATGCAAAATAAGAATTAGACAACAAAATGTCCATTTTGACATCATGAAAAAGAAAACATTTTCCCTTCTCAAGGCATATCATGTCGCATACAAAAACAACAGAAATGGAGATGTTGCTCAAAGAGACCCCAAACGGCGCAGTAAAGAAATTAAAATTCCGTTGTCTTGGGGGCAATAAAAGAAGGAAAATGTTAGATTTACAACATCAATACAACAACTGTACAACAACCCCTCACATGAAGGTGGGTCCCACATACTGGGGCCCACCCTCATGTGAGGGGTTGTTGTACAGTTGTTGTATTGGTGTTGTACAAGAATCAAATCCCATAAAAGAAACACGTTAAAAACAGGGTTGTATTGTTATAAGAGGCTAAAATATTATCTCTTCCTTAATCCCAAAACACGTTAATGTGGCGTTCATTTGCATATGTTAGCCGCGATTAAGCTCTAAAATGCATATGGTATTTCCTCATAGAATAGCAGTGTATTTCTCTATTGAGGTGGAAAACTCCGAGCCCAATGCTTTTCAGCTTACTCCACCTTCTTGCTAGAATTGGCATCACTGCTTTCTTGGGATGAACTAGCAGTCTTAGACTCGTCAAACTCCAACAACTGCACGGTATGATAAAAACAATCAAACATGATCTAAATGAAATTGATAGGCTTTAGATAGTTAATATGAGCAATTCCGTCCCAACAAGTTCACACAATCCTTAGATTTATGTTTCACAATATTATGATTTCAATTCATTTCTTTAGCACACCAAATCGTTTTAGCACTCGGTTGGCCATTTTTTCCAACTAGACAGATGCTGAGGATGATAGAATAATACTTGAGATTTTGCAAGTGGTCTCAACTCATAAAATTACCCTTTACACAGCTCCAAGAAAGGTTGAGAACAACTCTTAACTTTATACCAATCTTGCATTTCTAACAACAACTCTCTCTGGCTCAGGAAAAATAGTTAGATAGCATTCTGTTGGCCGAATGGATTGTCCCGTTGGTCACTGGCTAGATTTTTCATGGTTGCTAAAGGAAAATTTGTCATTCTATTTAACTTTTATGCAATATTAATTACATTAATATAACAGAATAAGAAAATCAATGCAGATAGCAGAAAATATAAGGGTGACGAACAAACCGGTTTGACTTCGCCATTCCATATGCAATGAGCAGCCAAAAATCCAATAACAGAGGGCACAATATACAAAAGTGCAGGCTGAAAAGTATAGTAAGAAAAACAGTGAGGATCAGGCAATAAAATAAAGTGAGGGAATATTCCCGACATATATTAGATGAATATGAATACAATAATGAGGATCGGGCAATAGTCACCTGTGCAGCCTGAAACCAGTTCATGACAATAATTGTAAGAACCAAACCAGCAGTGTATCCCAGAAAAGCACTCTTAAAATACTGGCTGTCTTTCTCTCTAGACACATCAAATCGCAAAGCCAATGCTACAAAAATACCTAAAGGGGAAAAGCAAATATAATACCCTACATTAAGTCTCTGATTTCGAGTAGGTCAACACTCAAGTTAGTGTCTTTACTAGAAAAATCACAAACGATATGAAACTTCACAGAAAGACAAAGCAGGTGATAAAGGTCTCAAACTTACCGGGTATTACAATATCGCCAAGTCCAAGCATGGAAAATGGTCGAGCAGAATCTGCTGTAGGGAACAAAAGCTGCATAGAATTTGAATAACTTGAGCAATTAGAATGATAGACAGCGTCAAAACTATTAATAATACAATTGTGGAACCCAGCATGCAGAATTCAAGAGATTAAAAAGAACTTTAACAGGTCACATGTACGTTTCAATTGACATGGATTGCTCACCTTTATAGGAGCATCAAAAGATTTTGCAACACTGACCATAACTGGAGTGAAGAAAACCCAGAAAATATCATATACAAAAAGTCCAGCCTGCAAGGGTTTTGAGGATGGTAAAAAGTTACATATACACAGGAAGTTAAACTGAGCACATATCTCGACAATGTCAGATGACGGCAATAGGAAACATGTTCTTTATATGTTATATCTGGAAACTCCAAATATTTTCATAAACTTAAGTTAAATACATTATTTACAAAGAGATAAGGAAGATAAATAGGCAAGAATGCAGTAATCATGTAAGCCTGAAACAAATTCCAGATCTGATATATTAGGTGTCAAAGAGACATCTACCACTGAAGAAAGAGAGAGAGGGACATTTCTAGCAACAAATGATCAAACGAACCACTCTTCAATATATCATCTTTTACGTTCTTATAGCAATAAAAAATTCCTTTAGTTTGAATCTAAGCATTTTGCAGCTAAGTATACATTAACAGAAGAATGTCATGCACTGACATGAAAAGGAAAGAGTTTCAGATTCTACTTTTAACAAGGAAGGATTAGGGATACAATTGTACTGAAACTAGGAAAGCTTGCTCCATGGTAATAAAAATAGGGGGGAAAAGGTGGTCCCAGCAGTTGCAGTGCTAGTGTTGGCAGAGGGAGACAGCAGCAGTGGAGTGGTAATGATGGTCTGAAGCTGTGTAAATTGAAATGATGCAATCACGGCTTATAAAGTCTGGCAGTAAAATCTATTGCTACAGTAGTGGTTGTGGTGGTAGTGGAGAGAGTGAGCATAACTATTGACCTTTTCTAGAAGACTAGAACAATGAATCGACAGAATTGACATCAACCAATGCGTTTTAACTCAAATGGTACATCCTCCCTTCATAGCAAGGAGGAGGGTGAGGTCAAGGGTTCATGTCCCACCGAGTGCGTGTAACTTACCAATCAAAAAAACTGAGTCAACATCAAGTCAAGCATATACAGCAACCTATTCGAGAACACCATTGGACCAAGACTTGACTATCTAAGAACCAATTAAAGATAAGTAACAGCAAGCTTTAGGTTTGCCATTCTGCTATGGGCCTAAAATCAAGCTTCACTCATACTTGTGCAGGCTCATGAGCTGAAAACTGAGTCACCATGTATATTCAGGCTTGGCTTGTTTTACAACAAAGCCTGAAAAGATGGGGATCAAGCTTAGTTAATTACTTATATAAGCAAGCTGAGCCTTGCACTGAGCTGCACAGCTCATTTGCATGCCTAGCAGCAACAGATCTTAATAACAAGATATTTGCAAAAATGGTCATTCAATTTGGGGGACTACAGAGACTACCCATAGAGATAAATGACTGACATGCATATTAACATATATACGTGTTTTTGTGTGTGTGTATGTGTAAATATGAACGTGTATATATACACAAATAGAAATCAAACAATCTATAAAGTCAAAATAACTCTTATTAGAATAGAAAGTACTTCTAAAGGGAATAATTATAATAAAATCAATAAATCCCACTTCTTACCAAAAGAATGGCACCAGTCTTGAATGAGCCAAGAGAAAGCATTTCAATTCCCTGCAAATAATAAAAATGAAATCTTTCAGATCAAGGTACTTAGTAACTACATTATAAATGAAACAAAAATGGATTGACTAAATATTCTACATAAACACAGTGCATAAAAGTATCTCAATGACGTATTTCAAACACCAGTTATAGATGTAAAGATTGCAACAAAACTGTGAATCATGTCAGGAAAATGAAGCAGTGTATGAACTCACATGACACCATTCACTTAAATGCCTAACATCAGTGGGAGAGAAACAAGAAAAATAATTGAACAAAATTCTTAAAGAGCATTAGTTTCACGATAACTAAAGCGTGTGCCAGATTCTCCCTCTCTTTTTAGATGGTTTCCTATTTCCTTCTCAAGTTAAAACAAATTCATGAAAGGAACTAAAATATACACCTCACCAAACTATAATATCTAGATTAGGTGCCAAAGAATACTAGAAGCGTTAATGTTTCGAACAATCAAGAAATGATGGGGGATTAAACAGAAGCATAACAAATTCCAAACCATTAGAGATCATAGTTATAGGATTACATATAAAAGATAAAGACACATGAAATTATCGATCATAAATTACTATAGGAAAGGAATAGATAATATTCCAAAAAACCAAACATTCAAATACATAACAGCGGGATCATTCACACTAAATAGAGACATACAGGTTTCATTTAAAGAAAAAGCAAGCAAACCTGAATGCAGAAAGCAAGCCCCAATATGTTGTTAGCTAGCCAATGCTTCTGCGAAGCATACCATGCACAGAAAAAGGCTCCAGGGATTGCAGCAACGATCTGAGACCTTGTGAACTCAATGTCCAAAGCTGTGTAAGAAAGGTGTAAGGAAAAATATCATTCTGCATAATACAAGCAAGATAATGTCAACTAGACCAAATGAAAACTAAGGGGAGAAAACTAGTGAAAATGCCTACACGTATAGCAGATGTGTCAAAGAAAAAGAAAAATCATTGTGTACTTGACCAAGAAGTGGCACATAGAGGTTAAAAAAAAAGTGTCAGAAGAAGCAGCTGTTCAGACTCAACCAAGTAAATGCTTAATTCCTATAACAGCAAGGTGCCAAGGAAATGTAGTATTTCAGAAAGCATATCATTACACTTCAAGCAATTATTTCATGTGTCTTCGCTGAATAAGTTATGGTAGTATCAAATAGAAATACAGTTGAAGTTTTGAAAGCCTAAGAAGCATTTTTAAGGCACATATGACAAGGGACACTAATGATCACCACGCTTCATGGAGTGGAGGTCACTAGTTCAAATCTCTCATTTCTCTCCTTAGGGACAATTACTTATCAAAAGAAAAGGCACATATGACAAGGGACAATAATGATGATAAGTAACAAACAGAACTCTCTCTCCATCTCAGCTCATGCTTTCTTTGCCAATCTTTCTTATTTCAAGATCAAGAATGGCTCCAATATATTGGAAGAATGCAAACAAAAGGTATAGAAAGATTAGCCTAGCCCCATAGGTATGCATACGCAAGATGAAACTCTCGAGATCTTAGTACAATTTACACCCCTTAATTTAAACTAGCAAAACTTTCCATCTTTGACATAAATTAAAATCCAAACTAGAAAAATATTGCAAAAACTGTTTTCAAAAAACGCTGCAATCCATCAAAACACCAAAAAACAGTCACCGCCTGTAAATCTCTAAACCTACTGCAGAATAACAATATGACAGCACTACCAAATATCTATTAGAGTGCAGTAGAAAAATATTTAATTGAAAAATATAGGCATCCATTTACTAGTGGAAATAACATACTTGAGCAGATATAACAAAAATAAAATGGATGTAAGAGTTCACAGGAAAAAGATTCACACCAAGAATCAGAATAATAATTAGAAGATAATAAAAAAATGGACATCACATACAGCGGAAATATGGGAAATGCCAGGTGATAACGTCCTGATTCCAATGCTCTGGCAAAAAACGTTTAATAGCAGGTAACAATGTTGCCCTGCCAAAGAGAAAGTAAGAATATATGAGATAATTAAGCAAACAAATAGAAATCAGTTCCAATGGAGTGTTTAAGTTATTAATAACAATAACCCCATACGGAAAGAACATACGAAAGAGCAACGATCCCAAGCACAATGAAGTAGCACGTCAATACAGCATTAACCAAGTCCTTAGATAGAAACTTAAAAAGAAGAAATAGGGATAACAGCATTGCACTCCCAACAAAAGGGAACCGCATGGCATGCTCATTAGACATTGTCTCCTGCAAAAATATACATTACATATTTCAGGAATTATTGGTCCGGAATCCTTAAGAGAGAGAGAAAAATAAAAAATAAAAAAATAAAGAGGATGTGGAAGATGATGAACATTGGAGCTGTTACTTACAGAAGGTGGAGTTGGCTTGACAGATCTATAGCAACCCACATAAACTGTGAGGCATGCAGTCAAAATAACATTTAGGTTTGGATCTACCTTCACAACAAGTGGTGCTAAAGTTAACCCTGCATTCAAAAGCAACGTAAATTAACTCGCATATGGTCAAGCTCCAAATATCCAGGGCAGTTTTAATAGGCAAATACAACTCACGCAGGTGACCCCTGCCCAGTCTCCAACCCATGTATTACTGACAAGAGATGCCATTTGGTCCAAAGACCACTGGATCAGTACCTCAAGAACGTTAGAAATAAGCTACCACATAGACCTTATAATAGGATGTAGAATTTGCAGCAACACTGCCCAGACAATGGGTACCACATAACACTCGTTTAATATATATATATAAACAAACGTAGGAGATTTAGAAAGTGTCTTGAATGACTAGTGCGTACCAACTGCTACCAATACAGCAACCCTCAAGTTAAATGGTCGCAACAAAGAAGGTAAGAATATAATAAGAAATAAATAGCAGAGATGTCAAACCATTTGCGAGAGAAGCCCAGAGAAAAAACACTAGATATTAGGCACTCAAATGAAAATTAAGAAATAACGCGGAATCCAAATAGGTCCCAATTGGTAATATTTAAGAAAACAGCAACCAATTCAGATAGATCAAGAAAACCAACGAAATTTTCAATTTGGTTAGACGACTTTACATACACTCGAGGCAACACTTCAAGCACCCACTTAACAAAAGTTGCCACTCCGAAGTAATTCATAGAGCTGAACAAAGGAAAAGGTAGGTAGGGAGGGCTACACTCCACCACACGAGCAAAATTTTTAAAGAAAACTCAAAACAAGGGCAGCTGAACCACATAGAGGCTGAGGATTTTCTATAACATCAAGTTTTTTTTATTGAAATTCACAAAGGGCCTCCACAAAAAGATCAAGCATGTTCCTAAAACTTCTCCAAATACATAAACTTTAGGCAGGATATGGACGAGTTTACACACAAAAACACAAGTTTTCAAAAATAGTGCCATGTCAATTTCTTTATGAAAAGTATTCACTCCAAGTACCATTAAAATTTTTAATTTTACCCAATGCGCGATCAGCCTCGGAGCATTGATTTTCACGAGAGTTTGAACCAACGCCAAAAAAATATTAACATTTAAAATAAAGCAATGCATTTCCACCGATTCGAATCTCACTAACACCACAAAACAGCACATGTAAAAGCTAACCTGCTAAAGCTACATTCGCAATTCGCTCAACGTTCTTCATTGCTATCTTATTCTAAAATCACAGGCTTCACTAAAAATCTCGCTGAACCAAATCAAAATTTTCCCGATATGGCTTCCTCCGCGATCACAAACCTACACAAATTGAATCGAAAACGCCAAAGGATTAGTCAGATTTATTTCAATTGCGCCCAAAATAATTGAATTTCGCAACGCAGAAACAAAATTTCAATGTTTGAACCAAAAACGTAAAAAAATAATCGAAATTTGAATGAAAAACAAAGAAAAAAACCCTCGTAGCAAAAAGGAAATCCGTACAATTCATCGGCGGCACAGATATCTTCTACCGGTTTGCTTTCGGAGAAGCCGTCGGAGAGAGAGATTTCTTCGATACTGTGCAGAGTTAGGGTTTTAACTAATGAATTTGGGGTCCTTGACGATCGATTTGACTCTTCATAAGCGAGCCACGCACTATGAGGTCTTATATCCAATAGCATTTAGCCATGTCAGCCTATTTCTAGTGGTGACGTCCTACCATAGCAGGACCTTGGGACGTAATTGGAAGGGTTTGCGTCGGTGATATTCTAATATCTTCGTTCATGATCTCTTTACAAATATATTCTAAAATTTATTGTCAATTTCAAATTAAAATCTTAAAACTTTAATTGCGTCGATGTAAATCAATTTTGTATTAATTAAAAATAGTAGAACTTATTTCAAAAATACATTTTTTTTATTTATTTTATATTTGATGTAAGGTATGTGTAAACAAAAAAGGAAATTTAGGGTTTAATATAATATCACATCATTAATATTATTTTAATCCTTAAAAATGTCGTTAATCTTAATTTAAATAAGAGCATAAAATTTAGGGTTTTTTTGTTGCCTTTTAATAATGCTATAACAAAGATTCTTTCTATTCCAAATAAAATAGGAAAGAATCTTTTTTACAATTTACATTATATTTTATAAATTTAACGGTATATATACGTTGTTAAATAATAAATATATTGTCATGTTATTTAAAACTTTTAAATAAGGTGACATTATTTATAATATTAAATGCGATTCACAAATCTAATGATTGATTTGCTAAAAAAAAAAAACATTGTTTGGAGATGGGTTGCCAAATGATTCGTACCATTTTTCTAAAATCTTATATGCACTAGTTGTTTGAATTTTCTACTTAATCCAATCTTCAACGAATGACACTTTAGGCGCTCGACATTTTATAAATTAGAGTGTAAACGAGTCAAGTTCAAACAAGTAGTGCCTATGCAAGCTCGCCTCATTTACACTCTTCATGAGCTCAAACGAATATTAAAAGGTGAGTTCGGCTCTACTTGGCAAGAAGAAAAATCTTGTGTGAGCTCGAGCTCGTCTATGAACCGAGCTGAGTGTCGTGTAGAATTTTAGTAATTTATTTATTGAAGTAAAAAAATAAAAAATAAATAAACAAAAACAATAGAGATAATAAAATATTAAATTTTATTTATTAAATTCTAAAAATCAAAATACAATTACAACTTACAAGATAGACTTTTACAGTTAGAAATTAAAATTAAACAAAAACAATCACAAATCAAATGCAATTATGATCAATGGGGTTTACGTAAAAATTCAAGGCTCCAATCAAAGCTAAAATTCATAGGGACATATATCCACAAGAATCCAGCCCCAAGCATCCAATAAATATGTTGATTCAAATCAGGTAATTTTGAAACGGGTTCAGACGATTTCATCAAGACCTTACTGAAATTTGAGAGAACCTGTTTTGGTTTCAATAAGCCAAAGCAGCGAGGCTTCCTTTATTTATAACCACGGAGGGTTGTTAGTTTAGTACATAGGATTACAAATAAAGTATACATGTAGGACAAGCGGCTTTACAAGAATACAAATAAAATATAGAAGCAGGACGGATGGCTTTACAAGAATACAAGTAAAGTGTAGATGTAGGATGTAATGTCCGAGATATTAGTTGAGCGTTTAAGATAAAAATTTTAGTAAGAAAATGATTAGAAGTAATAAGATGTCAAGAAAATGCAAGAAAACACTTCAAAATCTAAGAAATGGAGTTTCCGGACGTTGCGTCTAGACGGGCTCCAAATGGGGTCTGGACGGAAGTCACAGAGATCAAACATTTGCTCTCTGGAGCAAGCGTCTAGACGGCAGCCACAAAGAGGAAAATTCTACGGTGCAAAATGCACGCGTCCAGACAACCATTTACTCGGTCCGGACGACACGCAATATAAAAGTGAAATGAGCGATTTTTGGCTTATTTCTCCGGAATTTCCACCCCTCAACATGATTTTTCTCTACGGTTTTCATAGAAAAAAACCTTTGATCTACGAAAATCCAAGCCTCGAACCTCAAATCTAACTTCGAAAACGTGATCTACGAAGCCCGATCTACGTTTTTACCGATTGGTTTGAGGTAGTTTCGTAAACTTTTATCTTTTGAGATTTTGAGCTAAATCTTGTAATATTAGAGTTTAATCTTTGATATTCTTTAATATTCGTGTGTTTTGGAGCTTCCAAAATATTCCACAAGCTTTGGATAGCATTTGGGTGAATTTTGGTAAATTTTCTAAAACCCTAATTTTTGGTATTTGTCTAGATTGTCGTTTTAGTTACCTAACCCTAAGTAAATCTTATGGGCTAGTGCATGTTATTTGTGTTGGGTTAGTATTTTATGTTAATAGGTAGTTGATTGGAATCCTAGAAAATCTATGGGTATTCCATGAGTGTAGCCTTGAGCGATTCAAGCACTATTCAAGTGCTTAGAGTTCAAAATGCTAAGTGTTGTGCCATGTATTATTTACAGTGGCGCATTGCAAGGCATTATCTAGGAAACCTAGTTGAGCTTGTTATCCGCGCAACCAATGTGAGTATTCTACTCACTGAGAAAATGTTATTATGCTTTAAATATTTTATAGAAATGAAATGTTATGTTGTTTTCATATTGAACCGACAATACGTTGAATATGTGTTTTGGATGTTTTAAATTAATTCAAGTATATTGAGATATGACAATGCTATTCAAGTGTTTTGAGATTGTGAATATGAAATTGTGTTTTGAGGTATGATTTGATGAATTTTGATGCCTGTTGCGGTTGGGATTTAAAATTACGCAAATTATTTGAGATAATGACATGATGAAATATTTATGTTTTATGAGAATGTTGTGTGTTAAAAGCATGATCATGAATTCTAAAGGTGAGAATAATACATAAGACACAATATGAATCGAGGCAAGCCTCCAATATTATACAAACGGACAAGTCCGTGAGGGCAAGCCCTCGATACTGCTAAGAGAATCTTAATGATATTGTGAAAGACAAGTCCTTATAAAAGTGAGTTGTAAGAGCATTCCTAGCAGCTTCCCTTCCCTTCCCCTTCATTTTCCCTAAATGTAGGGAATAAAACTACTTTTTGCTTCCCTATCAAAAAACACCCCACAGCAGCTTCCCTTCATTTTTCCCTATATCATTAAAATATTATTTTGTTACTTTTACTTTAATTAAAAGTAAGAAAAGAAAGAGATAAAGTAAGAGAGAGATTATATTTTTAGAATAAACAATTGAATGGGAGGTGAACAGTGCTTCCCAATGCATTGGGAAGCACTGTTCACTTCCTAGGGAACAGATAATTGTAGGGAAGCTGCTGTGGGATGGTTTTTTTGACTTTCTTAAAATTTTCCCTAAAATTTAGGGAACAGATCCCTTGTAGGGAGGCTGCTAGTAATGCTCTAAGCTCTCACTACCTCGGGGCAAGCCCCATAATGTAATATTAATGTACACAAAAGAATATATTTGAAGCTGCCAGGACAAGTCCCAGAGTGAAATAATAATATACATGAGCATGCATCACATTATTTTATGATATTTGAGATGTTTTTATGATATGTAGTAGTTTTCATGCTAGACGTATCTATATGCCTATAAGGCTGATAGGAACGGTGCATATATATATGTTTACAGATGGGTTGCATTGATTTAAAGGCATTGAACTTCAATGTATTTAGATGTTTATGCTAGCCTATTGGGTAATGCAAGTGTCTTCGAGTAGGTAGGCGGATTGCCATTTGGTTCCCAGTTTAGGCATACTTGTATACTAGAGCTTTGCTCAGGTGCATGTATGACTAAGCCGACGGATCAAAGACACTAAGCTATAATACACTTAGACACTGAGTTATCTATATTTGGAAACACCGGATCTTTTGTATAGCTAAGCAAGATACCATTGTTTTGAGCTCCAATGTACTTTAGATATTTACGCTACCAGATGCAATCCCATGTTTTCAAGTGAATTTGGTTGCATTTTCTTAACGGATCCAATATACATACATATCAAGACAAAACCATGCACATTAAGTAATTGTTTGGGAAAGGAGGTGAATAGATTATTTAGCATGACTTAACGAGCAGAAGGGAGATTGCATTGTCCAGTTTTTCTTAGACTACCATGCTTTGAACATTACCCAAATTTTTCTTGGCTTTCAATCATAATTCTTGTGTTAAGGTACCAAGTTATGGCTGCTGTGACCACATGCTACAGTTGAACACAGTATTTCGCACCTCCACCATTTATGTAGCAAGTAAACGAGCTTGTGGATATTTTATATTATCTGATTGATTTAATTACGCTTCAAAGTTATTTACTGCATTTGATTTTACTAATGAGGACTAAATTCCAACCATGTTCAAGCTGACCAAGTAGCCAAGTTACCATCATATATTCTTTTGTTTATCTTTGAGCTTCTACAGGAAAGAGTTTGTCGGTCACGGATGTCATACATCCTGACTTGCCAAGAACCCCATCGCCATTTCAAAGATGACAACAAGAACTCCCGCCTGGGCCGACTAGGATACATCCCGCCAAAGCGCTAGTGGTACTCCCTTACTTGGCTACCCAAACAGTGTCGTGTATGCCCACCTACTAAATCACCATCTCCATTTCGAAGGTGATGGTAGGAACTCCCGCCTGGGTCGACTAGTGTACATCCTATCGGGTGCGAGTGGTACTCCCTTACTCGGCCACCCAAACAATGCTAGGTATGCCCACCTACTAAATCACCATCTCCACTTCAAAGGTGACGACAGGAACTCCCGTCCGGGCCGACTAGGGTACATCCCGTCGGGCGCGAACGATACTCCCTTAGTTAGCTACACAAACAGTGCACGGTCATAGCAAATTTCGCAACAGTTAGCGCAAAACTAATCCTAAACACGCACATACAAATCTGACGAAATGGGAGGAGCCAAAGACCATGATGTATCAAAACTAATAACCAACGAGGAAGCATAGAACAACCACAAGGAGGTGCAAGCGCATATGCATTTAACAAATTTTGTTTACTGGTTTTTGGGGATTGGTTACAAAGAGAAATCAAGAGTTGGGTGCACCTGAAGGTCCCCTTTCAAAAGCCAAAGGACACTCTACCCGAAAGTCCTCTTTTAAAGGACACTATGCCCAAAGGTCCCCTCTCAGAAGCCAAAGGGCACCCTGCTCGATGGTCCACTCTCAAAAGCCAAAGGACACTCTGCCTGAAGGTATTCTCTTAAAAGTCGAAAGGAATGGAAAACTGCTGGAATGGAGGCCCACGACACTATCTTTTACTTAATTCTCATTGGCTTACACAAATAGCCTAAGGAAATGGAAGATTGCTGGAATGGATGCCTACAACACTATCTTCAACTTAATTCTCATTGGCCTACACAAGTACTCCAAGGGAATGAGGGACTCATGGAATGGAGGCTTACATTCCCCACTAGCCCGATAAATAGCGACTCAATATCTATACGACCTAAGCCCAAGCGTAATTTTTGGGTGGCATAGGAGCCCGCAAGCTCGGTAGGCACCTGACTTGAGGCACACGCACATCGCCAAAGAGTCAACAAATCCCCATGATTATGAGACCACAAATCACTCTCATAAAGAAGTAAATGAACGTCCACCAAAAGGAATCACTTAAAATACTTCATGAAAGACAAAAATATTCATAAATATAGTAAAGGAGAAAGGAAACTCCCAACGTGATCAAAGGCCCAATCAACCACTAAGTCAGCAATACTCCCCTTAAACATGCATCCAATCAAGCCAAGACCACCTCTATATAAGGTTAGTCAAAGGCTAGACCCAGGTATGCTCTCATGCCCTAATCTTCACCTATCTCTTTCATTATCACCCATATACTTTACTGACTTAAGCATTAGACGTGGTGTCATTGCCCCCTGCCCTCTTCGCGGTGCACCACTATGACGTTTGGTTGTTTTGTAGGGATCCTAGATTGAGGACTAGACGTATGTAGTCATTGTTAATTTTTGGCATTAACACTTATGGATCTTACCTTTCAACTATTTTGCCAAAAAACAAAAAAGGGGCGCGCGGGGGAAATGCCCTTTCTTGTAGCCCAATTAATTTGAAAATAGTTGCAAGTAGATTCTTGTTGTTGCTGTTGCTTCAACAATACATAACGTTGTTCAATATGTCTACAATAATTCAAATGGTTGCTGATTCACTGAATGTCGGATTTGTATTTGAACAACTTTGCACTATTGGGCTTTAATTATCATTTAGGTCTTAACATTCTTTAATTTGTTATTTGTTTGTCCTGTTAGAGAATTTATCAGCTTAAGCTTTTAGGATAAGTGGCGATTTAAAATAGTATATGTAATACCCTAACCATTAATTAGGGTGAAGTAAAGCCTTTATTGATGTTGATGAGGGATATGGATGAGATCTTTGTGGTCTTATTCTTCGTAGAATAAGGCTGTGAAACGAATTATGAAGTTAACTACTAGTTAGTTAATTTCACTGAAGCGTTACAGTATCATAACAAAGGTCCTGAGTTTGAACTATATCTCATTCATTTACCTCACATTTCAATTAAATATTCTATGTGTTAGGCTTCACCTATCAAAAGGGAGCTTGAATCCACACGTGAAGGGGTGTTAAAAGTTTTGATTAAATGATTAAATCTACATATTCTTATAAGCTTCACCTTTTGGGATAAGTGGTGATTTAACATATATAGTATTTGAGCCAAAGTTCATGAATTCGAACCTTGACTATGACATTTACCTGTCATTTCAATTAAATAATCTACGTGTTGGGCTTCACCTATTAAAAATGAAGTTTGAGCCCACATGTGAGATTGAGTATTTGATTAAATGATTAAATTTACTCATTCCTACAAGCTTAAGTGATTTTTCATGGTATTAGTCTATTAGAGCCATAGACTAAAACCAGTTTTCGATTCTCTTGATTTTTTTTTTTTTTTGTGATCATTAAAAAAAAAGAAGAAGAAGAAGAAGAAGAAGAAATAAATAAATAAAATGTACAAAAGTTTGGTTGGTCCTCTTTTGGCCTATTATTGTTAACGACCCATCTTCGATCACCGTCACTGACTACCTCTAACCAACATCATCAGCCACCACCAACTCCAAGTTTCTAACCTCCGCCACCGCCACAGTCTGCCATCTCTGAAAATTTCAAAATCAGTCACCTTGAATTTGAAGGGGAGTGTTAGAAAATATATTCTCCATATAATTATGATTCAATATGATAGGAGAATATATGAGATTGTACATTACTTACCTTTTATAGAATTGATTGTAATCAAGCTTGGTGGTAATCAAATCTGATTGATTTGATTATTATACTTATCTATCTCACATCTTCTATAAATATGAGTCTTTTGTATGTAACATCATCAAGTGAATATGAGATTGTACGTTACTTACTTTTTATAGAATTGATTGTAATCAAGCTTGATGGTTATCAGATCTGATTGATTTAATTATCATACTTATCTATCACAACTTTCCTATAAATATGAGTATTTTGTATTGTAACATCATCAAGTGAATAAGAGCAAAATGTAGCTTTAGGGCTTTATCTTGTAAATATAGGTTATAGACCGAACCCCGTAAAATCGTTATATTTATTTTCTTTATTTCCCTATCATTTTTCTATTTTCATTTGCATTATTAATTTTTCATGTCTAACTAACTTCTTTCATAGGATATGACAATCCTATGTCAATTGGTCAAGCTTGCCAATTTGAAAAGATGCTAGTCAAATATCTAAAAGTTCTTTTTACATAAGCTATATATAGAGAGTGTGATAAATGCTAAGGGTATTAAATCTTTTACCAAAATATGGGTATCAACTGAAAAATGGAGCTGCTGATGAGAATAAAGCCCTTTGAGTATCTAAAGGAGATGAACAAAGATGTTTGTCTGATGAGAAGTTCTGATGCGAATAAACTATTCTTTCACTCCAGTCATGTTAAGGATAGAAATCATTTTTTATAAATGTTAATTTGTATTCCCTAAATAAAAATATTTAGATGATTTGTTAACTCTAATTTCAGGAATATATTTGTATTTGAAATTATTCAAATCACATATAAAGCTCTATAAATAGAACTTTGTACTCAAATTAAATACGAAGGAAAGATATAGCTTATAAGGCTTTAATGTGTGAATGTTTGTCACAGGCTAAACCATCTTAGGGTGCGTTTGTGATTGCGATTTCGTAAATAACAAGTGTAATTTTAAACCAAATCGCAAAACATAAATCGTTTGGGAACTACATTTTTAAAAATTGAGACAGAAAATCTGCTTTTTCAAATCACAGATAAGATTGTGCTTTTTTGAAAACGCAAAATTTTAAAGGCTAATTTTGCGATTTTAAAGGCTAAACTGCGATTTTGCTAAACGCTTAACTGTGTTTTTAAAAATCATTTTTTTCAAATCACACATTTTAAAATCGTTATTTTAAATCGCACTTTTTAAAATCGTAAACCCAAACGGACCCTTAACTTATGTATCATTCACTCCTTTCTTTATTTCTTTAAATTATTATAAGTTTCTATACGGTATTAGTGCCTTTCGGCAAACACCAGGATTGAATCCAAATGGTCTTGTGATTTTTATTTATTTTTTTTCGCTATAGCAAAGCACTCATAATTATTGCGTCCCTCACACCGCAGCACCACATTTTTTTTATTTTTTTGCAATCTTTTAATCTTTTCTGAAAAATCCACACAAACACGGCAGCTGCAAGCCTGGGTACAGGTAAATGTTTCTTTTTTTGTTTCTTTTTAAAACTCTCTACCCGTCTCTAAGTAAAAGATTTAATACTCATATCATTCATTATATATATGCATCGAATGTTGTTAACATAACAATTAGATTAGCTTTTTTATATTTGGAGAACAGAGTCATTCCATGTATAGTTGGAACACTTACGTTGGTAAAGTTAGTGTTAATCTCTTGGATGGTTTAAGGGTTGGGTCTCCTTGCATTAGTTTTAGACGCTCTTGATGGTCAGTTTTTTTGTCTTGCTGCTTCAGTATATTTACTTTTGCATCGGTTGCTCCTCTCTTTCTTCTTATTCTCAATTAATAATAGATTAATCCACAAGCAAACACTAAAAACTACTTTTTTTTTTTTATCTTGTACGATCAATAATATAATGCCGAAGGAGATATATATAGCCTACTAATTCCACCATTTGTCTTTTGATTATATCAGTTGCTGGGTATCCTTGGAGATAAATTGATCTTCAAAAAATAATTTCTCCCTTAGTAGTCTATTAGCATTGGTACTTTATCATTAGCTAGAAAAATTAATACTAGCCAAAACCAGATCAGATAATTAAGCCACTAACAAATGAGAAAGAGGGAACATGTAATAAAAGAATGAACTGAATTATATAGAAACGTCAAGAAATTACTATACAATTTCTGAAAACACAAAACAACACTCGTACCCCGTGTTACAAGCTTGTCTAGCGTGCACAAGAAGGGTGCAAAGATTTAAGAGCTTTCCACTGTGTAAGATTTTCTACTGGGATCAACAGAGGATTAAGAGAAACACTCCTATCCCGAACATATGGGTTAAACCCAACTGCCTTCACTTTCTCCAACCTTGTCTCATATTTCAGTCTCTTATCCTGCAAACCCATGAAGTTCTCTTTCCCAGGCGTCCATGCAGGTTCCTCTTTAGCTTTGAGGGCTTTCCATTGACTAAGATTTTCTATTGGGACCAACAGAAGATTAAGAGAAACACTCCTATCTCGTGCATATGGGTTAGACCCAACTGCCTTTACTTTCTCCAACCTTGTCTCAGATTTCACTCTCTTATCCTGCAAACCCATGAAGTTCTCTTTCTCAGTCGTCAATGGAGGTGCCCCTTTAGCTTTGAGGGCTTTCCACTGAGTAAGATTTTCTACTGGGACCAGCAAAGGATTAAGAGAAACACTCCTATCTCGAGCATATGGGTTAGACCCAACTGCCTTCATTTCCCCGGCACACAAACCACATATCGGCACAGGACTGCCATCATCCTCATGCAAGCCATCATAATTGTCATTGTGATCATCAATATCATCAAGATCACTATCCTCACAATCTAGTTCATCATACTCACTACAATTCAGAGGATAGGATCCTGAGCTTAATGTGATCCAACTGTTTTCTGAAAACAACCTGGATTGGCTTGATGTTTCTATATTTTCCTCCTCCCCATTCTTCCCACCGCCATCACTCTCCAGTAAAGAATCCGAAGCTTCATCATTACAGGAAACATATTCATAAATTTCGACATTAGGGTCGAATCTGACTTTCTTTCTGGTCCCAAAGCTCAACTCTTTCACAGGCTTATCCCTACAAACAAACCACATCAGAATCTATGTCGAAAAACAAGAACAAACTTTTAAGGAAAAAAAAAAACAGCTTTAGTTATCAAATAAAAACTATTGGGAAGTAGTGAAATCTAAACACGTATAGAATTTGATAACTAACCAGACTTGTGAAGCCGGTTTGTTGACAAGATTTCTCGAGGTGCCCTTCGTTGGAGAGATAGTAGATCCCATAGGCTTAAAACTTAAATTTCTCTGCAAAAAAATTAAGAATTCAATTTCAGTTTTTCAATTCGATAGAAACAGCAATCAAATTAAGCTCTGACAAGACATGCAGTGGCATCCATAATTTCTCCAGCAGCTAAGACATAAAATACATTTTCAACATAAGATCGCTCTATGGAACAAATAAATCAGGGTAAATACAACTAAAAATAAATGGTAATAAAATGAGCAGAACAACAATCTTGATCTTGTGCTTCTCAGAGAGTAAGTATAATAGATGGAGCAAGCAAATTTCTATGAAAACTGAGAGTGACAACCATACAAATCATGTTGATCCTAATGCAGAGGACATTTTGCAAATCCAAAATCAAAACCTTTTTTAAAACATGGATGGTTATGGTTTATGGCTATCCAAGGAAGAAATACCATAAAAAAAATAAAAAAAAACCCTAAAATTAGCCTATGAAACATATGTAAAGCGTGGAAATAAATTGATAATATTGATATAGCTGGCCATTTATATAATCATGTTTCCAATGTTATCAATGAACCAATACAGAGACAGAAGACCATGAAATACCCAAATTCAACGGAAAACCCCTAACTCAAAAAAAGGCTTGCAAATCTCCAAAGAAAGAAGAAACCCACCTTATGACCCTAATCAAACCCTTCCTTGTTGTGGTTGCCAACTTGCCGTGAGCGCTAAGAACGTTTCTTGGAGAGCTTTTGAAAAAGCGAAAACCAAGAAACAAAGAAACCAAGAAAGATGTTCTTGGCGTCTGTGAGCGCGAAGAACGTTTCTTGGAGACCAAGAAACAAAGAAACAAAACAAGAAGAGGGAACAAGAAACCAAAGAAAAATATTTCTTGGCGTGAGCCTGAGAGGCGTATTTAAAGGAGGACAGATGACGGTCGTCATCCTTTCCAATCCTTTCCCCTCTAGGATTGGATTAATTTGGGAGGGGTGCTACACATGCACCCTTCATCCCCCTCTCATCCTCCCTTTTTATTAAACAAATTAATTTTAATAAAAAAGTGGTCTCTGATGTCACCTTCATCCCCCTCTCATCCTCCCTTTTTATTAAATAAATTAATTTTAATGAAAAAGTGGTCTCTGATGTCACATCAGAGACTACTTTTTCATTAAAATCAATTAGTTTAATGAAAAGGGGGGCATGAAAGGGGGATGAAGGGATGCTTTTTAGCATTTCTCTTAATTTGGATACCCACTATTGAGTAATGATAGGCAGGGGCCATCTTACCGGCCCCTGCCCGGCCCTTTCCTACGTGGAAAGGGCCATGCCAGTTTTATATTTTTTTTTTTGATTTTTTACTAAAAAAAAAAAAAAAAAAAAAAAAAGAAACTGGAAATTAAAAATTTTCAAAATTTGAAAACAAAACCTGCAGCAACACTTCGTCTTTCTCATTTTCGCACTTTTCTTCCCCGAGCTTCCCCCCAAATTTTCCCTCCCTCTCTCCATCTACCCAAAATCTTCCCACCGTCGACCACCGTTCGGAGCCCAGCACCGTCTTTTTGCCCGCCACCGTTCCGAGCTCGGTCGTTCTTTAGCACGAGCCAGCCACCGTCAATCTTCCGGTTCCGACGAGGTCCCCCACCGTCATTCTTCCGGTTCCGACGAGGTCCCCCACCGTCGACTTCCATCTCCATCTCTATCTCCGGCCACTAGGTACTGCCAGGCCATCACCGTCGTTCTCCATCTTCGGCCAAAGCCCACCCACCGGCCGTCTTCCAGTGGCGACCCTCTTCCATCTCCGGCCGTATTCCAGTTCCGGCTTCCCCCCAAATCCGGGAACTGCTGGTCCCGCCACCGCCGTTCTCCACGCACGACCCGCCACCGCACTACCCGCGACCATTCGTTCTCCACCGTCGTTTTTTTTTTTTAACCAATATATAACAGATCTTGTTGGATTGACCCCTGAGTGTCATTCAGTTATTTTCCTGTAACCAATATATCCTTGTTATTATAGCAGAAACAACATTTCACAACAGGTTTACCTTTGTTTAATTTAATTACGTTTCTTGTTCCTTATTTTTATTATTGGTTGTTGTCGTACCAGGTTGATGATTGGCTTGAAAGATTGATTGATGAAAAAGGAGAGGACTTGTACCGAATGAAGGGCATCTTTTGTTGCAATGAGTTTTGAGTTTTGAACTAGAAACTGTTTTTTTTTTTTTTTATTACAAAATGGACTTATGCTACTTGACATGTGCGTCGTCCCATATATTAAGAAAGGGGTGGAAGAACCTTATTTTGTTCCAAGTATTTTGTTTTGTTGTTTGGACAAGAAAAATTGATCAGTTTGACTAATCATTATGTAAGAATGATGTGGAAGCTATATATAGAATAAAGGCCTATTTCAATAAGCAAATGCATGCTTATCAATGGTGTAGTAATGTTTAAGCAGCATTTCCCCTATAGAATTCATAGAAGTTCATATTCTTGGACCCGTGTTAACATATGATATCTACACGATGTTCATTTTAATGGAAAGTGAGCGTGCCAAACAGAAAAAAGTTTAACATACATTTAGGAAATCTATTCACATTTGAACTCAAACAAGCTAGATCCGTAGTTATTATTGCAGATAAAACAAGTGAGGACATTTATTTACAAGAACATTTACTAATTCTCATCAATCTGAATTAAACAACATCAGTCATCATCAATTCTCTGTAATCTGACCACAATCTTCAATAACAACCGGTTCCTTAGTAGTCCCGCTGTTGGATCCCACCTTCTCCATCTCCTTCACAACAGTGTAGCCTTCCACAACATTTATAATTTATGAAACACGAAAGAAGCACAGAAGAGTTGAAGCAGAGTGTGGTCATCTGACCCTTATGACATTAATGTTGACGTACAAAATCCACCAAACTTAGAGATTCAAAAAGCATGAGGAAAAAGATCGATCACCCTGCTTTTGAAGCTAAATGAGAGCAACCAAACCCCATGGCACAAAAATCCATCCTTTATACTTTTTTGGAAAACTTTCACCATGAAACGTCTCCTTTGAGTACTTAATGCTATTTTTATTCTTTCACTAGGCTTTTTTGGTCTTCTTTATCTACCTTTCCATTCTGGCTGAGCATGAGTGAAAGCTGATCGATGCTACCAAATACACAAAGAAACTAGGAGGATTAGAAAATAAAATAAAGAAATAATGAAGCACAAGCACACAAAAACTGATCATATGAAAATCATTTTGTTTTCTTCAAGATAAGATCATTCCATAATGCTGGACACGTCAAGGTACGCAATATACAAAACTCTAACCCTCTATCACTGATAGCAAAATGCAGAAGATTTCCAGAATGCAACTCTAACTGAAAATTGAAGAAATTTAAGATACATAGAGTAAGGAATTGGCTTGTTAAACAAAAATAATGATGAAAATCATATGGAGACTTGGCATACATGACCATGAATAACTTGACTCAGCACAAACTCTCAGATACACCAGCAATCAACTCTCAGATACAATCTAGGTTTCACAATCCACATAAGACAAAAAACCACAAATCACAGCAAGGAACTAAAAAAAGCAAATTCGGGCAACATGTTCATTGTTGATGCAGGTGCCACGTTACCAGGTGTCCCCATTTTCTCTTCTCTTTGAAATTCATGTTATCTAATGACATTCAACTTTGTATTAATGAGATAAGTCAGTATTCTGGCCAAAATTTGTTTTGTTGATTTCCTTTATAGAATATTCTATCAAATACTTCAGTGCCTTATCAACATCGCAAGTAAACTGGTTGGAGGAAAGATATATGATAGTTTATATGGGTGATCTATTATTTCCATGTATATTAGATGAAAACCGACCAATTATTTTTGCTGAAATGGAACAAAATTGATACATTGCAATTTTTTTAGTAGTTTGGAAGAAATTTGCTTCAAAGTTTGAGAGAGAAAATCACAAATTATCTAGTGATTTGAGAAGCTGTGTAATTTCACCTTTTTTTTTTTTTTTTTTTTGATGAATAAAACTCTTTATAAAGCCCAAACTCAACATTCTTACACTCCAGTTAAAACTGGATACCAATCCTGCACAGGACAATCCCCTAGCTAGGAACACTACTTAAACAGAAAAAGAACCTGTTAAATCACTACTGCAGGCAACTGACAGTATCCAAATAAACTTCAACCCCCTCCCACATAAAACCGAAACTGCATAGCAGCAAACACCAACAAGCAGAAAAGAAAAACTGCAGAAAATACCATCAAACAGTCCATCATCTACGATTACAAGGGAATTTCAGAGGAAATTTGTTAGTGGTAATATCTTTTGTCAATCAAACTTGAATGATCTTAATATTTCAAGATGAATGGTTGAATTTAGTTCGGACAGTCGACTTTATTGACAATTTTTTGAAAATTACCAATTATATTCGCTATAATAAAATGATAAAATTTATATTATTAACTAAAATTACCAATAGAAAAAAACCACAAATAACCACAAATCACAGCAAGAACTAAAGAAAGCAACTCTGAAAACAACTGAAAAAACGCAAAAATGGGGGAGATCGGTACCAAAGCCGGAAATGGGTCGCCGGAACCCTAAGTTTTGGCCGGAGGTGGAGAACGACGGTGGAGAACGAATGGTCGCGGGTAGTGCGGTGGCGGGTCGTGCGTGGAGAACGGCGATGGCGGGACCAGCAGTTCCCGGATTTGGGGGGAAGCCGGAACTGGAATACGGCCGGAGATGGAAGAGGGCCGCCACTGGAAGACGGCCGGTGGGTGGGCTTTGGCCGAAGATGGAGAACGACGGTGATGGCCTGGCAGTACCTAGTGGCCGGAGATAGAGATGGAGATGGAAGTCGACGGTGGGGGACTTCGTCGGAACCAGAAGAATGACGGTGGGGGACCTCGTCGGAACCGGAAGATTGACGGTGGCTGGCTCGTGCGAAAGAACGACCGAGCTCAGAACGGTGGCGGGCAGAAAGACGGTGCTGGGCTCCGAATGGTGGTCGACGGTGGGAAGATTTTGGGTAGATGGAGAGAGGGAGGGAAAATTTGGGGGGAAGCTCGGGGAAGAAAAGTGCGAAAATGAGAAAGACGAAGTGTTGCTGCAGGTTTTGTTTTCAAATTTTGAAAATTTTTAATTTCCAGTTTTTTTTTTTTTTTTTTTTTATTTTTTAGTAAAAAATCAAAAAAAAATATATAAAACTGGCATGGCCCTTTCCACGTAGGAAAGGGCCGGGCAGGGGCCGGTAAGATGGCCCCTGCCTATCATTACTCCCCACTATTAGAGTAATACTACATATTATCCTCTTGTTCTAATTTTATCCTCCTAAAATTGATGTGGCTCTTAAAATCACCGTTGGATCAAAATTCAATAATGATCTATCATAAATTCAACGATGATTTTAAGAGCCACATCAATTTTGAGAGGATAAAAGGAGGACAAGGGGATGATATGTAGCATTACTCCCCACTATTATTCCTGGAAGAGAAATGATAGACAAGGTATAAATAGAAAACGGAAAATCAAAAAGGATAAATGAAAAAATATATATAATATATTATTTTATTATTAAAAGATTAACAGGGGACGGACAACTGTCTCCTATCTATCATTTCCCTTCTAGAAGTGATACGGAGGAGACGGAACTTTGCAGACCCTTTATCATAAAAAAAATAAAAATTAAAAAGTAAATATAATCAAAAATGACACTTTTCTGATTATATTTAGTTTTTTATTAAAAATGACCGGTTGGGAGACGGTTTTTTGTCTCCAAAAATCATTTTCCTTATTATTCCGGTTATGTTTTTTATATGTTCCAGGTGCTTTGAAAAAATTGCAGTATATTTTTTTGTTTTAAAAAAAAAACACACACAAAGAAAGGAGGACAGATTTGTCTTCCAGCCGTCTCTTCTACCTTGAAACTAATCGTAGTCAAAGTATTTTTTTTTTTTTTAACAGAAAGAAAGCAGTAAATCAAATTAGAATATATATATAGGCTAATAAAATGAAGATGAAAGTACATGTACTTACTTAAATTATCACTCATTGATAATTATTGACTAAGTCGATGTCTCTATAAATTATCAAAATTTGTCGATGCCTCTTCAATAATAAAAATATATTTTATAAAATTTTAAAAAAAATCTTAAATTTCTTTTTTCTTTAAAAAAAAATTCTATAAATAAAACAAAAAATAAAAAATATGCAAAAACCAAGTGGTTGGCTCTCAGCCACCGTCCCCCTCTAGCTGGCCTGGGGTGGTCAAACCACTCATACCCATTGGGGATGGACGGAGTGGGCGAACCATCTCTAATTTGGCTAAAAGGGTAGCCAAACCGATCTCTTAGTTTTTCTTTTTATTTTTAGGTGATACATACCCCTACTAGATGTAGTAGTAGGAGACTTGGTCTTACTAGAACTTTCAGGGGCAGTGGTGTCCCAAGTTTGAGCATTTTCAGCTAAGTGGTCAAAGTATTCCCAAGTCTCATTAGGGTCTTTGTTTAAAAATTCACCATTGCACATCATTTCAACAAATTGGTGCATTTGGGGCATCAAACCCTCATAGAAAAAATTAATGGTGCGCCAAATTTCATAGTCATGATGTGGGCAAGAGTTTAACAAATCTTTAAAACGTTCCTAATACTGATAAAATGTCTCATTTTCCTTTTGAACAAAATTCATGAGTTCGAACTATATCTCATTCATTTACCTCTCATTTCAATTAAATATACTATGTGTTAGGCTTCACCTATCAAAAGGGAACTTGAATCCACACGTGAAGGGGTGTTAAAAGTTTTAATTAAATTTACCTCTTCTTATAAGCTTCACCTTTTAGGATAAGTGGTGATTTAACATATACTGTATTTGAGCCAAAGTTCATGAATTCGAACCTTGACTATGTTATTTCAAGTAAATAATCTACGTGTTGGACTTCACTTATTAAAAATGAAGTTTGAGCCCACATGTGAGATTAAGTATTTGATTAAATGGTTAAATTTACTCATTCCTACAAGCTTAAGTGATTTTTCATGGTTTTAGTCTATAGACTAAAACCAGTTTTCGATCCTCTTGATTTTTTTATTTTTTATTTTTATTTTTATGATTATTGAAAAAAAAAAAAAAAAAAAAAGGAACGAAAGTTTGTTTTGTGAGGTGAAGACATGAAAAAAATAAATAAATAAAGGAAAAAAAAATAAAGAAATAAAATGTACAAAAGTTTGGTTGGTCATCTTTTGGCCTATTATTGTTAAAGACCCATCTTCGATCACCGTCACTGATTGCCTCCAACCAACACCATCAGCCACCACCAACTCCAAGTTTTCGGCCTCTGCCCCTGCCGCGGTCTGCCATCTCTGAAAATTTCAAGATCTTTCACCTTGAATTTGAGAGGGGATGTTAGAGAATATATTCTCCATATAATTATGATTGGATATGATAGGAGAATATATGAGATTGTACCTACCTTTTTATAGAATTGATTGTAATCAAGCTTGGTGGTAATCAAATATGATCGATTTGATTATTATACTTATCTATCCCACATCTCCTATAAATATGAGTCTTTTGTATGTAACATCATCAAGTGAATACGAGATTGTACGTTAATTGTAATCAAGCTTGGTGGTTATCAAATTTGATTGATTTGATTATCATACTTATCTATCACAATTCTCCTATAAATAAGAGTCTTTTGTATTGTAACATCATCAAGTGAATAAGAGCAAAATGTAGCTTTAAGGCTTTATTCTGTAAATATAGGTCATGGACCGAACCCCATAAAATCGTTGTATTCATTTTCTTTATTTCCCTATCATTTTTCTATTTTCATTAGCATTATTAATTTATCTTATGTCCAACTCTCTTCTTTCATAGGATATGACAATCCTCTGTCAATTGGTCAATCTTGCCAATTTGAAAAGATGCTAGTCAAATATCTAAAAGTTCTTTTTACATATGCTATATATAGAGAGAGATAAATGCTAAGGATATCAAATCTTTTATCAAGAGATGTGTATGAACTGAAAAATGGAGCTGATGATGAGAATGAAGCCCTTTGAGTATCTAAAGGAGACTAACAAAAATGTTTGTCGAATGAGAAGTTGTTCTAATGCGAATACACAATTCTTTCACGTCAGTCATGTTAAGGATTGAAATCATTTTTTATAAATGTTAATTTGTATTCCTTAGATTTAGATGATTTGTTAACTCTAATTTAAGGGATATGTTTGTATTTGAAATTATTCAAATCACATCTAAAAGCTCTATAAATAGAACATTGTACTCAAATTAAATACGAAGGAAAGATATAGCTTATAAGGCTTTAACGTGTGAATGTATGTTATAGGCTAAGGGGAAATGATAGGCAGGGGACACTCATCCGTCCCCTGTCCTACTTTTAATAATAAAATAATATATTATATAAACAAAAAGTGAAAAAAATCAGAAATAATAAATGAAAAAAATATATAATATATTATTTTATTATTAGAAGTAGGACAGGGGACGGATGAGTGTCCCCTGCCTATCATTTCCCATAGGCTAAACCATCTTAGGGTGTGTTTGTGATTACGATTTCGTAAACAATAAGTGCAATTTTAAACCAAATCGCAAAACATAAATAGTTTGGAACTACGTTTTTAAAAATTCGACAGAAAATATGTTTTTTCAAATCGCAGGTAAAATGATGCTTTTTTAAAAACGTAGAATTTTAAAGGCTAATTTTACGATTTTAAAGGCTAAAATGGGATTTTGCCAAACGCTTAATTACGTTTTTAAAAATCATTTTTTTCAAATCGCACATTTTAAAATAGTTATTTTAAATCGCACTTTTTGAAATCGCAAACTCAAACGACCGCAGCATGCACCTCTTTCTTTCTTTTCTTTTTTGTTGCAAAAAAAAAAAAATAATAAATAAATAAATCCCCTTATTATGTCGATATGTTTTGTGTGTGATTTCTCCCCCTTGAAATTGGGATTGTTCGCTCCCCTTTTGGTATAGCCCACTTTCTTGAAGGAAACTTGTTTGCTGTAGTAAAATCTGTAGAACCCAACAAGCCAACAGATGCAAAAGGTGTTTACTGGGAAACCGCACACATCTTTGTAGACCCTGCTGATGAATATCACATGGATGATCATGTAACAGTTCTGATCTGTTACTTCATAATTTCAAGAAGAAAGAGGAAGAAATAAGAGATATTTGAGAAAGAAGATTAAGAAAGAAATGAAGAAACAGTGGAAGCAATTTCATTCACACAACTTGGCACTTCGAGGAGCCAAGATACCTCCATATCAACTCTGTTTTCAACAAGATTGAATGAATCCCTTTACAAACTCTTCTTTCACTTATACCCGCGCATACCAACAAAATAACGAACTCTGCTACTTCAAGTAACTAAACGATATCGTTTTGCAGAATCAACTAATAACAGAACAAATAATAAAACAACTAAACTCATCCAGCTAAGCTTCTCTTCTCGCGCCAGCTTCTTATTCACCAAGCAGCCACGTACCAATCCTTTATTCCTCAAGCAGCCACGTACTAACATATAAGCCACGTGTCACGATCTTCAGGGAAAATGTTACAGATCAGATCCTTCTTTCTATTTTCCCTTCAAAATTTTGTATTTTTAATTGTGGTTATTGCAGTATTAGATCTGGTTGATGTTTAAGAGGGGGAAAAAAAAATCTGAAAAGCCCCCCCCCCAAAAAAAAATAAAAAACAAAACCCAAAAAGAGAGAGAATGGGTTGAAACAAAAAAGTAAAATAAAACAAAATACCAAAAGGCATATGTGTGGCCCATGTAGCCCATTTCAGGCCCATTATTAGCCATGTTCTGACCATAGTAACCGATGCAAGCTAAAAGAAGCTGATGTCCAAATTCAGGTCAAAGTGGCCGATGTTGGCCAAAAAGTCGTCGATATCAAAATTCCGATCAAAGTAACCGATGCTAGCTAAAGTTGCTGAAGTCTAAGTTTCGGTTGTAGCAGTCGATGTTCAAATTCAGGCCCTAGTAGCCATTTTTCAATCATTCGATGTTCAAGTACAACGATCGTTAATGAATCATTCATCTTGTAGAGGCATGTTAAAGGATATAAATCTTTTGTGATAAATGTTGATTTATATTCCCTAAATTAAAGGATTTAAATTATTTAATTACCGTAGATTAAGCGATTTGTTAACCCTAATTTAAGGGATATGTTTGTATTTAAAATTATTCAAATCATATATAAGGCCCTATTTAAATATAAAGGAAAAATATAGCTTATAAGACTTTAAAGTGTAAATGCAGGCCATAGGCCAAACCAACTTAATCTTTGTGTCTCTCTCTCTTTCCTTTATCGCTTTAGATTATTATAAGTTTCTATAAGTCGTAATCCTTTCTAAAAAATCCACACAAACACGGCAGCTGCAAGCCTTGGTACAAATAAAGTTTTTTTTGTTTTTTTTTTATTATTTTTTTTTATACCCTCTATCCGTCTCTAAATAAAAGATTTAGTACCCGTATCATTTATTATATATATATATACACACATCGAATGTTGTTAACATAACAATTAGATTAGCTTTCTTTATATTTTGAGAACAGAGTCATTCCATCTATAGTTGGAACACTTTCGTTGGTAAAGTTAGTGTTAATGGATCTCTTGGATGGTTTAAGGGTTGGGTCTCCTTCCATTAGTTTTAGACGATCTTGATGGTCAGTTTTTTTTGTCTGGCTGCTTCAGTATATTTACCTTTGCATCGGTTGCTCCTCTCTTTCTTCTTATTCTCAATTAATAATAGATTAATCCACAAACAAACACTACCTACTTTTTTTTTTATCTTGTACGATCAATAATATAATGCTGAAGTAGATATATATAGCCTACTAATTCCACCAGTTGTCTTTTGATTATATCAGTTGCTGGGTATCCTTGGAGATAAATTGATCTTCAAAAAATAATTTCTCCCTTAGTAGTCTATTAGCATTGGTACTTTATCATTAGCTAGAAAAATTAATACTAGCCAAAACCAGATCAGATAATTAAGCCACTAACAAATGAGAAAGAGGGAACATGTAATAAAAGAATGAACTGAATTATATAGAAACGTCAAGAAATTACTATACAATTTCTGAAAACACAAAACAACACTCGTACCCCGTGTTACAAGCTTGTCTAGCGTGCACAAGAAGGGTGCAAAGATTTAAGAGCTTTCCACTGTGTAAGATTTTCTACTGGGATCAACAGAGGATTAAGAGAAACACTCCTATCTCGAACATATGGGTTAAACCCAACTGCCTTCACTTTCTCCAACCTTGTCTCATATTTCACTCTCTTATCCTGCAAACCCATGAAGTTCTCTTTCCCAGGCGTCCATGCAGGTTCCTCTTTAGCTTTGAGGGCTTTCCATTGACTAAGATTTTCTATTGGGACCAACAGAAGATTAAGAGAAACACTCCTATCTCGTGCATATGGGTTAGACCCAACTGCCTTTACTTTCTCCAACCTTGTCTCAGATTTCACTCTCTTATCCTGCAAACCCATGAAGTTCTCTTTCTCAGTCGTCAATGGAGGTGCCCCTTTAGCTTTGAGGGCTTTCCACTGAGTAAGATTTTCTACTGGGACCAGCAAAGGATTAAGAGAAACACTCCTATCTCGAGCATATGGGTTAGACCCAACTGCCTTCACTTCCCCGGCACACAAACCACATATCGGCACAGGACTGCCATCATCCTCATGCAAGCCATCATAATTGTCATTGTGATCATCAATATCATCAAGATCACTATCCTCACAATCTAGTTCATCATACTCACTACAATTCAGAGGATAGTATCCTGAGCTTAATGTGATCCAACTGTTTTCTGAAAACAACCTGGATTGGCTTGATGTTTCTATATTTTCCTCCTCCCCATTCTTCCCACCGCCATCACTCTCCAGTAAAGAATCCGAAGCTTCATCATTACAGGAAACATATTCATAAATTTCGACATTAGGGTCGAATCTGACTTTCTTTCTGGTCCCAAAGCTCAACTCTTTCACAGGCTTATCCCTACAAACAAACCACATCAGAATCTATGTCGAAAAACAAGAACAAACTTTTAAGGAAAAAAAAAAAAACAGCTTTAGTTATCAAATAAAAACTATTGGGAAGTAGTGAAATCTAAACACGTATAGAATTTGATAACTAACCAGACTTGTGAAGCCGGTTTGTTGACAAGATTTCTCGAGGTGCCCTTCGTTGGAGAGATAGTAGATCCCATAGGCTTAAAACTTAAATTTCTCTGCAACAAATCTCAGAATTCAATTTCAGTTTTTCAATTCGATAGAAACAGCAATCAAATTAAGCTCTGACAAGACATGCAGTGGCATCCATAATTTCTCCAGCAGCTAAGACATAAAATACATTTTCAACATAAGATCGCTCTATGGAACAAATAAATCAGGGTAAATACAACTAAAAATAAATGGTAATAAAATGAGCAGAACAACAATCTTGATCTTGTGCTTCTCAGAGAGTAAGTATAATAGATGGAGCAAGCAAATTTCTATGAAAACTGAGAGTGACAACCATACAAATCATGTTGATCCTAATGCAGAGGACATTTTGCAAATCCAAAATCAAAACCTTTTTTAAAACATGGATGGTTATGGTTTATGGCTATCCAAGGAAGAAATACCATAAAAAAAATAAAAAAAAACCCTAAAATTAGCCTATGAAACATATGTAAAGCGTGGAAATAAATTGATAATATTGATATAGCTGGCCATTTATATAATCATGTTTCCAATGTTATCAATGAACCAATACAGAGACAGAAGACCATGAAATACCCAAATTCAACGGAAAACCCCTAACTCAAAAAAAGGCTTGCAAATCTCCAAAGAAAGAAGAAACCCACCTTATGACCCTAATCAAACCCTTCCTTGTTGTGGTTGCCAACTTGCCGTGAGCGCGAAGAACGTTTCTTGGAGAGCTTTTGAAAAAGCGAAGACCAAGAAACAAAGAAACCAAGAAAGATGTTCTTGGCGTCTGTGAGCGCGAAGAACGTTTCTTAGAGACCAAGAAACAAAGAAAACAAAGAAACCAAGAAAGATGTTCTTGGCGTCTGTGAGCGCGAAGAACGTTTCTTAGAGACCAAGAAACAAAGAAAACAAAGAAACCAAGAAAGATGTTTTTGGAAGAACGTTTCTTGGAGAGCTTTTCAAGAAGAGGGAACAAGAAACAAAACAAGAAACCAAAGAAAAATATTTCTTGGCGTGAGCCTGAGAGGCGTATTTAAAGGAGGACAGATGACGGTCGTCATCCTTTCCAATCCTTTTCCTCTAGATCCTTTTCCCTCTAGGATTGGATGAGTAATGCTACACATCATCCTCTTGTCCACCTTTTATCCCCATAATTGATGTGGCTCTTAAAATTACCATTGGATCAAAATTCAATAATGATTTATCATAAATTCAACGGTAATTTTAAGAGTCACATCAAATTTGGGAGGACAAAAGGAGGACAAGGAGATGATGTGTAGCATTACTCGGATTGGATACCCACTATTATTCCTGGAAGGGAAATGATAGACAGGGTCCGTCCCTGTCCATCTTTTAATAATAAAATAATGTATTATATAAATAGAAAATGGAAAATCAGAAAGGATAAATGAAAAAATATATATAATATATTATTTTATTATTAAAAGATGGACCGGGGACGGACAAATGTCTCCTGTCTATCATTTTCCTTCGAGAAGTGATACAGAGGAGACGGAACTTTGCAGACCCTTTATCATAAAAAAAAAAAAATAAAATTAAAAAGTAAATATAATCAAAAATGACACTTTTCTGATTATATTTAGTTTTTTATTAAAAATGACCGGTTGGGAGACGTTTTTTTGTCTCCAAAAATCATTTTCCTTATTATTCAGGTTATGTTTTTTATATGATCCAGGTGCTTTGAAAAAATTGCAGTATATTTTTTTGGAGAGCTTCTACACATCCTCCCATCATCCCTCTCACACCCTTTTATAATAAAAAAATTGATTTTTATTAAAGAGTAATGCTACATATCATCCTTTTGTCCTCTTTTTCTCCTCCCAAAATTGATATGGCTCTTAAAATCACCATTGAATTTATGATAGATCATTATTGAATTTTGATCCAATGGTAATTTTAAGAGCCACATCAATTTTGAGAGGAAAAAAGGAGGACAAATGGATGATATGTAACATTACTCTTTATTAAAAAGTTGTCTCTGATGTGACATCAGAGACAACTTTTTAATAAAAACCAATTTTTTTAAGGAAAAGGGGGTGACAAAGGGAGGATGAGAGTCTCCTCTTTAGCATTTTCCATTTTTTTTGTTTTAAAAAAAAAACACACACACAAATAAAGGAGGACAGATTTGTCTTCCAGCCGTCTCTTCTACCTTGAAACTAATCGTAGTCAAAGTATTTTTTCTTTTTTAACAGAAAGAAAGCAGTAAATCAAATTAGAATATATATATAGGCTAATAAAATGAAGATGAAAGTACATGTACTTACTTAAATTATCACTCATTGATAATATTCTTCTAAATTATTGACTAAGTCGATGTCTCTATAAATTATCAAAATTTGTCGATGCCACTTCAATAATAAAAATATATTTTATAAAATTTTAAAAAAAATCTTAAATTTCTTTTTTCTTTAAAAAAAATTCTATAAATAAAACAAAAAATAAAAAATATGCAAAAACCAAGTGGTTGGCTCTCCGCCACCGTCCCTCTCTAGCTGGCCTGGGGTGGTCAAACCACCCATTCCCATTGGGGATGGACGGAGTGGGCGAACCATCTCTAATTTGGCTAAAAGGGTAGCCAAACTGATCTCTTAGTTTTTATTTTTATTTTTAGGTGATACATACCCCTACTAGATGTAGTGGTAGGAGACTTGGTCTTACTAGAACTTTCAGGGGCAGTGGTGTCCCAAGATTGAGCATTTTCAGCTAAGTGGTCAAAGTATTCCCGAGTCTCATTAGGGTCTTTGTTTAAAAATTCACCATTGCACATCATTTCAACAAATTGGTGCATTTGGGGCATCAAACCCTCATAGAAAAAATTAATGGTGCGCCAAATTTCATAGTCATGATGTGGGCAAGAGTTTAACAAATCTTTAAAACGTTCCCAATACTGATAAAATGTCTCATTTTCCTTTTGAACAAAATTCATGAGTTCGAACTATATCTCATTCATTTACCTCTCATTTCAATTAAATATACTATGTGTTAGGCTTCACCTATCAAAAGGGAGCTTGAATCCACACGTGAAGGGGTGTTAAAAGTTTTAATTAAATTTACCTCTTCTTATAAGCTTCACCTTTTAGGATAAGTGGTGATGTAACATATATTGTATTTGAGCCAAAGTTCATGAATTCGAACCTTGACTATGTTATTTCAAGTAAATAATATACGTGTTGGACTTCATCTATTAAAAATGAAGTTTGAGCCCACATGTGAGATTGAGTATTTGATTAAATGGTTAAATTTACTCATTCCTACAAGCTTAAGTGATTTTTCATGGTTTTAGTCTATAGACTAAAACCAGTTTTCGATCCTCTTGATTTTTTTATTTTTTATTTTTATTTTTGTGATTATTAAAAAAAAAAAAAACAAAAGGAACGGAAGTTTGTTTTGTGAGGTGAAGACATGAAAAAAATAAATAAATAAAGAAATAAAATGTACAAAAGTTTGGTTGGTCATCTTTTGGCCTATTATTGTTAAAGACCCATCTTCGATCACCGTCACTGATTGCCTCCAACCAACACCATCAGCCACCACCAACTCCAAGTTTCCGGCCTCTGCCCCCGCCTCAGTCTGCCATCTCTGAAAATTTCAAGATCTTTCACCTTGAATTTGAGAGGAGATGTTAGAGAATATATTCTCCATATAATTATGATTGGATATGATAGGAGAATATATGAGATTGTACATACATTTTATAGAATTGGTTGTAATCAAGCTTGGTGGTAATCAAATATGATCGATTTGATTATTATATTGATCTATCCCACATCACCTATAAATATGAGTCTTTTGTACATCGTCAAGTGAATACGAGATTGTACGTTAATTGTAATCAAGCTTGGTGGTTATCAAATCTGATTGATTTGATTATCATACTTATCTATCACAATTCTCCTATAAATAAGAGTCTTTTGTATTATAACATCATCAAGTGAATAAGAGCAAAATGTAGCTTTAGGGCTTTATTCTGTAAATATAGGTCATAGACCGAACCCCATAAAATCGTTGTATTTATTTTCTTTATTTCCCTATCATTTTTCTATTTTCATTAGCATTATTAATTTTTCTTATGTCCAACTCTCTTCTTTCATAGGATATGACAATCCTCTGTCAATTGGTCAATCTTGCCAATTTGAAAAGATGCTAGTCAAATATCTAAAAGTTCTTTTTACATATGCTATATATAGAGAGAGATAAATGCTAAGGATATCAAATCTTTTATCAAGAGATGTGTATGAACTGAAAAATGGAGCTGATGATGAGAATGAAGCCCTTTGAGTATCTAAAGGAGATGAACAAAGATGTTTGTCGGATGAGAAGTTGTTCTGATGCGAATACACAATTCTTTCACGTCAGTCATGTTAAGGATTGAAATCATTTTTTATAAAATGTTAATTTGTATTCCTTAAATAAAAAGATTTAGATGATTTGTTAACTCTAATTTAAGGGATATGTTTGTATTTGAAATTATTCAAATCACATCTAAAAGCTCTATAAATAGAACTTTGTACTCAAATTAAATACGAAGGAAAGATATAGCTTATAAGGCTTTAACGTGTGAATGTATGTTATAGGCTAAGGGAAAATGATAGGCAGGGGACACTCATCCGTCCCCTGTCCTACTTTTAATAATAAAATAATATATTATATAAACAAAAAGTGAAAAAATCAGAAATCAGAAATAATAAATGAAAAAAATATATAATATATTATTTTATTATTAGAAGTAGGACAGGGGACGAATGAGTGTCCCCTGCCTATCATTTCCCATAGGCTAAACCATCTTAGGGTGTGTTTGGGATTGCGATTTCGTAAACAATAAGTGCGATTTTAAACTAAATCGCAAAACATAAATCGTTTGGAACTGCGTTTTTAAAAATTCGACAGAAAATATACTTTTTCAAATCGCATGTAAAATGATGCTTTTTTAAAAACGCATAAATTTAAAGGCTAATTTTACGATTATAAAGGCTAAACTGGGATTTTGCCAAACGCTTAATTACGTTTTTAAAAATCACTTTTTTCAAATAGCACATTTTAAAATAGTTATTTTAAATCGCACTTTTTGAAATCGCAAACTCAAACGACCGCAGCATGCACCTCTTTCTTTCTTTTTTTTTGTTGCAAAAAATAAAAAATAAAAATAAATAAATAAATCCCCTTATAATGTTGATATGTTTTGTGTGTGAATTCTCCCCCTTGAAATTGGGATTGTTCGCTCCCCTTTTGGTATAGCCCACTTTCTTGAAGGAAACTTGTTTGCTGTAGTAAAATTTGTAGAACCCAACAAGCCAACAGATGCAAAAGGTGTTTACTGGGAAACCACACACATCTTTGTAGACCCTGCTGATGAATATCACATGGATGATCATGTAACAGTTCTAATCTGTTACTTCATAATTTCAAGAAGAAAGTGGAAGAAATAAGAGATATTTGAGAAATAAGATTAAGAAAGAAATGAAGAAACAATGGAAGCAATTTCATTCACACAACTTGGCACTTCGAGGAGCCAAGATACCTTCATATCAACTCTGTTTTCAACAAGATTGAATGAATCCCTTTACAAACTCTTCTTTCACTTATACACGCGCATACCAACAAAATAACGAACTCTGCTACTTCAAGTAACTATGTTGATGCTATTTTTTGCTTGATGACATGACAGCTTTTGATTCGTCTCTCCGCCTGTAACCTGAAACAAAACAAAGGCCCGCCGGGGGTTGGCCGGCGGAACCTCCTCCGACACCCAAGTCAGTTGAAAGAGTGAGAGAGAGAGTGAGAGAGAGTGTTGCTCATATATCTTAGATTCATACCTCTTAGATGATAGGCATATATATAGACTCCTTTTTACTGTTGATGCATAGCAAAAGTCTTGTTATTGTACAGTGTGAACAGTGACCAGTAAGGTGTGAAGATATTAGGCATGGTGCTACATGCTGATTTCTGACCTGATTTGACAAGTACTAAGATCCTAATAAATGCTAAGGATCCTGGTGACTCACGACCAACCATATGTTCCCGAGACCTTGGTCACTCCCGACCAAGCATATAATCCGAGTGGTCATTCCTGACAGACCACATAATCCCGACCAAACGTACCTTCCCGAGTGGGGAATAATAATTCCCCAACAGTTACCCCCCAATTCTTTTATCTCTCATTTGAGATAAAGAGAATTAAGCAAGGAAATTATGGAAACCGATGCTTCGAAATTCTAGAGTTTCAAACTTTCACGCTTCTTGAACCTCTTGTGATAAAGTGACTTTTCTTGAGCTTTGGTCGAGTTTCCCTAGTTTCTACAAACTCTTCAAGATCTCTCACGATAATTCCACCGATTCATGGGTGCTGAACGCATAGAGCTTATTGTAGTCTTCATGAAAACTCAAAAAATTTACGTTAACTATCTCCCCTTAGACAAGGGGTGTGTTTCCTGGCCGACAACCCTACTCGATTGCTCTCAACCTCCCCTATAACCTTGGGTAAAGAGAACCTCTCGGGAATGCTAGGCTCAAGGCGCCGCCTTAATGGCGTGTGCTAATGCGATCCTTTAGTGCGTTGGGGATCCAATGTACATGTGATCTCCAGCCCTTGGTCCTGATATGATTAAGGGAGTACGCAGAGTTTTTCTATCATCAGGAAAGGCGCATCCTCCTTCACGTCTCTCGTCTTGTGGACTTTCGCTTGACACCAAAGTTGCTTATTCCGAGAATGTTTGCGTCTTTTAGACTTCCTGCAATAGGAATTGTTGTTTAATAAAACATTTGCTTCATTTGCCGAGAATCGTGATGTGTCATCAACAAAGGTTTCGGCGAGTTCAGATTCGAGGGAGAGGCTGACTAGCCTATCCAAGCCGTCCCTTATCCGAAGGAGACAATCAAGCAAAGCTGATTCCGTCTGCACTAGTTTAGGCCAAGGGCAGCCTGTCATCTGTGCCACTAGAAATCCGAAGTGTAGTTGTGCTCTTGAAATGTCATGTGGATCTCCTTTCTACCCCCCATATCCGAGGGGGGAAGGTATTTAAATTATTTATTTATCCGTGAGGAAATAATTGTCCAGATCCAAAACCACCCCCCCTTTGTACCCAAAAGGGGATAGTTCCCGAGGTTACCTTTCTATCCGAGAGAAAAATTCGTAGTACCAAAGCGAGGTGATAGATTCTCAAGGACGAACAAGTCCATTAATCACCTCATGAAGTGTCTCTTGGAGACTGTGTCAATCTTCTTATCCAACAAAGATCTCCTCACTCGAGGAGAAGTTTTCCGCCTCCTTATCTAAGGGAGATTCCCTTTTGCCGCTTTTTCCACAATAAAGCCTGAATGTCAATGGTGCCTTGTCTTCGAATTTTGCCGTAGGGGACATCTTCCCACGATGATTTGTCATAGAGGTTGTGTTCCTCATTGTGATTTTTTACCGAGGTGATGCTCCTCATTGATTTTTTACCGAGGTGATGCTCCTCATTGATTTTTTATGCCTTGCGAATAAGGTTTCCTGCAAATAGAATCTATTAGTAAATGAAAATTTAGCTAACTTACTTCTGGGGGAGTGTATAACCAACAGTCGTCTGGGGCTGTCACCGAATGAGAATTGTCCTGGTCCAAGGGAGGGTGATTGATTTTGGTTCCTGTGAGGTTCCCAAGAATATCACAAAGCTGGATGACTGCTCAGCTTCTACCCGATAGAGAGAACAACCTGTTGTGTGCGTAGTGACTATCCGAGCAGAAATTGCCGAAATGTCTGTAAGTAGTCCCATAACTGGTAGCTTGTGCAACACTTCGCAGGGGCAATCAATCCCCTCTGCAACTCTGGTGCCACCTCCTTATCTGAAGGAGGACCCCCTTATCCAAGGACGAATTTTACAAGTATCCCGATCCGCGGGATAGACACTTTTACGCCACCTCCTATCCGAGGAGGACCCCCCTGTTGTCAGAGAGGGAGGAATTTTACGACTATCCCGATCCGCGGGATAGGCGCTTTTATGCCATCTCCTAGCCACAAAAGGTGGTGTTCTTGAATGGAGCTTTACTTCTTGAGCAAATTTGCTTCGGCACCGGAGGATGCTTTTACGCCACCTCCTATCCGAGGAGGACCCCCTGTTGTCAGAGAGGGAAGAATTTTACGACTATCCCGATCCGCGGGATAGGCGCTTTTATGCCACCTCCTATACGAGGAGGACCCCCCTGTTGTCAGAGAGGGAAGAATTTTACGACTATCCCGATCCGCGGGATAGGCGCTTTTATGCCACCTCCTATCCGAGGAGGACCCCACTGTTGTCAGAGAGGGAGGAATTTTACGACTATCCCGATCCGTGGGATAGGCGCTTTTATGCCATCTCCTAGCCACAGAAGGTGGTGTTCTTGAATGGAGCTTTACTTCTTGAGCAAATTTGCTTCGGCACCGGAGGAGCTGAAATATCGGCGCATAAATCTTCGTAGAATCTGCAAATTGCTAATGATGCATATATATATATATATACATGTGCTCTTTCCAAAGGGAAAAATAGCAAGTTAGCATGAGATAAGCAGGTCTTTAGCTAATATACCCCCTAAATAACTGTGGCAATTTGTACAAAATTTTCTAAGTTATTTATCAAGGGTGCATCAATAAATCTAAATTTCTTGTTTCAGACAACTGAATTTAGCTTCAAAGATGACTTAACACATCCTAGAGATTGCTGAGAACAAGGAAGACTATAACAAGCATCACAAGTCTTTCTCTGCAATCTTCATGCTAAACCGAGTTACCCCCCTTATCCGAAGGAGGATAACCTAAATGTAAAAACCGAGTTACCCCCCTTATCCGAAGGAGGATAACTTAAAATTTAAAAACCGAGTTACCCGCTTTATCCGAAGGAGGATAACTTATAATTTTAAGAAACCGAAAATGCTTTAACTTACCCCCTTAACCGAAGGAGGATAAGAAATTTTTTGCCGAGTTACCCCCCTATCCGAATGAGGGTAACCGAAAATGCTTTAACTTACCCCCATTAACCGAAGGAGGATAATAAATTTTTTGCCGAGTTAGCCCCTTATCCGAGTGAGGGTAACCGAAAAAGTTTTTACTTACCCCCTTAACCGAAGGAGGATAACAAATTTTTTGCTGAGTTACCCCCCTATCCGAGTGAGGGTAACCGAAAAAGTTTTAACTTACCCCCCTTAACCGAGGAGGATAAGAAATTTTTTACCGAGTTACCCCCATATCCGAGTGAGGGTAACCGAAAATGCTTTAACTTACCCCCCTAAACCGAAGGAGGATAAGAAATTTTTTGCCGAGTTAGCCCCTTATCCGAGTGAGGGTAACCGAAAATGCTTTAACTTACCCCCCTTAACCGAAGGAGGATAAGAAATTTTTTGCCGAGTTACCCCCCTATCCGAGTGAGGGTAAGCGAAAAAGATTTAACTTACCCCCCTTAATCGAAGGAGGATAAGAAATTTTTTTCCGGGTAACCCACTATCCGAGTGAGGGTAACCGAAAATGCTTTAACTTACCCCCCTTAACCGAAGGAGGATAAGAAATTTTTTGCCGAGTTACCCCCCTATCATAGTAAGGGTAACCGAAAAAGATTTAACTTACCCCCCTTAACCGAAGGAGGATAAGAAATTTTTTGCCAGGTTACCCCCCTATCCGAGTGAGGGTAATCGAAAATGCTTTAACTTACCCCCCTTAACCGAAGGAGGATAAGAAATTTTTTGCCGAGTTACCCCCCTATCCGAGTGAGGGTAACCAAAAAGTTTTAACTTACCCCCTTAACCGAAGGAGGATAAGAAATATTTTGCCGGGTTAACCCCCTATCCGAGTGAGGGTAACCGAAAATGCTCTAACTTACCCCCTTAACCGAAGGAGGATAAAAAAATTTTTGCCGGGTTACCCCCATACCCGAGTGAGGGTAACCGAAAATGCTTTAACTTACCACCCTTAACCGAAGGAGGATAAGAAATTTTTTGCCGGGTTACCCCCCTACCCGAGTGAAGGTAACCGAAAATGCTTTAACTTACCCCCCTTAACCGAAGGAGGATAAGAAATTTTTTGCCGAGTTACCCCCCTATTCGAGTGAGGGTAACCGAAAATGCTTTAACTTACCCCCCTTAACCGAAGGAGGATAAGAAATTTTTTGCCGAGTTAGCCACTTATCCGAGTGAGGGTAACCAAAAAAGTTTTAACTTACCCCCTTAACCGAAGGAGGATAAGAAATTTTTTTCTGAGTTACCCCCCTATCCGAGTGAGGGTAAACGAAAAAGTTTTAACTTACCCCCCTTAACTGAGGAGGATAAGAAATTTTTTACCGAGTTACCCCCATATCCGAGTGAGGGTAACCGAAAATGCTTTAACTTACCCCCCTTAACCGAAGGAGGATAAGAAATTTTTTGCCGAGTTAGCCCCTTATCCGAGTGAGGGTAACCGAAAATGCTTTAACTTACCCCCCTTAACCGAAGGAGGATAAGAAATTTTTTGCCGAGTTACCCCCTATCCGAGTGAGGGTAAGCGAAAAAGATTTAACTTACCCCCCTTAACCGAAGGAGGATAAAATTTTTTTTCCGGGTAACCCACTATCCGAGTGAGGGTAACCGAAAATGCTTTAACTTACCCCCCTTAACCGAAGGAGGATAAGAAATTTTTTGCCGAGTTACCCCCCTATCATAGTAAGGGTAACCGAAAAAGATTTAACTTACCCCCCTTAACCGAAGGAGGATAAGAAATTTTTTGCCAGGTTACCCCCCTATCCGAGTGAGGGTAATCGAAAATGCTTTAACTTACACCCCTTAACCGAAGGAGGATAAGAAATATTTTGCCGAGTTACCCCCCTATCCGAGTGAGGGTAACCGAAAAAGTTTTAACTTACCCCCCTTAACCGAAGGAGGATAAGAAATATTTTGCCGGGTTAACCCACTATCCGAGTGAGGGTAACCGAAAATGCTCTAACTTACCCCCCTTAACCGAAGGAGGATAAAAAAATTTTTGCCGGGTTACCCCCATACCCGAGTGAGGGTAACCGAAAATGCTTTAACTTACCACCCTTAACCGAAGGAGGATAAGAAATTTTTTGCCGGGTTACCCCCCTACCCGAGTGAAGGTAACCGAAAATGCTTTAACTTACCCCCCTTAACCGAAGGAGGATAAGAAATTTTTTGCCGAGTTACCCCCTATTCGAGTGAGGGTAACCGAAAATGCTTTAACTTACCCCCCTTAACCGAAGGAGGATAATAAAATTTTTTCCCGAGTTAGCCACTTATCCGAGTGAGGGTAACCAAAAATGCTTTAACTTACCCCCCTTAACCGAAGGAGGATAAAATTTTTTTTGCCGAGTTACCCCCTATCCGAGTGAGGGTAACCGAAAAAGATTTAACTTACCCCCTATAACCGAAGGAGGATAAGAAATTTTTTGCCGGGTTACCCCCCATCCGAGTGAGGGTAACCGAAAATGCTTTAACTTACCCCCCTTAACCGAAGGAGGATAAGAAATTTTTTGCCGAGTTACCCCCCTATCCGGGTGAGGGTAACCGAAAAAATTTTATGCCGAGTTACCCCCCGATCCGAGTGAGGGTAACCGAAAAAGTTTTAACTTACCCCCCTTAACCGAAGGAGGATAAGAAATTTTTTGCCGGGTTACCCCCCTATCCGAGTGAGGGTAACCGAAAATGCTTTAACTTACCCCCCTTAACCGAAGGAGGATAAGAAATTTTTTGCCGAGTTACCCCCCTATCCGAGTGAGGGTAACCGAAAATGCTTTAACTTACCCCCCTTAACCGAAGGAGGATAAGAAATTTTTTGCCGAGTTAGCCACTTATCCGAGTGAGGGTAACCAAAAAAGTTTTAACTTACCCCCTTAACCGAAGGAGGATAAGAAATTTTTTGCTGAGTTACCCCCCTATCCGAGTGAGGGTAAACGAAAAAGTTTTAACTTACCCCCCTTAACTGAGGAGGATAAGAAATTTTTTACCGAGTTACCCCCATATCCGAGTGAGGGTAACCGAAAATGCTTTAACTTACCCCCCTTAACCGAAGGAGGATAAGAAATTTTTTGCCGAGTTAGCCCCTTATCCGAGTGAGGGTAACCGAAAATGCTTTAACTTACCCCCCTTAACCGAAGGAGGATAAGAAATTTTTTGCCGAGTTACCCCCCTATCCGAGTGAGGGTAAGCGAAAAAGATTTAACTTACCCCCCTTAACCGAAGGAGGATAAAAATTTTTTTTCCGGGTAACCCACTATCCGAGTGAGGGTAACCGAAAATGCTTTAACTTACCCCCCTTAACCGAAGGAGGATAAGAAATTTTTTGCCGAGTTACCCCCCTATCATAGTAAGGGTAACCGAAAAAGATTTAACTTACCCCCCTTAACCGAAGGAGGATAAGAAATTTTTTGCCAGGTTACCCCCCTATCCGAGTGAGGGTAATCGAAAATGCTTTAACTTACACCCCTTAACCGAAGGAGGATAAGAAATATTTTGCCGAGTTACCCCCCTATCCGAGTGAGGGTAACCGAAAAAGTTTTAACTTACCCCCCTTAACCGAAGGAGGATAAGAAATATTTTGCCGGGTTAACCCACTATCCGAGTGAGGGTAACCGAAAATGCTCTAACTTACCCCCCTTAACCGAAGGAGGATAAAAAAATTTTTGCCGGGTTACCCCCATACCCGAGTGAGGGTAACCGAAAATGCTTTAACTTACCACCCTTAACCGAAGGAGGATAAGAAATTTTTTGCCGGGTTACCCCCCTACCCGAGTGAAGGTAACCGAAAATGCTTTAACTTACCCCCTTAACCGAAGGAGGATAAGAAATTTTTTGCCGAGTTACCCCCTATTCGAGTGAGGGTAACCGAAAATGCTTTAACTTACCCCCCTTAACCGAAGGAGGATAATAAAATTTTTTCCCGAGTTAGCCACTTATCCGAGTGAGGGTAACCAAAAATGCTTTAACTTACCCCCCTTAACCGAAGGAGGATAAAATTTTTTTTGCCGAGTTACCCCCCTATCCGAGTGAGGGTAACCGAAAAAGATTTAACTTACCCCCTATAACCGAAGGAGGATAAGAAATTTTTTGCCGGGTTACCCCCCATCCGAGTGAGGGTAACCGAAAATGCTTTAACTTACCCCCCTTAACCGAAGGAGGATAAGAAATTTTTTGCCGAGTTACCCCCCTATCCGGGTGAGGGTAACCGAAAAAATTTTATGCCGAGTTACCCCCCGATCCGAGTGAGGGTAACCGAAAAAGTTTTAACTTACCCCCCTTAACCGAAGGAGGATAAGAAATTTTTTGCCGGGTTACCCCCCTATCCGAGTGAGGGTAACCGAAAATGCTTTAAATTACCCCCCTTAACCGAAGGAGGATAAGAAATTTTTTGCCGAGTTACCCCCCTATCCGAGTGAGGGTAACCGAAAATGCTTTAACTTACCCCCCTTAACCGAAGGAGGATAAGAAATTTTTTGCCGAGTTACCCCCCTATCCGAGTGACGCTAACCGAAAAAGTTTTATGCCGAGTTACCCCCTATCCGAGTGAGGGTAACCGAAAAAGTTTTAACTTACCCCCCTTAACTGGAGGACGATAAGAAATTTTTTGCCAGGTTACCCCCTATCCGAGTGAGGGTAACCGAAAGTGCTTTAAGTACCCCCCTTAACCGAAGGAGGATAAGAAATTTTTTTCCGGGTTACCCCTACCCGAGTGAAGGTAATCGAAAATGCTTTAACTTACCCCCCTTAACCAAAGGAGGATAAGAAATTTTTTGCCGAGTTACCCCCTTATCCGAGTGAGGGTAACCGAAAATGCTTTAACTTACCCCCCTTAACCGAAGGAGGATAAGAAATTTTTTGCCGAGTTACCCCCCTATCCAAGTGAGGGTAACCGAAAAAGTTTTAACTTACCCCACTTAACCGAAGGAGGATAAGAAATATTTTGCCGGGTTAACCCCCTATCCGAAGTGAGGGTAACCGAAAATGCTCTAACTTACCCCCCTTAACCGAAGGAGGATAAGAAATTTTTTGCCGGGTTACCCCCCTACCCGAGTGAAGGTAACCGAAAATGCTTTAACTTACTCCCCTTAACCGAAGGAGGATAAGAAATTTTTTGCCGAGTTACCCCCCTATTCGAGTGAGGGTAACCGAAAATGCTTTAATTTACCCCCCTTAACCGAAGGAGGATAAGAAATTTTTTGCCGAGTTAGCCACTTATCCGAGTGAGGGTAACCAAAAATGCTTTAACTTACCCCCCTTAACCGAAGGAGGATAAATTTTTTTTTGCCGAGTTACCCCCCTATCCGAGTGAGGGTAACCGAAAAAGATTTAACTTACCCCCTATAACCGAAGGAGGATAAGAAATTTTTTGCTGGGTTACCCCCCATCCGAGTGAGGGTAACCGAAAATGCTTTAACTTACCCCCCTTAACCGAAGGAGGATAAGAAATTTTTTGCCGAGTTACCGCCCTATCCGGGTGAGGGTAACCGAAAAAATTTATGCCGAGTTACCCCCCGATCCGAGTGAGGGTAACCGAAAAAGTTTTAACTTACCCCACTTAACCGAAGGAGGATAAGAAATTTTTTGCCGGGTTACCCCCCTATCCGAGTGAGGGTAACCGAAAATGCTTTAACTTACCCCCCTTAACCGAAGGAGGATAAGAAATTTTTTGCCGAGTTACCCCCCTATCCGAGTGAGGGTAACCGAAAATGCTTTAACTTACCCCCCTTAACCGAAGGAGGATAAGAAATTTTTTGCCGAGTTACCCCACTATCCGAGTGACGCTAACCGAAAAAGTTTTATGCCGAGTTACCCCCTATCCGAGTGAGGGTAACCGAAAAAGTTTTTACTTACCCCCTTAACTGAAGGAGGATAAGAAATTTTTTGCCGGGTTACCCCTATCCGAGTGAGGGTAACCGAAAATGCTTTAAGTACCCCCTTAACCGAAGGAGGATAAGAAATTTTTTTCCGGGTTACCCCCCTACCCGAGTGAAGGTAATCGAAAATGCTTTAACTTACCCCCCTTAACGAAAGGAGGATAAGAAATTTTTTGCCGAGTTACCCCCCTATCCGAGTGAGGGTAACCGAAAATGCTTTAACTTTCCCCCCTTAACTGAAGGAGGATAAAAAAATTTTTGCCGAGTTACCCCCCTATCCGAGTGAGGGTAACCGAAAATGCTTTAACTTACCACCCTTAACCGAAGGAGGATAAGAAATTTTTTGACGAGTTAGCCCCTTATCTGAGTGAGGGTAACCGAAAATGCTTTAACTTACCCCCCTTAACCGAAGGTGGATAAGAAATTTTTTGCCGAGTTACCCCTCTATCCGAGTGAGGGTAACTGAAAAATATTTAACTTACCCCCCTTAACCGAAGGTGGATAAGAAATTTTTTGCCGGGTTACCCACCTATCCGAGTGAGGGTAACCGAAAATGCTTTAACTTACCCACCTTAACCGAAGGAGGATAAGAAATTTTTTGCCGAGTTACCCCCCTATCCGAGTGAGGGTAACCGAAAATGCTTTAACTTACCCACCTTAACCGAAGGAGGATAAGAAATTTTTTGCCGAGTTACCCCCCTATCCGAGTGAGGGTAACCAAAAATGCTTTAACTTACCCCCCTTAACCAAAGGATAAGAAATTTTTTGCCGAGTTACCCCCCTATCCGAGTGAGGGTAACCGAAAATGCTTTAACTTACCCCCTTAACCGAATAAGGATATGAAATTTTTTGCCGAGTTACCCCCTATCCGAGTGAGGTAACCAAAAAAGTTTTATGCCGAGTTACCCCCTATCCGAGTGAGGTTAACCGAAAAAGTTTTAACTTACCCCCCTTAACCGAAGGAGGATAAGAAATTTTTTGCCGAGTTACCCCACAATCCGAGAGAGGGTAACCAAAAAAGTTTTATGCCGAGTTACCCCCTATCCGAGTGAGGGTAACCGAAAAAGTTTTAACTTACCCCCCTTAACCGAAGGAGGATAAGAAATTTTTTACCGAGTTACCCACCTATCCGAGTGAGGGTAACCGAAAATACTTTAACTTACCCCCCTTAAGCGAAGGAGGATAAGAAATTTTTTGCCGAGTTACCCCCTATCCGAGTGAGGGTAACCGAAAAAGTTTTATGCCGAGTTACCCCCCTTATCCGAGTTAGGGTAACTGAAAAAGTTTTAACTTACCCCCCTTAACCGAAGGAGGATAAGAAATTTTTTGCCGGGTTACCCCCCTATCCGAGTGAGGGTAACCGAAAATGCTTTAACTTACCCCCCTTAACCGAAGGAGGATAAGAAATTTTTTTCCGAGTTACCCCCTATCCAAGTGAGGGTAACCGAAAATGCTTTAACTTTCCCCCCTTAACCGAAGGAGGATAAGAAATTTTTTGCCGAGTTACCCCCTATCCGAGTGAGGGTAACCGAAAATGCTTTAACTTACCCCCCTTAACCGAAGGAGGATAAGAAATTTTTTGCCGAGTTACCCCCCTATCCGAGTGACGCTAACCGAAAAAGTTTTATGCCGAGTTACCCAATATCCGAGTGAGGGTAACCGAAAAAGTTTTAACTTACCCCCTTAACTGAAGGAGGATAAGAAATTTTTTGCCGGGTTACCCCCCTATCCGAGTGAGGGTAACCGAAAATGCTTTAAGTACCCCCCTTAACCGAAGGAGGATAAGAAATTTTTTTCCGGGTTACCCCCCTACCCGAGTGAAGGTAATCGAAAATGCTTTAACTTACCCCCCTTAACCAAAGGAGGATAAGAAATTTTTTGCCGAGTTACCCCCCTATCCGAGTGAGGGTAACCGAAAATGCTTTAACTTACCCCCTTTAACCGAAGGAGGATAAGAAATTTTTTGCCGAGTTACCCCCCTATCCGAGTGAGGGTAACCGAAAATGCTTTAACTTACCACCCTTAACCGAAGGAGGATAAGAAATTTTTTGCCGAGTTAGCCCCTTATCTGAGTGAGGGTAACCGAAAATGCTTTAACTTACCCCCTTAACCGAAGGTGGAAAAGAAATTTTTTGCCGAGTTACCCCCCTATCCGAGTGAGGGTAACCGAAAAATATTTAACTTACCCCCCTTAACCGAAGGAGGATAAGAAATTTTTTGCCGAGTTACCCCCCTATCCGAGTGACGCTAATCGAAAAAGTTTTATGCCGAGTTACCCCCTATCCGAGTGAGGGTAACCGAAAAAGTTTTAACTTACCCCCCTTAACTGAAGGAGGATAAGAAATTTTTTGGCGGGTTACCCTTCTATCCGAATGAAGGTAACCGAAAATGCTTTAACTTACCCCCCTTAACCGAAGGAGGATAAGAAATTTTTTGCCGAGTTACTCCCCTATCCGAGTGAGGGTAACCGAAAATGCTTTAACTTACCCCCCTTAACCGAAGGAGGATAAGAAATTTTTTGTCGAGTTACCCCCCTATCCGAGTGAGGGTAACCGAAAATGCTTTAACTTACCCCCTTAACCGAATGAGGATAAGAAATTTTTTGCCGAGTTACCCCCCTATCCGAGTGAGGGTAACCAAAAAAGTTTTATGCCGAGTTACCCCTTATCCGAGTAAGGGTAACCAAAAAAGTTTTAACTTACCCCCTTAACCGAAGGAGGATAAGAAATTTTTTGCCGAGTTACCCCCCAATCCGAGTGAGGGTAACCAAAAAAGTTTTATGCCGCGTTACCCCCTATCCGAGTGAGGGTAACCGAAAAAGTTTTAACTTACCCCCCTTAACCGAAGGAGGATAAGAAATTTTTTAACGAGTTACCCCCCTATCCGAGTGAGGGTAACCGAAAATACTTTAACTTACCCCCCTTAAGCGAAGGACGAAAAGAAATTTTTTGCCGAGTTACCCCCTATCCGAGTGAGGGTAACCGAAAATGTTTTATACCGAGTTACCCCCCTTATCCGAGTTAGGGTAACCGAAAAAGTTTTAACTTACACCCCTTAACCGAAGGAGGATAAGAAATTTTTTGCCGGTTTACCACCCTACCCGAGTGAAGGTAACCGAAAATGCTTTAACTTACTCCCCTTAACCGAAGGAGGATAAGAAATTTTTTGCCGAGTTACCCCCCTATTCGAGTGAGGGTAACCGAAAATGCTTTAATTTACCCCCCTTAACCGAAGGAGGATAAGAAATTTTTTGCCGAGTTAGCCACTTATCCGAGTGAGGGTAACCAAAAATGCTTTAACTTACCCCCCTTAATCGAAGGAGGATAAAATTTTTTTTGCCGAGTTACCCCCCTATCCGAGTGAGGGTAACCGAAATAGATTTAACTTACCCCCTATAACCGAAGGAGGATAAGAAATTTTTTGCCGGGTTAGCCCCCTATCCGAGTGAGGGTAACCGAAAATGCTTTAACTTACCCCCCTTAACCGAAGGAGGATAAGAAATTTTTTGCCGAGTTACCCCCCTATCCGAGTGAGGGTAACCGAAAATGCTTTAACTTACCCCCCTTAACCGAAGGAGGATAAGAAATTTTTTGCCGAGTTACCCCACTATCCGAGTGACGCTAACCGAAAAAGTTTTATGCCGAGTTACCCCCTATCCGAGTGAGGGTAACCGAAAAAGTTTTTACTTACCCCCCTTAACTGAAGGAGGATAAGAAATTTTTTGCCGGGTTACCCCCCTATCCGAGTGAGGGTAACCGAAAATGCTTTAAGTACCCCCCATAACCGAAGGAGGATAAGAAATTTATTTCCGGGTTACCCCCCTACCCGAGTGAAGGTAATCGAAAATGCTTTAACTTACCCCCCTTAACCAAAGGAGGATAAGAAATTTTTTGCCGAGTTACCCCCCTATCCGAGTGAGGGTAACCGAAAATGCTTTAACTTAACCCCCTTAACCGAAGGAGTATAAATTTTTTTTTGCCGAGTTACCCCCCTATCCGAGTGAGGGTAACCGAAAATGCTTTAACTTACCACCCTTAACCGAAGGAGGATAAGAAATTTTTTGCCGAGTTACCCCCCTATCCGAGTGAGGGTAACCAAAAATGCTTTAACTTACCCCCTTAACCAAAGGAGGATAAGAAATTTTTTGCCGAGTTACCCCCCTATCCGAGTGAGGGTAACCGAAAATGCTTTAACTTACCCCCTTAACCGAATGAGGATAAGAAATTTTTTGCCGAGTTACCCCCCTATCCGAGTGAGGGTAACCAAAAAAGTTTTATGCCGAGTTACCCCCTATCCGAGTGAGTTTAACCGAAAAAGTTTTAACTTACCCCCCTTAACCGAAGGAGGATAAGAAATTTTTTACCGAGTTACCCCACAATCCGAGAGAGGGTAACCAAAAAAGTTTTATGCCGAGTTACCCCCTATCCGAGTGAGGGTAACCGAAAAAGTTTTAACTTACCCCCCTTAACCGAAGGAGGATAAGAAATTTTTTGCCGAGTTACCCCCCAATCCGAGTGAGGGTAACCGAAAAAGTTTTATGCCGAATTACCCCCTATCCGAGTGAGGGTAACCAAAAAAGTTTTATGCCGAGTTACCCCATATCCGAGTGAGGGTAACCGAAAAAGTTTTAACTTACCCCCCTTAACCGAAGGAGGATAAGAAATTTTTTACCGAGTTACCCCCCTATCCGAGTGAGGGTAACCGAAAATACTTTAACTTACCCCCCTTAAGCGAAGGAGGATAAGAAATTTTTTGCCGAGTTACCCCCTATCCGTGTGAGGGTAACCGAAAAAGTTTTAACTTACCCCCCTTAACCGAAGGAGGATAAGAAATTTTTTACCGAGTTACCCCCTATCCGAGTGAGGGTAACCGAAAATACTTTAACTTACCCCCCTTAACCGAAGGAGGATAAGAAATTTTTTGCCGAGTTACCCCCTATCCGAGTGAGGGTAACCGAAAAAGTTTTATGCCGAGTTACCCCCCTTATCCGAGTTAGGGTAACCGAAAAAGTTTTAACTTACCCCCCTTATTCGAAGGAGGATAATAAATTTTTTGCCGGGTTACCCCCCTACCCGAGTGAAGGTAACCGAAAATGCTTTAACTTACCCCCCTTAACCGAAGGAGGATAAGAAATTTTTTGCCGAGTTACCCCCCTATCCGAGTGAGGGTAACCGAAAATGCTTTAACTTACCCCCCTTAACTGAAGGAGGATAAGAAATTTTTTGCCGAGTTAGCCCCTTATCCGAGTGAGGGTAACCGAAAATGCTTTAACTTACCCCCCATAACCGAATGAGGATAAGAAATTTTTTGCCGAGTTACTCCCCTATACGAGTGAGGGTAACCGAAAAAGTTTTATGCCGAGTTACCCCCCTATCCGAGTGAGGGTAACTGAAAAAGTTTTAACTTACCCCCCTTAACCGATGGAAGATAAGAAATTTTTTGCCGGGTTACCCCCCTATCCGAGTGAGGGTAACCGAAAATGCTTTAACTTACCCCCCTTAACCGAAGGAGGATAAGAAATTTTTTGCCGAGTTACCCCCCTATCCGAGTGACGGTAACCGAAAAAGTTTTATGCCGAGTTACCCCCTATCGAGTGAGGGTAACCGAAAAAGTTTTAACTTACCCCCCTTAACTGAAGGAGGATAAGAAATTTTTTGCCGGGTTACCCCCCTATCCGAGTGAGGGTAACCGAAAATGCTTTAACTTACCCCCTTAACCGAAGGAGGATAAGAAATTTTTTGCCGGGTTACCCCCCTACCCGAGTGAAGGTAATCGAAAATGCTTTAACTTACCCCCTTAACCAAAGGAAGATAAGAAATTTTTTGCCGAGTTACCCCCCTATCCGAGTGAGGGTAACCGAAAATGCTTTAACTTACCCCCCTTAACCGAAGGAGGATAAGAAATTTTTTGCCGAGTTACCCCCCTATCCGAGTGAGGGTAACCGAAAATGCTTTAACTTACCCCCCTTAACCGATGGAGGATAAGAAATTTTTTGCCGAGTTAGCCCCTTATCCGAGTGAGGGTAACCGAAAATGCTTTAACTTACCCCCCTTAACCGAAGGTGGATAAGAAATTTTTTGCCGAGTTACCCCCCTATCCGAGTGAGGGTAACCGAAAAATATTTAACTTACCCCCCTTAACCGAAGGAGGATAAGAAATTTTTTGCCGAGTTACCCCCCTATCCGAGTGAGGGTAACCGAAAATGCTTTAACTTACCCCCCTTAACCGAAGGAGGATAAGAAATATTTTGCCGAGTTACCCCCCTATCCGAGTGACGCTAACCGAAAAAGTTTTATGCCGAGTTACCCAATATCCGAGTGAGGGTAACCGAAAAAGTTTTAACTTACCCCCCTTAACTGAAGGAGGATAAGAAATTTTTTGCCGGGTTACCCCCCTATCCGAGTGAGGGTAACCGAAAATGCTTTAAGTACCCCCTTAACCGAAGGAGGATAAGAAATTTTTTTCCGGGTTACCCCCCTACCCGAGTGAAGGTAATCGAAAATGCTTTAACTTACCCCCCTTAAACAAAGGAGGATAAGAAATTTTTTGCCGAGTTACCCCCCTATCCGAGTGAGGGTAAGCGAAAAAGATTTAACTTACCCCCCTTAACCGAAGGAGGATAAAAAAAATTTTTCCGGGTAACCCACTATCCGAGTGAGGGTAACCGAAAATGCTTTAACTTACCCCCCTTAACCGAAGGAGGATAAGAAATTTTTTGCCGAGTTACCCCCCTATCATAGTAAGGGTAACCGAAAAAGATTTAACTTACCCCCCTTAACCGAAGGAGGATAAGAAATTTTTTGCCAGGTTACCCCCCTATCCGAGTGAGGGTAATCGAAAATGCTTTAACTTACACCCCTTAACCGAAGGAGGATAAGAAATATTTTGCCGAGTTACCCCCCTATCCGAGTGAGGGTAACCGAAAAAGTTTTAACTTACCCCCCTTAACCGAAGGAGGATAAGAAATATTTTGCCGGGTTAACCCCCTATCCGAGTGAGGGTAACCGAAAATGCTCTAACTTACCCCCCTTAACCGAAGGAGGATAAAAAAATTTTTGCCGGGTTACCCCCATACCCGAGTGAGGGTAACCGAAAATGCTTTAACTTACCACCCTTAACCGAAGGAGGATAAGAAATTTTTTGCCGGGTTACCCCCCTACCCGAGTGAAGGTAACCGAAAATGCTTTAACTTACCCCCCTTAACCGAAGGAGGATAAGAAATTTTTTGCCGAGTTACCCCCCTATTCGAGTGAGGGTAACCGAAAATGCTTTAACTTACCCCCCTTAACCGAAGGAGGATAAGAAATTTTTTGCCGAGTTAGCCACTTATCCGAGTGAGGGTAACCAAAAATGCTTTAACTTACCCCCCTTAACCGAAGGAGGATAAAATTTTTTTTGCCGAGTTACCCCCCTATCCGAGTGAGGGAAACCGAAAAAGATTTAACTTACCCCCTATAACCGAAGGAGGATAAGAAATTTTTTGCCGGGTTACCCCCCATCCGAGTGAGGGTAACCGAAAATGCTTTAACTTACCCCCCTTAACCGAAGGAGGATAAGAAATTTTTTGCCGAGTTACCCCCCTATCCGGGTGAGGGTAACCGAAAAAATTTTATGCCGAGTTACCCCCCGATCCGAGTGAGGGTAACCGAAAAAGTTTTAACTTACCCCCCTTAACCGAAGGAGGATAAGAAATTTTTTGCCGAGTTACCCCCCTATCCGAGTGAGGGTAACCGAAAATGCTTTAACTTACCCCCCTTAACCGAAGGAGGATAAGAAATTTTTTGCCGAGTTACCCCCCTATCCGAGTGACGCTAAACGAAAAAGTTTTATGCCGAGTTACCCCCTATCCGAGTGAGGGTAACCGAAAAAGTTTTAACTTACCCCCCTTAACTGGAGGACGATAAGAAATTTTTTGCCAGGTTACCCCCCTATCCGAGTGAGGGTAACCGAAAGTGCTTTAAGTACCCCCCTTAACCGAAGGAGGATAAGAAATTTTTTTCCGGGTTACCCCTACCCGAGTGAAGGTAATCGAAAATGCTTTAACTTACCCCCCTTAACCAAAGGAGGATAAGAAATTTTTTGCCGAGTTACCCCCTTATCCGAGTGAGGGTAACCGAAAATGCTTTAACTTACCCCCCTTAACCGTAGGAGGATAAGTAATTTTTTGCCGAGTTACCCCCCTATCCAAGTGAAGGTAACCGAAAAAGTTTTAACTTACCCCACTTAACCGAAGGAGGATAAGAAATATTTTGCCGGGTTAACCCCCTATCCGAGTGAGGGTAACCGAAAATGCTCTAACTTACCCCCCTTAACCGAAGGAGGATAAAAAAAATTTTGCCGGGTTACCGCCATACCCGAGTGAGGGTAACCGAAAATGCTTTAACTTACCCCCCTTAACCGAAGGAGGATAAGAAATTTTTTGCCGGGTTACCCCCCTACCCGAGTGAAGGTAACCGAAAATGCTTTAACTTACTCCCCTTAACCGAAGGAGGATAAGAAATTTTTTGCCGAGTTACCCCCCTATTCGAGTGAGGGTAACCGAAAATGCTTTAATTTACCCCCCTTAACCGAAGGAGGATAAGAAATTTTTTGCCGAGTTAGCCACTTATCCGAGTGAGGGTAACCAAAAATGCTTTAACTTACCCCCCTTAACCGAAGGAGGATAAATTTTTTTTTGCCGAGTTACCCCCCTATCCGAGTGAGGATAACCGAAAAAGATTTAACTTACCCCCTATAACCGAAGGAGGATAAGAAATTTTTTGCTGGGTTACCCCCCATCCGAGTGAGGGTAACCGAAAATGCTTTAACTTACCCCCCTTAACCGAAGGAGGATAAGAAATTTTTTGCCGAGTTACCCCCCTATCCGGGTGAGGGTAACCGAAAAAATTTATGCCGAGTTACCCCCCGATCCGAGTGAGGGTAACCGAAAAAGTTTTAACTTACCCCACTTAACCGAAGGAGGATAAGAATTTTTTTGCCGGGTTACCCCCCTATCCGAGTGAGGGTAACCGAAAATGCTTTAACTTACCCCCCTTAACCGAAGGAGGATAAGAAATTTTTTGCCGAGTTACCCCCCTATCCGAGTGAGGGTAACCGAAAATGCTTTAACTTACCCCCCTTAACCGAAGGAGGATAAGAAATTTTTTGCCGAGTTACCCCACTATCCGAGTGACGCTAACCGAAAAAGTTTTATGCCGAGTTACCCCCTATCCGAGTTAGGGTAACCGAAAAAGTTTTTACTTACCCCCCTTAACTGAAGGAGGATAAGAAATTTTTTGCCGGGTTACCCCCCTATCCGAGTGAGGGTAACCGAAAATGCTTTAAGTACCCCCCTTAACCGAAGGAGGATAAGAAATTTTTTTCCGGGTTACCCCCCTACCCGAGTGAAGGTAATCGAAAATGCTTTAACTTACCCCCCTTAACGAAAGGAGGATAAGAAATTTTTTGCCGAGTTACCCCCCTATCCGAGTGAGGGTAACCGAAAATGCTTTAACTTACCCCCCTTAACTGAAGGAGGATAAAAAATTTTTGCCGAGTTACCCCCCTATCCGAGTGAGGGTAACCGAAAATGCTTTAACTTACCACCCTTAACCGAAGGAGGATAAGAAATTTTTTGACGAGTTAGCCCCTTATCTGAGTGAGGGTAACCGAAAATGCTTTAACTTACCCCCCTTAACCGAAGGTGGATAAGAAATTTTTTGCCGAGTTACCCCTCTATCCGAGTGAGGGTAACTGAAAAATATTTAACTTACCCCCCTTAACCGAAGGAGGATAAGAAATGTTTTGCCGGGTTACCCCCCTATCCGAGTGAGGGTAACCGAAAATGCTTTAACTTACCCACCTTAACCGAAGGAGGATAAGAAATTTTTTGCCGAGTTACCCCCCTATCCGAGTGAGGGTAACCAAAAATGCTTTAACTTACCCCCCTTAACCGAAGGAGGATAAGAAATTTTTTGCCGAGTTACCCCCCTATCCGAGTGAGGGTAACCGAAAATGCTTTAACTTACACACCTTAACCGAAGGAGGATAAGAAATTTTTTGCCGAGTTACCCCCCTATCCGAGTGAGGGTAACCAAAAATGCTTTAACTTACCCCCCTTAACCAAAGGATAAGAAATTTTTTGCCGAGTTACCCCCCTATCCGAGTGAGGGTAACCGAAAATGCTTTAACTTACCCCCTTAACCGAATAAGGATATGAAATTTTTTGCCGAGTTACCCCCCTATCCGAGTGAGGGTAACCAAAAAAGTTTTATGCCGAGTTACCCCCTATCCGAGTGAGGTTAACCGAAAAAGTTTTAACTTACCCCCCTTAACCGAAGGAGGATAAGAAATTTTTTGCCGAGTTACCCCACAATCCGAGAGAGGGTAACCAAAAAAGTTTTATGCCGAGTTACCCCCTATCCGAGTGAGGGTAACCGAAAAAGTTTTAACTTACCCCCCTTAACCGAAGGAGGATAAGAAATTTTTTACCGAGTTACCCACCTATCCGAGTGAGGGTAACCGAAAATACTTTAACTTACCCCCCTTAAGCGAAGGAGCATAAGAAATTTTTTGCCGAGTTACCCCCTATCCGAGTGAGGGTAACCGAAAAAGTTTTATGCCGAGTTACCCCCCTTATCCGAGTTAGGGTAACCGAAAAAGTTTTAACTTACCCCCCTTAACCGAAGGAGGATAAGAAATTTTTTGCCGGGTTACCCCCCTATCCGAGTGAGGGTAACCGAAAATGCTTTAACTTACCCCCCTTAACCGAAGGAGGATAAGAAATTTTTTTCCGAGTTACCCCCTATCCAAGTGAGGGTAACCGAAAATGCTTTAACTTTCCCCCCTTAACCGAAGGAGGATAAGAAATTTTTTGCCGAGTTACCCCCTATCCGAGTGAGGGTAACCGAAAATGCTTTAACTTACCCCCCTTAACCGAAGGAGGATAAGAAATTTTTTGCCGAGTTACCCCCCTATCCGAGTGACACTAACCGAAAAAGTTTTATGCCGAGTTACCCAATATCCGAGTGAGGGTAACCGAAAAAGTTTTAACTTACCCCCCTTAACTGAAGGAGGATAAGAAATTTTTTGCCGGGTTAACCCCCTATCCGAGTGAGGGTAACCGAAAATGCTTTAAGTACCCCCCTTAACCGAAGGAGGATAAGAAATTTTTTTCCGGGTTACCCCCCTACCCGAGTGAAGGTAATCGAAAATGCTTTAACTTACCCCCCTTAACCAAAGGAGGATAAGAAATTTTTTGCCGAGTTACCCACCTATCCGAGTGAGGGTAACCGAAAATGCTTTAACTTACCCCCTTTAACCGAAGGAGGATAAGAAATTTTTTGCCGAGTTACCCCCCTATCCGAGTGAGGGTAACCGAAAATGCTTTAACTTACCACCCTTAACCGAAGGAGGATAAGAAATTTTTTGCCGAGTTAGCCCCTTATCTGAGTGAGGGTAACCGAAAATGCTTTAACTTACCCCCTTAACCGAAGGTGGAAAAGAAATTTTTTGCCGAGTTACCCCCCTATCCGAGTGAGGGTAACCGAAAAATATTTAACTTACCCCCCTTAACCGAAGGAGGATAAGAAATTTTTTGCCGAGTTACCCCCCTATCCGAGTGACGCTAACCGAAAAAGTTTTATGCCGAGTTACCCCCTATCCGAGTGAGGGTAACCGAAAAAAGTTTAATTTACCCCCCTTAACTGAAGGAGGATAAGAAATTTTTTGGCGGGTTACCCTTCTATCCGAATGAAGGTAACCGAAAATGCTTTAACTTACCCCCCTTAACCGAAGGAGGATAAGAAATTTTTTGCCGAGTTACCCCCCTATCCGGGTGAGGGTAACCGAAAAATTTTTATGCCGAGTTACCCCTTATCCGAGTGAGGGTAACCGAAAATGCTTTAACTTACCCCCTTAACCGAATGAGGATAAGAAATTTTTTGCCGAGTTACCCCCCTATCCGAGTGAGGGTAACCAAAAAAGTTTTATGCCGAGTTACCCCCTATCCGAGTAAGGGTAACCAAAAAAGTTTTAACTTACCCCCCTTAACCGAAGGAGGATAAGAAATTTTTTGCCGAGTTACCCCCCAATCCGAGTGAGGGTAACCAAAAAAGTTTTATGCCGCGTTACCCCCTATCCGAGTGAGGGTAACCGAAAAAGTTTTAACTTACCCCCCTTAACCGAAGGAGGATAAGAAATTTTTTAACGAGTTACCCCCCTATCCGAGTGAGGGTAACCGAAAATACTTTAACTTACCCCCCTTAAGCGAAGGACGAAAAGAAATTTTTTGCCGAGTTACCCCCTATCCGAGTGAGGGTAACCGAAAATGTTTTATACCGAGTTACCCCCCTTATCCGAGTGAGGGTAACCGAAAAAGTTTTAACTTACACCCCTTAACCGAAGGAGGATAAGAAATTTTTTGCCGGTTTACCACCCTACCCGAGTGAAGGTAACCGAAAATGCTTTAACTTACTCCCCTTAACCGAAGGAGGATAAGAAATTTTTTGCCGAGTTACCCCCCTATTCGAGTGAGGGTAACCGAAAATGCTTTAATTTACCCCCCTTAACCGAAGGAGGATAAGAAATTTTTTGCCGAGTTAGCCACTTATCCGAGTGAGGGTAACCAAAAATGCTTTAACTTACCCCCCTTAATCGAAGGAGGATAAAATTTTTTTTGCCGAGTTACCCCCCTATCCGAGTGAGGGTAACCGAAATAGATTTAACTTACCCCCTATAACCGAAGGAGGATAAGAAATTTTTTGCCGGGTTACCCCCCATCCGAGTGAGGGTAACCGAAAATGCTTTAACTTACCCCCCTTAACCGAAGGAGGATAAGAAATTTTTTGCCGAGTTACCCCCCTATCCGGGTGAGGGTAACCGAAAAATTTTTATGCCGAGTTACCCCCCGATCCGAGTGAGGGTAACCGAAAAAGTTTTAACTTACCCCGCTTAACCGAAGGAGGATAAGAAATTTTTTGCCGGGTTAGCCCCCTATCCGAGTGAGGGTAACCGAAAATGCTTTAACTTACCCCCCTTAACCGAAGGAGGATAAGAAATTTTTTGCCGAGTTACCCCCCTATCCGAGTGAGGGTAACCGAAAATGCTTTAACTTACCCCCCTTAACCGAAGGAGGATAAGAAATTTTTTGCCGGGTTACCCCCCATCCGAGTGAGGGTAACCGAAAATGCTTTAACTTACCCCCCTTAACCGAAGGAGGATAAGAAATTTTTTGCCGAGTTACCCCCCTATCCGGGTGAGGGTAACCGAAAAATTTTTATGCCGAGTTACCCCCCGATCCGAGTGAGGGTAACCGAAAAAGTTTTAACTTACCCCGCTTAACCGAAGGAGGATAAGAAATTTTTTGCCGGGTTAGCCCCCTATCCGAGTGAGGGTAACCGAAAAAGTTTTAACTTACCCCCCTTAACCGAAGGAGGATAAGAAATTTTTTAATGAGTTACCCCCCTATCCGAGTGAGGGTAACCGAAAATACTTTAACTTACCCCCCTTAAGCGAAGGACGAAAAGAAATTTTTTGCCGAGTTACCCCCTATCCGAGTGAGGGTAACCGAAAATGTTTTATACAGAGTTACCCCCCTTATCCGAGTTAGGGTAACCGAAAAAGTTTTAACTTACACCCCTTAACCGAAGGAGGATAAGAAATTTTTTGCCGGTTTACCACCCTACCCGAGTGAAGGTAACCGAAAATGCTTTAACTTACTCCCCTTAACCGAAGGAGTATAAGAAATTTTTTGCCGAGTTACCCCCCTATTCGAGTGAGGGTAACCGAAAATGCTTTAATTTACCCCCCTTAACCGAAGGAGGATAAGAAATTTTTTGCCGAGTTAGCCACTTATCCGAGTGAGGGTAACCAAAAATGCTTTAACTTACCCCCCTTAATCGAAGGAGGATAAAATTTTTTTTACCGAGTTACCCCCCTATCCGAGTGAGGGTAACCGAAATAGATTTAACTTACCCCCTATAACCGAAGGAGGGTAAGAAATTTTTTGCCGGGTTACCCCCCATCCGAGTGAGGGTAACCGAAAATGCTTTAACTTACCCCCCTTAACCGAAGGAGGATAAGAAATTTTTTGCCGAGTTACCCCCCTATCCGGGTGAGGGTAACCGAAAAATTTTTATGCCGAGTTACCCCCCGATCCGAGTGAGGGTAACCGAAAAAGTTTTAACTTACCCCGCTTAACCGAAGGAGGATAAGAAATTTTTTGCCGGGTTAGCCCCCTATCCGAGTGAGGGTAACCGAAAATGCTTTAACTTACCCCCCTTAACCGAAGGAGGATAAGAAATTTTTTGCCGAGTTACCCCCTATCCGAGTGAGGGTAACCGAAAAAGTTTTATGCCGAGTTACCCCCCTATCCGAGTGAGGGTAACTGAAAAAGTTTTAACTTACCCCCCTTAACCGATGGAAGATAAGAAATTTTTTGCCGGGTTACCCCCCTATCCGAGTGAGGGTAACCGAAAATGCTTTAACTTACCCCCCTTAACCGAAGGAGGATAAGAAATTTTTTGCCGAGTTACCCCCCTATCCGAGTGACGGTAACCGAAAAAGTTTTATGCCGAGTTACCCCCTATCCGAGTGAGGGTAACCGAAAAAGTTTTAACTTACCCTCCTTAACTGAAGGAGGATAAGAAATTTTTTGCCGGGTTACCCCCCTATCCGAGTGAGGGTAACCGAAAATGCTTTAACTTACCCCCTTAACCAAAGGAGGATAAGAAATTTTTTGCCGGGTTACCCCCCTACCCGAGTGAAGGTAATCGAAAATGCTTTAACTTACCCCCCTTAACCAAAGGAAGATAAGAAATTTTTTGCCGAGTTACCCCCCTATCCGAGTGAGGGTAACCGAAAATGCTTTAACTTACCCCCCTTAACCGAAGGAGGATAAGAAATTTTTTGCCGAGTTACCCCCCTATCCGAGTGAGGGTAACCGAAAATGCTTTAACTTACCCCCCTTAACCGAAGGAGGATAAGAAATTTTTTGCCGAGTTACCCCCCTATCCGAGTGAGGGTAACCGAAAATGCTTTAACTTACCCCCCTTAACCGAAGGTGGATAAGAAATTTTTTGCCGAGTTACCCCCCTATCCGAGTGAGGGTAACCGAAAAATATTTAACTTACCCCCCTTAACCGAAGGAGGATAAGAAATTTTTTGCCGAGTTACCCCCCTATCCGAGTGAGGGTAACCGAAAATGCTTTAACTTACCCCCTTAACCGAAGGAGGATAAGAAATTTTTTGCCGAGTTACCCCCCTATCCGAGTGACGCTAACCGAAAAAGTTTTATGCCGTGTTACCCAATATCCGAGTGAGGGTAACCGAAAAAGTTTTAACTTACCCCCCTTAACTGAAGGAGGATAAGAAATTTTTTGCCGGGTTACCCCCCTATCCGAGTGAGGGTAACCGAAAATGCTTTAAGTACCCCCCTTAACCGAAGGAGGATAAGAAATTTTTTTCCGGGTTACCCCCCTACCCGAGTGAAGGTAATTGAAAATGCTTTAACTTACCCCCCTTAACCAAAGGAGGATAAGAAATTTTTTGCCGAGTTACCCCCCTATCCGAGTGAGGGTAAGCGAAAAAGATTTAACTTACCCCCCTTAACCGAAGGAGGATAAAAAAAAATTTTCCGGGTAACCCACTATCCGAGTGAGGGTAACCGAAAATGCTTTAACTTACCCCCCTTAACCGAAGGAGGATAAGAAATTTTTTGCCGAGTTACCCCCCTATCATAGTAAGGGTAACCGAAAAAGATTTAACTTACCCCCCTTAATCGAAGGAGGATAAGAAATTTTTTGCCAGGTTACCCCCCTATCCGAGTGAGGGTAATCGAAAATGCTTTAACTTACACCCCTTAACCGAAGGAGGATAAGAAATATTTTGCCGAGTTACCCCCCTATCCGAGTGAGGGTAACCGAAAAAGTTTTAACTTACCCCCCTTAACCGAAGGAGGATAAGAAATATTTTGCCGGGTTAACCCCCTATCCGAGTGAGGGTAACCGAAAATGCTCTAACTTACCCCCCTTAACCGAAGGAGGATAAAAAAATTTTTGCCGGGTTACCCCCATACCCGAGTGAGGGTAACCGAAAATGCTTTAACTTACCACCCTTAACCGAAGGAGGATAAGAAATTTTTTGCCGGGTTACCCCCTACCCGAGTGAAGGTAACCGAAAATGCTTTAACTTACCCCCCTTAACCGAAGGAGGATAAGAAATTTTTTGCCGAGTTACCCCCCTATTCGAGTGAGGGTAACCGAAAATGCTTTAACTTACCCCCCTTAACCGAAGGAGGATAAGAAATTTTTTGCCGAGTTAGCCACTTATCCGAGTGAGGGTAACCAAAAATGCTTTAACTTACCCCCCTTAACCGAAGGAGGATAAAATTTTTTTTGCCGAGTTACCCCCCTATCCGAGTGAGGGTAACCGAAAAAGATTTAACTTACCCCCTATAACCGAAGGAGGATAAGAAATTTTTTGCCGGGTTACCCCCCATCCGAGTGAGGGTAACCGAAAATGCTTTAACTTACCCCCCTTAACCGAAGGAGGATAAGAAATTTTTTGCCGAGTTACCCCCCTATCCGGGTGAGGGTAACCGAAAAAATTTTATGCCGAGTTACCCCCCGATCCGAGTGAGGGTAACCGAAAAAGTTTTAACTTACCCCCCTTAACCGAAGGAGGATAAGAAATTTTTTGCCGGGTTACCCCCCTATCCGAGTGAGGGTAACCGAAAATGCTTTAACTTACCCCCCTTAACCGAAGGAGGATAAGAAATTTTTTGCCGAGTTACCCCCCTATCCGACTGAGGGTAACCGAAAATGCTTTAACTTACCCCCCTTAACCGAAGGAGGATAAGAAATTTTTGCCGAGTTACCCCCCTATCCGAGTGACGCTAACCGAAAAAGTTTTATGCCGAGTTACCCCCCTATCCGAGTGAGGGTAACCGAAAAAGTTTTAACTTACCCCCTATAACCGAAGGAGGATAAGAAATTTTTTGCCGGGTTACCCCCCATCCGAGTGAGGGTAACCGAAAATGCTTTAACTTACCCCCCTTAACCGAAGGAGGATAAGAAATTTTTTGCCGAGTTACCCCCCTATCCGGGTGAGGGTAACCGAAAAAATTTTATGCCGAGTTACCCCCCGATCCGAGTGAGGGTAACCGAAAAAGTTTTAACTTACCCCCCTTAACTGGAGGACGATAAGAAATTTTTTGCCAGGTTACCCCCCTATCAGAGTGAGGGTAACCGAAAGTGCTTTAAGTACCCCCCTTAACCGAAGGAGGATAAGAAATTTTTTCCGGGTTACCCCTACCCGAGTGAAGGTAATCGAAAATGCTTTAACTTACCCCCCTTAACCAAAGGAGGATAAGAAATTTTTTGCCGAGTTACCCCCTTATCCGAGTGAGGGTAACCGAAAATGCTTTAACTTACCCCCCTTAACCGAAGGAGGATAAGAAATTTTTTGCCGAGTTACCCCCCTATCCAAGTGAGGGTAACCGAAAAAGTTTTAACTTACCCCACTTAACCGAAGGAGGATAAGAAATATTTTGCCGGGTTAACCCCCTATCCGAGTGAGGGTAACCGAAAATGCTCTAACTTACCCCCCTTAACCGAAGGAGGATAAAAAAAATTTTGCCGGGTTACCCCCATACCCGAGTGAGGGTAACCGAAAATGCTTTAACTTACCCCCCTTAACCGAAGGAGGATAAGAAATTTTTTTCCGGGTTACCCCCCTACCCGAGTGAAGGTAACCGAAAATGCTTTAACTTACTCCCCTTAACCGAAGGAGGATAAGAAATTTTTTGCCGAGTTACCCCCCTATTCGAGTGAGGGTAACCGAAAATGCTTTAATTTACCCCCCTTAACCGAAGGAGGATAAGAAATTTTTTGCCGAGTTAGCCACTTATCCGAGTGAGGGTAACCAAAAATGCTTTAACTTACCCCCCTTAACCGAAGGAGGATAAATTTTTTTTTGCCGAGTTACCCCCCTATCCGAGTGAGGGTAACCGAAAAAGATTTAACTTACCCCCTATAACCGAAGGAGGATAAGAAATTTTTTGCTGGGTTACCCCCCATCCGAGTGAGGGTAACCGAAAATGCTTTAACTTACCCCCCTTAACCGAAGGAGGATAAGAAATTTTTTGCCGAGTTACCCCCCTATCCGGGTGAGGGTAACCGAAAAAATTTATGCCGAGTTACCCCCCAATCCGAGTGAGGGTAACCGAAAAAGTTTTAACTTACCCCACTTAACCGAAGGAGGATAAGAAATTTTTTGCCGGGTTACCCCCCTATCCGAGTGAGGGTAACCGAAAATGCTTTAACTTACCCCCCTTAACCGAAGGAGGATAAGAAATTTTTTGCCGAGTTACCCCCCTATCCGAGTGAGGGTAACCGAAAATGCTTTAACTTACCCCCCTTAACCGAAGGACGATAAGAAATTTTTTGCCGAGTTACCCCACTATCCGAGTGACGCTAACCGAAAAAGTTTTATGCCGAGTTACCCCCTATCCGAGTTAGGGTAACCGAAAAAGTTTTTACTTACCCCCCTTAACTGAAGGAGGATAAGAAATTTTTTGCCGGGTTACCCCCCTATCCGAGTGAGGGTAACCGAAAATGCTTTAAGTACCCCCCTTAACCGAAGGAGGATAAGAAATTTTTTTCCGGGTTACCCCCCTACCCGAGTGAAGGTAATCGAAAATGCTTTAACTTACCCCCCTTAACGAAAGGAGGATAAGAAATTTTTTGCCGAGTTACCCCCTATCCGAGTGAGGGTAACCGAAAATGCTTTAACTTACCCCCCTTAACTGAAGGAGGATAAAAAAAATTTTGCCGAGTTACCCCCCTATCCAAGTGAGGGTAACCGAAAATGCTTTAACTTACCACCCTTAACCGAAGGAGGATAAGAAATTTTTTGACGAGTTAGGCCCTTATCTGAGTGAGGGTAACCGAAAATGCTTTAACTTACCCCCCTTAACCGAAGGTGGATAAGAAATTTTTTGCCGAGTTACCCCTCTATCCGAGTGAGGGTAACTGAAAAATATTTAACTTACCCCCCTTAACCGAAGGAGGATAAGAAATTTTTTGCCGGGTTACCCCCCTATCCGAGTGAGGGTAACCGAAAATGCTTTAACTTACCCACATTAACCGAAGGAGGATAAGAAATTTTTGGCCGAGTTACCCCCCTATCCGAGTGAGGGTAACCAAAAATGCTTTAACTTACCCCCCTTAACCAAAGGAGGATAAGAAATTTTTTGCCGAGTTACCCCCCTATCCGAGTGAGGGTAACCGAAAATGCTTTAACTTACCCACCTTAACCGAAGGAGGATAAGAAATTTTTTGCCGAGTTACCCCCCTATCCGAGTGAGGGTAACCAAAAATGCATAAACTTACCCCCCTTAACCAAAGGATAAGAAATTTTTTGCCGAGTTACCCCCCTATCCGAGTGAGGGTAACCGAAAATGCTTTAACTTACCCCCTTAACCGAATAAGGATATGAAATTTTTTGCCGAGTTACCCCCCTATCCGAGTGAGGGTAACCAAAAAATTTTTATGCCGAGTTACCCCCTATCCGAGTGAGGTTAACCGAAAAAGTTTTAACTTACCCCCCTTAACCGAAGGAGGATAAGAAATTTTTTGCCGAGTTACCCCACAATCCGAGAGAGGGTAACCAAAAAAGTTTTATGCCGAGTTACCCCCTATCCGAGTGAGGGTAACCGAAAAAGTTTTAACTTACCCCCCTTAACCGAAGGAGGATAAGAAATTTTTTACCGAGTTACCCACCTATCCGAGTGAGGGTAACCGAAAATACTTTAACTTACCCCCCTTAAGCGAAGGAGCATAAGAAATTTTTTGCCGAGTTACCCCCTATCCGAGTGAGGGTAACCGAAAAAGTTTTATGCCGAGTTACCCCCCTTATCCGAGTTAGGGTAACCGAAAAAGTTTTAACTTACCCCCTTAACCGAAGGAGGATAAGAAATTTTTTGCCGGGTTACCCCCCTATCCGAGTGAGGGTAACCGAAAATGCTTTAACTTACCCCCCTTAACCGAAGGAGGATAAGAAATTTTTTTCCGAGTTACCCCCTAGCCAAGTGAGGGTAACCGAAAATGCTTTAACTTTCCCCCCTTAACCGAAGGAGGATAAGAAATTTTTTGCCGAGTTACCCCCTATCCGAGTGACGGTAACCGAAAATGCTTTAACTTACCCCCCTTAACCGAAGGAGGATAAGAAATTTTTTGCCGAGTTACCCCCCTATCCGAGTGACACTAACCGAAAAAGTTTTATTCCGAGTTACCCAATATCCGAGTGAGGGTAACCGAAAAAGTTTTAACTTACCCCCCTTAACTGAAGGAGGATAAGAAATTTTTTGCCGGGTTACCCCCCTATCCGAGTGAGGGTAACCGAAAATGCTTTAAGTACCCCCCTTAACCGAAGGAGGATAAGAAATTTTTTTCCGGGTTACCCCCCTACCCGAGTGAAGGTAATCGAAAATGCTTTAACTTACCCCCCTTAACCAAAGGAGGATAAGAAATTTTTTGCCGAGTTACCCCCCTATCCGAGTGAGGGTAACCGAAAATGCTTTAACTTACCCCCTTTAACCGAAGGAGGATAAGAAATTTTTTGCCGAGTTACCCCCCTATCCGAGTGAGGGTAACCGAAAATGCTTTAACTTACCACCCTTAACCGAAGGAGGATAAGAAATTTTTTGCCGAGTTAGCCCCTTATCTGAGTGAGGGTAACCGAAAATGCTTTAACTTACCCCCTTAACCGAAGGTGGAAAAGAAATTTTTTGCCGAGTTACCCCCCTATCCGAGTGAGGGTAACCGAAAAATATTTAACTTACCCCCCTTAACCGAAGGAGGATAAGAAATTTTTTGCCGAGTTACCCCCCTATCCGAGTGACGCTAACCGAAAAAGTTTTATGCCGAGTTACCCCCTATCCGAGTGAGGGTAACCGAAAAATTTTTAACTTACCCCCCTTAACTGAAGGAGGATAAGAAATTTTTTGGCGGGTTACCCTTCTATCCGAATGAAGGTAACCGAAAATGCTTTAACTTACCCCCCTTAACCGAAGGAGGATAAGAAATTTTTTGCCGAGTTACTCCCTTATCCGAGTGAGGGTAACCGAAAATGCTTTAACTTACCCCCCTTAACCGAAGGAGGATAAGAAATTTTTTGCCGAGTTATCCCCCTATCCGAGTGAGGTTAACCGAAAATGCTTTAACTTACCCCCTTAACCGAATGAGGATAAGAAATTTTTTGCCGAGTTACCCCCCTATCCGAGTGAGGGTAACCAAAAAAGTTTATGCCGAGTTACCCCCTATCCGAGTAAGGGTAACCAAAAAAGTTTTAACTTACCCCCCTTAACCGAAGGAGGATAAGAAATTTTTTGCCGAGTTACCCCCCAATCCGAGTGAGGGTAACCAAAAAAGTTTTATGCCGCGTTACCCCCTATCCGAGTGAGGGTAACCGAAAAAGTTTTAACTTACCCCCCTTAACCGAAGGAGGATAAGAAATTTTTTAACGAGTTACCCCCCTATCCGAGTGAGGGTAACCGAAAATACTTTAACTTACCCCCCTTAAGCGAAGGACGAAAAGAAATTTTTTGCCGAGTTACCCCCTATCCGAGTGAGGGTAACCGAAAATGTTTTATACCGAGTTACCCCCTTATCCGAGTTAGGGTAACCGAAAAAGTTTTAACTTACACCCCTTAACCGAAGGAGGATAAGAAATTTTTTGCCGGTTTACCACCCTACCCGAGTGAAGGTAACCGAAAATGCTTTAACTTACTCCCCTTAACCGAAGGAGGATAAGAAATTTTTTGCCGAGTTACCCCCCTATTCGAGTGAGGGTAACCGAAAATGCTTTAATTTACCCCCCTTAACCGAAGGAGGATAAGAAATTTTTTGCCGAGTTAGCCACTTATCCGAGTGAGGGTAACCAAAAATGCTTTAACTTACCCCCCTTAATCGAAGGAGGATAAAATTTTTTTTGCCGAGTTACCCCCCTATCCGAGTGAGGGTAACCGAAATAGATTTAACTTACCCCTATAACCGAAGGAGGATAAGAAATTTTTTGCCGGGTTACCCCCCATCCGAGTGAGGGTAACCGAAAATGCTTTAACTTACCCCCCTTAACCGAAGGAGGATAAGAAATTTTTTGCCGAGTTACCCCCCTATCCGGGTGAGGGTAACCGAAAAATTTTTATGCCTAGTTACCCCCCGATCCGAGTTAGGGTAACCGAAAAAGTTTTAACTTACCCCGCTTAACCGAAGGAGGATAAGAAATTTTTTGCCGGGTTAGCCCCCTATCCGAGTGAGGGTAACCGAAAATGCTTTAACTTACCCCCCTTAACCGAAGGAGGATAAGAAATTTTTTGCCGAGTTACCCCCCTATCCGAGTGAGGGTAACAGAAAATGCTTTAACTTACCCCCCTTAACCGAAGGAGGATAAGAAATTTTTTGCCGAGTTACCCCACTATCCGAGTGACGCTAACCGAAAAAGTTTTATGCCGAGTTACCCCCTATCCGAGTGAGGGTAACCAAAAAGTTTTTACTTACCCCCCTTAACTGAAGGAGGATAAGAAATTTTTTGCCGGGTTACCCCCCTATCCGAGTGAGGGTAACCGAAAATGCTTTAAGTACCCCCCTTAACCGAAGGAGGATAAGAAATTTATTTCCGGGTTACCCCCCTACCCGAGTGAAGGTAATCGAAAATGCTTTAACTTACCCCCCTTAACCAAAGGAGGATAAGAAATTTTTTGCCGAGTTACCCCCCTATCCGAGTGAGGGTAACCGAAAATGCTTGAACTTAACCCCCTTAACCGAAGGAGGATAAAAATTTTTTTGCCGAGTTACCCCCTATCCGAGTGAGGGTAACCGAAAATGCTTTAACTTACCACCCTTAACCGAAGGAGGATAAGAAATTTTTTGCCGAGTTACCCCCCTATCCGAGTGAGGGTAACCAAAAATGCTTTAACTTACCCCCCTTAACCAAAGGAGGATAAGAAATTTTTTGCCGAGTTACCCCCCTATCCGAGTGAGGGTAACCGAAAATGCTTTAACTTACCCCCTTAACCGAATGAGGATAAGAAATTTTTTGCCGAGTTACCCCCCTATCCGAGTGAGGGTAACCAAAAAAGTTTTATGCCGAGTTACCCCCTATCCGAGTGAGTTTAACCGAAAAAGTTTTAACTTACCCCCCTTAACCGAAGGAGGATAAGAAATTTTTTGCCGAGTTACCCCACAATCCGAGAGAGGGTAACCAAAAAAGTTTTATGCCGAGTTACCCCCTATCCGAGTGAGGGTAACCGAAAAAGTTTTAACTTACCCCCCTTAACCGAAGGAGGATAAGAAATTTTTTGCCGAGTTACCCCCCAATCCGAGTGAGGGTAACCGAAAAAGTTTTATGCCGAGTTACCCCATATCCGAGTGAGGGTAACCGAAAAAGTTTTAACTTACCCCCCTTAACCGAAGGAGGATAAGAAATTTTTTACCGAGTTACCCCCCTATCCGAGTGAGGGTAACCGAAAATACTTTAACTTACCCCCCTTAAGCGAAGGAGGATAAGAAATTTTTTGCCGAGTTACCCCCTATCCGTGTGAGGGTAACCGAAAAAGTTTTAACTTACCCCCCTTAACCGAAGGAGGATAAGAAATTTTTTACCGAGTTACCCCCCTATCCGAGTGAGGGTAACCGAAAATTCTTTAACTTACCCCCCTTAACCGAAGGAGGATAAGAAATTTTTTGCCGAGTTACCCCCTATCCGAGTGAGGGTAACCGAAAAAGTTTTATGCCGAGTTACCCCCCTTATCCGAGTTAGGGTAACCGAAAAAGTTTTAACTTACCCCCCTTATTCGAAGGAGGATAATAAATTTTTTGCCGGGTTACCCCCCTACCCGAGTGAAGGTAACCGAAAATGCTTTAACTTACCCCCTTAACCGAAGGAGGATAAGAAATTTTTTGCCGAGTTACCCCCCTATCCGAGTGAGGGTAACCGAAAATGCTTTAACTTACCCCCCTTAACCGAAGGAGGATAAGAAATTTTTTGCCGAGTTAGCCCCTTATCCGAGTGAGGGTAACCGAAAATGCTTTAACTTACCCCCCATAACCGAATGAGGATAAGAAATTTTTGCGGAGTTACTCCCCTATACGAGTGAGGGTAACCGAAAAAGTTTTATGCCGAGTTACCCCCCTATCCGAGTGAGGGTAACTGAAAAAGTTTTAACTTACCCCCCTTAACCGATGGAAGATAAGAAATTTTTTGCCGGGTTACCCCCTTATCCGAGTGAGGGTAACCGAAAATGCTTTAACTTACCCCCTTAACCGAAGGAGGATAAGAAATTTTTTGCCGAGTTACCCCCCTATCCGAGTGACGGTAACCGAAAAAGTTTTATGCCGAGTTACCCCCTATCCGAGTGAGGGTAACCGAAAAAGTTTTAACTTACCCCCCTTAACTGAAGGAGGATAAGAAATTTTTTGCCGGGTTACCCCCATATCCGAGTGAGGGTAACCGAAAATGCTTTAACTTACCCCCCTTAACCGAAGGAGGATAAGAAATTTTTTTGCCGAGTTAGCCCCTTATCCGAGTGAGGGTAACCGAAAATGCTTTAACTTACCCCCCTTAACCGAAGGTGGATAAGAAATTTTTTGCCGAGTTACCCCCCTATCCGAGTGAGGGTAACCGAAAAATATTTAACTTACCCCCCTTAACCGAAGGAGGATAAGAAATTTTTTGCCGAGTTACCCCCCTATCCGAGTGAGGGTAACCGAAAATGCTTTAACTTACCCCCCTTAACCGAAGGAGGATAAGAAATTTTTTGCCGAGTTACCCCCCTATCCGAGTGACGCTAACCGAAAAAGTTTTATGCCGAGTTACCCAATATCCGAGTGAGGGTAACCGAAAAAGTTTTAACTTACCCCCCTTAACTGAAGGAGGATAAGAAATTTTTTGCCGGGTTACCCCCCTATCCGAGTGAGGGTAACCGAAAATGCTTTAAGTAACCCCCTTAACGAAGGAGGATAAGAAATTTTTTTCCGGGTTACCCCCTACCCGAGTGAAGGTAATCGAAAATGATTTAACTTACCCCCTTAACCAAAGGAGGATAAGAATTTTTTTGCCGAGTTACCCCCCTATCCGAGTGAGGGTAACCGAAAATGCTTTCTTACCCCCTTTAACCGAAGGAGGATAAGAAATTTTTTGCCCGAGTACCCCCCTATCCGAGTGAGGGTAACCGAAAATGCTTTAACTTACCACCCTTAACCGAAGGAGGATAAGAAATTTTTTGCCGAGTTAGCCCCTTATCTGAGTGAGGGTAACCGAAAATGCTTTAACTTACCCCCCTTAACCGAAGGTGGATAAAAATTTTTTGCCCAGTTACCCCCCTATCCGAGTGGGGTAACCAAAATATTTAACTTACCCCCTTAACCGAAGGAGGATAAGAAATTTTTTGCCGAGTTACCCCCCTATCCGAGTGACGCTAACCGAAAAAGTTTTATGCCGAGTTACCCCCTATCCGAGTGAGGGTAACCGAAAAAGTTTTAACTTACCCCCCTTAACAGAAGGAGGATAAGAAATTTTTTGCCGGGTTACCCTTCTATCCGAATGAAGGTAACCGAAAATGCTTTAACTTACCCCCCTTAACCGAAGGAGGATAAGAAATTTTTTGCCGAGTTTCCCCCCTATCCGAGTGAGGGTAACCGAAAATGCTTTAACTTACCCCCCTTAACCAAATGAGGATAAGAAATTTTTTGCCGAGTTACCCCCCTATCCGAGTGAGGGTAACCGAAAATGCTTTAACTTACCCCCTTAACCGAATGAGGATAAGAAATTTTTTGCCGAGTTACCCCCCTATCCGAGTGAGGGTAACCAAAAAAGTTTTATGCGAGTTACCCCCTATCCGAGTAAGGGTAACCGAAAAAGTTTTAACTTACCCCCCTTAACCGAAGGAGGATAAGAAATTTTTTGCCGAGTTACCCCCCAATCCGAGTGAGGGTAACCAAAAAAGTTTTATGCCGGTTACCCCCTATCCGAGTGAGGGTAACCGAAAAAGTTTTAACTTACCCCCTTAACCGAAGGAGGATAAGATATTTTTTAACGAGTTACCCCCCTATCCGAGTGAGGGTAACCGAAAATACTTTAACTTACCCCCCTTAAGCGAAGGACGATAAGAAATTTTTTGCCGAGTTACCCCCTATCCGAGTGAGGGTAACCGAAAAAGTTTTATACCGAGTTACCCCCCTTATCCGAGTTAGGGTAACCGAAAAAGTTTTAACTTACACCCCTTAACCGAAGGAGGATAAGAAACTTTTTGCCGGTTTACCACCCTATCCGAGTGAGGGTAACCGAAAATGCTTTAACTTACCCCCCTTAACCGAAGGAGGATAAGAAATTTTTTGCCGAGTTACCCCCTATCCGAGTGAGGGTAACCGAAAATGCTTTAACTTACCCCCCTTAACCGAAGGAGGATAAGAAATTTTTTGCCGAGTTACCCCCCTATCCGAGTGACGCTAACCGAAAAAGTTTTATGCCGAGTTACCCCCTATCCGAGTGAGGGTAACCGAAAAAGTTTTAACTTACCCCCCTTAACTAAAGGAGGATAAGAAATTTTTGCCGGGTTACCCTTCTATCCGAATGAAGGTAACCGAAAATGCTTTAACTTACCCCCCTTAACCGAAGGAGGATAAGAAATTTTTTGCCGAGTTACCCCCCTATCCGAGTGAGGGTAACCGAAAATGCTTTAACTTACCCCCCTTAACCGAAGGAGGATAAGAAATTTTTTGCCGAGTTACCCCCCTATCCGAATGAGGGTAACCGAAAATGCTTTAACTTACCCCCCTTAACCGAAGGAGGATAAGAAATTTTTTGCCGAGTTACCCCCCTATCCGAGTGAGGGTAACCGAAAATGCTTTAACTTACCCCCTTAACCGAATGAGGATAAGAAATTTTTTGCCGAGTTACCCCCCTATCCGAGTGAGGGTAACCAAAAAAGTTTTATGCCGAGTTACCCCCTATCCGAGTAAGGGTAACCGAAAAAGTTTTAACTTACCCCCCTTAACCGAAGGAGGATAAGAAATTTTTGCCGAGTTACCCCCCAATCCGAGTGAGTTTAACCATAAAAGTTTTATGCCGCGTTACCCCCTATCCGAGTGAGGGTAACCGAAAAAGTTTTAACTTAACCCCCTTAACCGAAGGAGGATAAGATATTTTTTAACGAGTTACCCCCCTATCCGAGTGAGGGTAACCGAAAATACTTTAACTTACCCCCCTTAAGCGAAGGACGATAAGAAATTTTTTGCCGAGTTACCCCCTATCCGAGTGAGGGTAACCGAAAAAGTTTTATACCGAGTTACCCCCCTTATCCGAGTTAGGGTAACCGAAAAAGTTTTAACTTACACCCCTTAACCGAAGGAGGATAAGAAATTTTTTGCCGGTTTACCACCCTATCCGAGTGAGGGTAACCGAAAATGCTTTAACTTACCCCCCTTAACCGAAGGAGGATAAGAAATTTTTTGCCGAGTTACCCCCTATCCGAGTGAGGGTAACCGAAAATGCTTTAACTTACCCCCTTAACCGAAGGAGGATAAGAAATTTTTTGCCGAGTTACCCTCCTATCCGAGTGACGCTAACCGAAAAAGTTTTATGCCGAGTTACCCCCTATCCGAGTGAGGGTAACCGAAAAAGTTTTAACTTACCCCCTTAACTGAAGGAAGATAAGAAATTTTTTGCCGGGTTATCCTTCTATCCGAATGAAGGTAACCAAAAATGCTTTAACTTACCCCCCTTAACCGAAGGAGGATAAGAAATTTTTTTCCGGGTTACCCCCCTACCCGAGTGAAGGTAATCGAAAATGCTTTAACTTACCCCCCTTAACCAAAGGAGGATAAGAAATTTTTTGCCGAGTTACCCCCCTATCCGAGTGAGGGTAACCGAAAATGCTTAAACTTACCCACCTTAACAGAAGGAGGATAAGAAATTTTTTGCCGAGTTACCCCCCTATCCGAGTGAGGGTAACCGAAAATGCTTTAACTTACCACCCTTAACCGAAGGAGGATAAGAAATTTTTTGCCAAGTTAGCCCCTTATCTGAGTGAGGGTAACCGAAAAATATTTAACTTACCCCCCTTAACCGAAGGAGGATAAGAAATTTTTTGCCGGGTTACCCCCCTATCCGAGTGAGTGTAACCGAAAATGCTTTAACTTACCCACCTTAACCGAAGGAGAATAAGAAATTTTTTGCCGAGTTACCCCCCTATCCGAGTGAGGGTAACCAAAAATGCTTTAACTTACCCACCTTAACCAAAGGAGGATAAGAAATTTTTTGCCGAGTTACCCCCCTATCCGAGTGAGGGTAACCGAAAATGCTTTAACTTACCCCCTTAACCGAAGGAGGATAAGAAATTTTTTGCCGAGTTACCCCCCTATCCGAGTGAGGGTAACCAAAAATTTTTATGCCGAGTTACCCCCTATCCGAGTGAGGGTAACCGAAAAAGTTTTAACTTACCCCCCTTAACCGAAGGAGGATAAGAAATTTTTTGCCGAGTTACCCCCAATCCGAGTGAGGGTAACCGAAAAAGTTTTATGCCGAATTACCCCCTATCCGAGTGAGGGTAACCAAAAAAGTTTTATGCCGAGTTACCCCATATCCGAGTGAGGGTAACCGAAAAAGTTTTAACTTACCCCCCTTAACCGAAGGAGGATAAGAAATTTTTTACCGAGTTACCCCCCTATCCGAGTGAGGGTAACCGAAAATACTTTAACTTACCCCCTTAACCGAAGGAGGATAAGAAATTTTTTGCCGAGTTACCCCCTATCCGAGTGAGGGTAACCGAAAATGCTTTAACTTACCCCCCTTAACCGAAGGAGGATAAGAAATTTTTTGCCCAGTTACCCTCCTATCCGAGTGACGCTAACCGAAAAAGTTTTATGCGAGTTACCCCCTATCCGAGTGAGGGTAACCGAAAAAGTTTTAACTTACCCCCCTTAACTGAAGGAAGATAAGAAATTTTTTGCCGGGTTACCCTTCTATCCGAATGAAGGTAACCAAAAATGCTTTAACTTACCCCCCTTAACCGAAGGAGGATAAGAAATTTTTTTCCGGGTTACCCCCCTACCGAGTGAAGGTAATCGAAAATGCTTTAACTTACCCCCCTTAACCAAAGGAGGATAAGAAATTTTTTGCCGAGTTACCCCCTATCCGAGTGAGGGTAACCGAAAATGCTTTAACTTACCCACCTTAACAGAAGGAGGATAAGAAATTTTTTGCCGAGTTACCCCCCTATCCGAGTGAGGGTAACCGAAAATGCTTTAACTTACCACCCTTAACCGAAGGAGGATAAGAAATTTTTTGCCAAGTTAGCCCCTTATCTGAGTGAGGGTAACCGAAAATATTTAACTTACCCCCCTTAACCGAAGGAGGATAAGAAATTTTTTGCCGGGTTACCCCCCTATCCTAGTGAGTGTAACCGAAAATGCTTTAACTTACCCACCTTAACCGAAGGAGAATAAGAAATTTTTTGCCGAGTTACCCCCCTATCCGAGTGAGGGTAACCAAAAATGCTTTAACTTACCCACCTTAACCAAAGGAGGATAAGAAATTTTTTGCCGAGTTACCCCCCTATCCGAGTGAGGGTAACCGAAAATGCTTTAACTTACCCCCTTAACCGAAGGAGGATAAGAAATTTTTTGCCGAGTTACCCCCCTATCCGAGTGAGGGTAACCAAAAAATTTTTATGCCGAGTTACCCCCTATCCGAGTGAGGGTAACCGAAAAAGTTTTAACTTACCCCCCTTAACCGAAGGAGGATAAGAAATTTTTTGCCGAGTTACCCCCCAATCCGAGTGAGGGTAACCGAAAAAGTTTTATGCCGAATTACCCCCTATCCGAGTGAGGGTAACCAAAAAAGTTTTATGCCGAGTTACCCCATATCCGAGTGAGGGTAACCGAAAAAGTTTTAACTTACCCCCCTTAACCGAAGGAGGATAAGAAATTTTTTACCGAGTTACCCCCCTATCCGAGTGAGGGTAACCGAAAATACTTTAACTTACCCCCCTTAAGCGAAGGAGGATAAGAAATTTTTTGCCGAGTTACCCCCTATCCGAGTGAGGGTAACCGAAAAAGTTTTATGCCGAGTTACCCCATATCCGAGTGAGGGTAACCGAAAAAGTTTTAACTTACCCCCCTTAACCGAAGGAGGATAAGAAATTTTTTACCGAGTTACCCCCCAATCCGAGTGAGGGTAACCGAAAATACTTTAACTTACCCCCCTTAACCGAAGGAGGATAAGAAATTTTTTGCCGAGTTACCCCCTATCCGAGTGAGGGTAACCGAAAAAGTTTTATGCCGAGTTACCCCCCTTATCCGAGTTAGGGTAACCGAAAAAGTTTTAACTTACCCCCCTTATTCGAAGGAGGATAATAAATTTTTTGCCGGGTTACCCCCCTACCCGAGTGAAGGTAACCGAAAATGCTTTAACTTACCCCCCTTAACCGAAGGAGGATAAGAAATTTTTTGCCGAGTTACCCCCCTATCCGAGTGAGGGTAACCGAAAATGCTTTAACTTACCCCCCTTAACCGAAGGAGGATAAGAAATTTTTTGCCGAGTTAGCCCCTTATCCGAGTGAGGGTAACCGAAAATGCTTTAACTTACCCCCCATAACCGAATGAGGATAAGAAATTTTTTGCCGAGTTACTCCCCTATACGAGTGAGGGTAACCGAAAAAGTTTTATGCCGAGTTACCCCCCTATCCGAGTGAGGGTAACTGAAAAAGTTTTAACTTACCCCCTTAACCGATGGAAGATAAGAAATTTTTTGCCGGGTTACCCCCTTATCCGAGTGAGGGTAACCGAAAATGCTTTAACTTACCCCCCTTAACCGAAGGAGGATAAGAAATTTTTTGCCGAGTTACCCCCCTATCCGAGTGACGGTAACCGAAAAAGTTTTATGCCGAGTTACCCCCTATCCGAGTGAGGGTAACCGAAAAAGTTTTAACTTACCCCCCTTAACTGAAGGAGGATAAGAAATTTTTTGCCGGGTTACCCCCCTATCCGAGTGAGGGTAACCGAAAATGCTTTAACTTACCCCCTTAACCGAAGGAGGATAAGAAATTTTTTGCCGGGTTACCCCCCTACCCGAGTGAAGGTAATCGAAAATGCTTTAACTTACCCCCCTTAACCGAAGGAGGATAAGAAATTTTTTGCCGAGTTACCCCCCTATCCGAGTGAGGGTAACCGAAAAAGTTTTATGCCGAGTTACCCCCCGTATCCGAGTTAGGGTAACCGAAAAAGTTTTAACTTACCCCCCTTATTCGAAGGAGGATAATAAATTTTTTGCCGGGTTACCCCCCTACCCGAGTGAAGGTAACCGAAAATGCTTTTACTTACCCCCCTTAACCGAAGGAGGATAAGAAATTTTTTGCCGAGTTACCCCCTTATCCGAGTGAGGGTAACCGAAAATGCTTTAACTTACCCCCCTTAACCGAAGGAGGATAAGAAATTTTTTGCCGAGTTAGCCCCTTATCCGAGTGAGGGTAACCGAAAATGCTTTAACTTACCCCCAATAACCGAATGAGGATAAGAAATTTTTTGCCGAGTTACTCCCCTATACGAGTGAGGGTAACCGAAAAAGTTTTATGCCGAGTTACCCCCCTATCCGAGTGAGGGTAACTGAAAAAGTTTTAACTTACCCCCCTTAACCGATGGAAGATAAGAAATTTTTTGCCGGGTTACCCCCCTATCCGAGTGAGGGTAACCGAAAATGCTTTAACTTACCCCCCTTAACCGAAGGAGGATAAGAAATTTTTTGCCGAGTTACCCCCCTATCCGAGTGACGGTAACCGAAAAAGTTTTATGCCGAGTTACCCCCTATCCGAGTGAGGGTAACCGAAAAAGTTTTAACTTACCCCCCTTAACTGAAGGAGGATAAGAAATTTTTGCCGGGTTACCCTCCTATCCGAGTGAGGGTAACCGAAAATGCTTTAACTTACCCCCTTAACCGAAGGAGGATAAGAAATTTTTTGCCGGGTTACCCCCCTACCCGAGTGAAGGTAATCGAAAATGCTTTAACTTACCCCCTTAACCAAAGGAGGATAAGAAATTTTTTGCCGAGTTACCCCCCTATCCGAGTGAGGGTAACCGAAAATGCTTTAACTTACCCCCCTTAACCGAAGGAGGATAAGAAATTTTTTGCCGAGTTACCCCCCTATCCGAGTGAGGGTAACCGAAAATGCTTTAACTTACCCCCCTTAACCGAAGGAGGATAAGAAATTTTTTGCCGAGTTAGCCCCTTATCCGAGTGAGGGTAACCGAAAATGCTTTAACTTACCCCCCTTAACCGAAGGTGGATAAGAAATTTTTTGCCGAGTTACCCCCCTATCCGATTGAGGGTAACCGAAAATTATTTAACTTACCCCCCTTAACCGAAGGAGGATAAGAAATTTTTGCCGGGTTACCCCCCTATCCGAGTGAGGGTAACCGAAAATGCTTTAACTTACCCCCCTTAACCAAAGGAGGATAAGAAATTTTTGCCGAGTTACCCCCCTATCCGAGTGAGGGTAACCGAAAATGCTTTAACTTACCCCCTTTAACCGAAGGAGGATAAGAAATTTTTTGCCGAGTTACCCCCCTATCCGAGTGAGGGTAACCGAAAATGCTTTAACTTACCTCCTTAACCGAAGGAGGATAAGAAATTTTTGCCGAGTTACCCCCCTATTCGAGTGAGGGTAACCAAAAAAGTTTTATGCCGAGTTACCCCCTATCCGAGTGAGAGTAACCGAAAAAGTTTTAACTTACCCCCATTAACCGAAAGAGGATAAGAAATTTTTTGCCGAGTTACCCCCCTATCCGAGTGATGGTAACCAAAAAAGTTTTATGCCGAGTTACCCCCTATCCGAGTGAGGGTAACTGAAAAAGTTTTAACTTACCCCCCTTAACCGAAGGAGGATAAGAAATTTTTTACCGAGTTACCCCCTATCGGAGTGAGGGTAACCGAAAAAGTTTTATGCCGAGTTACCCCCCTTATCCGAGTTAGGGTAACCGAAATAGTTTTAACTTACCCCCCTTAACCGAAGGAGGATAAGAAATTTTTTGCCGGGTTACCCCCCTATCCGAGTGAGGGTAACCAAAAATACTTTAACTTACCCCCCTTAACCGAAGGAGGATAAGAAATTTTTTGCCGAGTTACCCCCTATCCGAGTGAGGGTAACCGAAAAAGTTTTATGCCGAGTTACCCCCCTTATCCGAGTTAGGGTAACCGAAAAAGTTTTAACTTACCCCCCTTAACCGAAGGAGGATAAGAAATTTTTTGCCGGGTTACCCCCCTATCCGAGTGAGGGTAACCGAAAATGCTTTAATTTACCCCCCTTAACCGAAGGAGGATAAGAAATTTTTTGCCGAGTTACCCCCTATCCGAGTGAGGGTAACCGAAAATGCTTTAACTTACCCCCCTTAATCGAAGGAGGATAAGAAATTTTTTGCCGGGTTACCCCCCTACCCGAGTGAAGGTAACCGAAAATGCTTTAACTTACCCCCCTTAACCGAAGGAGGATAAAAAAATTTTCCGAGTTACCACCCTATCCGAGTGAAGGTAACCGAAAATGCTTTAACTTACCCCCTTAACCGAAGGAGGATAAGAAATTTTTTGCCGAGTTAGCCCCTTATCCGAGTGAGGGTAACCGAAAATTCTTTAACTTACCCCCCATAACCGAATGAGGATAAGAAATTTTTTGCCGAGTTACTCCCCTATACGAGTGAGGGTAACCGAAAAAGTTTTATGCCGAGTTACCCCCCTATCCGACTGAGGGTAACCGAAAAAGTTTTAACTTACCCCCCTTAACCGAAGGAGGATAAGAAATTTTTTGCCGGGTTACCCCCCTATCCGAGTGAGGGTAACCGAAAATGCTTTAACTTACCCCCCTTAACCGAAGGAGGATAAGAAATTTTTTGCCGAGTTACCCCCCTATCCGAGTGAGGGTAACCGAAAAAGTTTTATGCCGAATTACCCCCTATCCGAGTGAGAGTAACCGAAAATGTTTTAACTTACCCCCCTTAACTGAATGAGGATAAGAAATTTTTTGCCGGCTTACCCCCCTATCCGAGTGATGGTAACCGAAAATGCTTTCACTTACCCCCCTTAACCGAAGGAGGATAAGAAATTTTTTGCGGGGTTACCCCCTACCCGAGTGAAGGTAATCGAAAATGCTTTAACTTACCCCCCTTAACCGAAGGAGGATAAGAAATTTTTTGCCGAGTTACCCCCCTATCCGAGTGAGGGTAACTGAAAATGCTTTAACTTACCCCCCTTAACCGAAGGAGGATAAGAAATTTTTTGCCGAGTTAGACCCTTATCCGAGTGAGGGTAACCGAAAATGCTTTAACTTACTCCCCTTAACCGAAGGAGGATAAGAAATTTTTTGCCGGGTTACCCCCCTACCCGAGTGAAGGTAACCAAAAATGCTTTAACTTACCCCCCTTAACCGAATGAGGATAAGAATTTTTTTGCCGGGTTACCCCCCTACCCGAGTGAGGGTAACCGAAAATGCTTTAATTTACCCCCCTTAACCGAAGGAGGATAATAAATTTTTTGCAGGTTACCACCCTATCCGAGTGAGGGTAACCAAAAATGCTTTAACTTTCCCCCCTTAACCGAAGGAGGATAATAAATTTTTTGCCGAGTTACCCCCCTATCCGAGTGAGGGTAACCGAAAAAGTTTTAACTTAAATGCACACGAGACCTATGCCCTATTGCACAGGATTCTCGTCCAATAACGAGCGTGATCATAGAATTCAGTTTAGATTTTGTTAAAGAATTCAAGCATTGTGAAAAAGTCATTTTCCATAAATTACTATGCATTGTGAATAGGCTAATCATGAATAGAAAATGTCAAGAATAGACTTATCTCATTGCTTTCTCGGGATGGTTGCTTGGGTGCTTGCTCTGGATGCTTGCTCGGGTTGCTTGCAAACTCGGCATGTAGAGCGAACTCAGCACATACCGAACTCGGGGAGGTACATGAGATCCTCGGGAAAGTGGCGAATTCAGATACTACCCGGGATGTGAGCTTGAAGTTCTCCAAAATATGCCCTTTGATCAGTGTATCATAGACACCAAATCTTGGTCCCCATAATTAATTGTTGATTTTTGCATTTCTTCTCTCAATTTTTGGCCCACCAAATCGTGGGTCCCTTTAGCTTTACTATCTCTCCTTGTCTTGTTTTTCTTTTGTGAACAAGGTGCATGGAAGTGTAGTCAGAGAACCCTGCATGACAACCAGAGTTTCCTTCGCAGAGCAAAGAGGGGAGTTTCCCTTTAACACCATCAGAGGAACGAGATTATTGGAATCTTCTTGGCAGCCTAACCGAGCACTTCCACCTCAAATTTTGCGACTGGACCGGCACGCCACAAACTTTGCTCACCGGCTACTGTGGGCATCACGAGAGCCTGTTCTGCATCTCTACAAATTGCACTAGTGGAATCCGTTTAGTTTTCCGCCTTTAAGCTCCCCTTAGCTTTAACCATGACTCGGCTGTCCAAAGAAATTATGGGAGCATGTGATGGTTTGTTGAACTCCGAGACCAAAGTCCTATTCGATGATGGGCAAAGGAGGAGATCTCGTGACTGCCTCCAAAAATCCAAGCTTATTCGTTTTGTGATGAACTGGGAGCGGGAGTCCCCCGGATCACCAACTGGACGGCTGACTTGAAGACCGATCTAATTCCCTTGGGGAAGCACCGAATAATTTTCGGAGGGAGCTAGCCATTACCACCGTTATCTCCTACCACTCAAAGATTTTAGGCTCTGGAGCAAAAATATGAGCTTCGAAGGACCCTTTCTGAGAAAGCTGTTAATCATGAGTCGCCGAGTACGCGTGACTTGGTCGAGTTACTGGCTAACGTGGTTTTTCTGGAACAACTTAGGAGACTTCTGAACGTTGTAAGGACCCCCGAGCTCGTCATCACGAACCTCCGGGAAATCATCAACGAACACTCTCCACTCCCTGAGATGAGTCTCGGGGTGGAGGGACCGAACAACCAATCTTTATACAGGGACCGAACAACCAATCTTTATACACGGACCGAGAGGACTCCACCTAGCTTCTTCCGAGTAACGAACCTTGAAACAGTTGCCTGCTAATAGGGTCTCTTCGCCAAAACTGTAGGCTTCCTTTTGCCAAAGGCCTTGTGATCTTCATGCATGAAAACAAGGCTTGCCCACTACGCTGAAGGTGAACTGAATCTCCATCCGGATGTTCTAATGAAACTCACACACATTTCTTTTTTTTGCTATCGATGCTGTAATTCCGAGTATCAAGAAACTGCTCTTTGTGGATTTTGTCACCTTGGTAGCCTCTAGAAAGAGCCATCGATTTCGGATCACAATCTGATCATCTAGCAACATGTGGAAGGTGGGCTAGACTTTGAAGTGTACATCACTAAAACCGGAACTGCCACGGCTACTATGACTGCCCAAAAAGTAATCTTCAAGTCTCTTTCTCCCTCCTCGAGTTTGTTAGCGTCATTCAGACCCTCGCTCCTGCGGGCCTTGCAGCCATGATCCTCAGCGAGGACCTCGGAATGGTTACTGCCACCAATATGCTCAAGCTCAACCATCCTACCACGGACTCGGAGCTCCAATCTGAAGATCTAAAAACCAGTCGTGAAGACGACGTTGCAGACGACATCTCGGGCTGTTGAAGGAAGCACCGAACGGGTTGCACCACTTCACCAGTACCCACCTTCCTAGCATAATGAGTACTGACAAACTGATTCATTCCCATCTTTGACTCATTCTTAGATGCAAAAAGTGTCAATGAGAGTGCCTTCCAAGCTGAGTTTGTTGCATCTTCATAACTCACAGGTGCCAAGCCACCTGAAGACTGACCAGAAGCAAGTGGAGAAGCTGACTGTACGCAATAATGAGCGTGGATGTAGGCATGTAAATTTGTTCGTGTTCGTGACCGAAATCTAGAGCTACGTGCCAATACCGACTCGGCGGGTGACTGGAACCGCGACCGATCCTTTCCGAGACCAAAGTCTTAGTTGGTGACGGGCAAAGGAGGGAGAACCCGTGACACGAATCGGGAGTCATCTGGACCAACATCCAGATTGCAATTCAGAGAACAACAACTGCTTGGTTCAGGGGCACGAACGAGAGCTATTCTGGAAAACGGAGCCTTTGATCGCCGAGGAGCCATTAAAAGGATCAGGTCCCAGAGCAGGTTTTTGAGGAAGCTCCATAATCGAGTTTGGAATGCAAACTCGGTGTGCAAGTTCGGGACTGAGCTCGGGATGTAGCAAACTCGGGAAGGTGGTGAATTCAGGATGCTACCCTTCCCTTTTTGTCATTTCTTTACATGAAACCCAGGCCTGTCGGGTGTGGATAAATGCAGGATGTCCAGGCGATGCGAGCTCAAGCGACCGCATCATGGTCCTCGGGCCCATAACAATAAATCTCGGTTGGCCTCCAATGCCTTGACGCTGACCCATATTGAGATTTTGCAAGAGCTTTTGCATTTATATGAACATATCCGAGAAGACTCCACCTAGCCACTTGGACCGCTTGGAAGCAAAAGCAGGTGCTTGCTAATACATTCTCTTCCAACACCGGTGTGTGACGGTTTGCCGAGGCCCCAAGACTCAATTCTCAGTCGGTGTCGGGAAAAGATGAAGAACCTCAGAACGGGGGCGATCCTACCACGGAGGACCGATCGGGGTGACGATATTGGCTAACCCGAAAACCAATCAGGTTTCTGACCAGCTTTCTACGTCAAAACCGCAGGTTTCCTTTGCCGAAGAGCTCGACTGTTACAATAGAGTTCTCTTTCTTTACTTTGTTTCTTTTTTATTCTGAAATGCAGTATCTCGGGCAACGCCAGTCCCCACGCTATTTCCATCCATGCAGATTCTCACCGAATAGCTTAAACAACACGGACCCATTTCTAGCTACTTAAAACACCCCACTAAAGCGATTGATTTCTGCAAGCGATGAAGTGACCGACTAAAGCAGTGATGGAGCCTTACTCGGGTGCCACTCGGTACGCTTCTAATCCAAAGAGAAACCCAAGGACTTTTCTGCTAAACCGGTCTTGGAGGAAGACGAGGCTGGCGAATCAATCGGTTGTGGATTCGACAGTTCCTGGAAAGTTGAACTTGTGCTGGCCTCCGAGAATGTATTTCAACAGAAAACCGTACTTCACTATTCCAAATATAGTAGTGAGAAAAACAATGACCGAATGGTTGTAACCGAATAGAAGGAGAAAATCAACTCGAGTGGCTATCTGCAGTGCATCCTTTGCACACCGTATTGCATCACTCTCCTTTTTTTTTTCTTTTTTTTTTTTTTGAACCTGGAAAGCAAAAGATTTGAGGGAAGAGCTTCATCTAACCAGTCGACGGTGATGGAGTTCCTGGGTGCCTTCCGAGTCTTTATTCTTTCTTTTAATAATGATAGCTGGAACTGGATGCATGCTTTGACCGAGATTGATTATTCGTAGGACCGAAGAAGTGTTGCATAGAGATGTCGGGATGGCTTTGAGTTGCAAGGAACTGATGCATGAGACTTGTCGATACTAGCTACGAGTTGTCGTCCCACTTACTGAGGGAAGGTGGGCCCAGTTCTTCACCTTTTATTTTTTAAGTCACCGACTCACCTTGATCCCCACGTAGCTTCGACCAAAACCCCATCTTCGGGCTTTTGCTTTTGTAGCAAAAAAGAAAGCTGAATAGGAGGTTTTTGATGAAGATGAATACGAATCTGATGACTGTGAACACCTGTTAGGGAAATATTTATCCCCACTTTGGAGTGGGGCCAGGTTTGCCCCAGAGTGGGATTTCGGACCCCGGAATGGGTTAGTCCCCGGAAGTGAGCCTTGGTCGCAGGAAGCCTTCAATAATTATGAGACCAGTCAAATCAAGTCAGAGAAGATATCAGACGTCCCCATTGGACAGTGCGCGTGACAAGGGCAAAATGGACATATAGCATGCAGGGATATAAAAGGGAGTAAAGAAAAATCATTAGAGGCAGGATCTACTATTCTCTCTCTCTTCTTCTCCCTCTTCTTTAGACACTGGACTGACTTGATCGTCGGAGGAGGCTTCGCCGGCCAACCCCCGGCGGGTCTTTCCTGTTTTGCAGGCCAGCACAGGGAAGAAAGAACGCCTCTGATCATGCCATGTCACCGGTTCAAAAATATCACCAACAATTGGCGCCGTCTGTGGGAACGACATCGTCGTTCGTACAAAAACTCAAAATGGTGACTGATGGTAAGAGACCTCCTTCATTGAGAGAGGGCGAGTGGAGCAGATTTGGATCCACGTTTGACAGGTCTACACTCAAGAACAGCATATCCGTACTCGTATGCTAAGATTTTATGAAGATCCAAGCTGGAGTGGCTCCTTGTTAACAACTGAGCCGAAAGCAAAGCCGACTTTCGCCAAGTATGAATATGTGTGGGGACGGGCTAGTAGATTTGGATTCATCAGCATCGAAATGGAGTCCGACCACCGAGCTTGGTTTGTATTTATTTCCACGTGTGTGAGAGGAAAAAGCTCCTAATATTTAATTTATTTGTCATGGAAGTGACTTTGTCAGAAGATAAAAGGTGAAGAGGTGGCCACGTCTCAAGCTAAGGAAAAGAAAGAAAAGAAGAAATCATGAGAAAGGTGGCTTTACGAGTATGAAGGGAAAAGTATCTGATATCAAATTTAAAGTTAAGGATGTGCATATTATTTTGTTGGGTCTTGTGCAACTTTTTCATGCAAATTTCAAATGACTCTGACAGTACCATTAAGTATGTGTGTGAAGGACGAACCAATATTTATGTCCAAGAGAAATAAAAGGTTCAGAGTGGGCCACGTTTCAAAGAACAATAAATAATGAGGAATGAAAACGCTGTTTGCTGTGCAGTTCGTATTCTCGGGTTTCAAAATGACATTCCTCTGACAGTTTCATTAATGGCACCTCGCGAGTAGCGAAGCAACCTTTGAAAAATTTATCAAGGACTTATGTTCAGAGGCTCCCCTCCCATCCGAGAAGGTAGTTCCGGGGTTATCTCCGAGGACCCGTCGAGATCAAGAGGTTAGTTCGGAAAATTTCTCCGCGGTTATGTTCAAGATTAAGGCCCATTCCTAGAGGATGGTCGGAGGGGCTTCTATCCCCCAACAAAATAGTTATGGGTACTAGAGCTTCCGGAATGCAAAAAAGAAAAGAAAAAAGGAGAAACATACAGGCATAGTTATGAAGCTATGAAGCTAGTTATGAAGCTACTTTTCATCTCGGACACATACAGTAGCAGGTTGGCAACCTACCCGAGTTCGGGCTTAAAGATCCAAATGGAGGGGAGACTTCGCACGCTCTTCAAAGGTCGGAGGGGCTGAGATAAGTTCCCTTTTCTCTTTTTATTCCATTTTATCAAATTCTGGATATTAAATATTGATAGCAGGAATTAAGAAGGAAAGGCAGAACAGTAGCCATGCTCGTGGTCCCCGGACAGGTTAGACCACAAAATGGAAGGAGAACAAAGTTTGCGAGGACGCAAAAGCATACGTGCTCAACGGGTTTCAGAGGATCGGCGGTTCCGGGTACAGAGAGGCTAGGTCCGGGGAGAACGGACCTGTCAGGCATTTTCGGGCCTCGGCAAGGTTGACGAAAAAACTCCGGTCGACCTCTCCCAGAAGACTCTTCAGAGCTCAACTGGTTGTTCCTAGGTCCGGGATCCCTTCAGAGGCCGGGGAGGCCGAGATAAGCCCACTTTCCTCTTCTCATTTCATTTTATTAAATATTTAAAATTGAAATCGTATCTCTGACGGTTAACAATGACCAGTGAATAATTGTGCCTCTATATCCAGTGCTTCAGAGCACAAATACGGAGAATTTAAATAATTTTGTAATTCCAATAATAAGGGTTAGATATGCTCCTTTACAAATAGCCTAGAATTTATTTACAAAAAATAAGGAGCTATGGTAGCTCCAAACTTTGAGCAACAGAGACTACTTCCCTGGAATCGAGTGTAAGGAGCAGGTCTTTGAGCTCATGCTATCTTGTCTCCTGCTTGGATTTATTGATCTTTTTCTATAGCCTTTTTGCAGGAGCTTTGTTTTTATTATACAAACAAATAAAGCGAAAAGGAAAGCTCTCGACGTTACATTCCGAGAGCACTGTTTGGGGGCAGGAGATGGACTAATTTCCGATGATATTCCCGGAATATAATAAATAAAAATCTGGCGAGGAGGTGACCTCGTTAAAAAACTATGGAAGAGGAGTGAGAACCTCGGTAAAAAATCAGGAACCCGCCTTTAACAGGGGATTACCGGGGGAATCGAGGAGGTGACCTCGTTAAAAAACTATGGAAGAGGAGTGAGAACCTCGGTAAAAAATCAGGAACCCGCCCTTAACAGGGGATTACCGGGGGAATCGAGGAGGTGACCTCGTTAAAAAACTATGGAAGAGGAGTGAGAACCTCGGTAAAAAATCAGGAACCCGCCCTTAACAGGGGATTACCGGGGGAATCGAGGAGGTGACCTCGTTAAAAAACTATGGAAGAGGAGTGAGAACCTCGGTAAAAAATCAGGAACCCGCCCTTAACAGGGGATTACAGGGGGAATCGAGGAGGTGACCTCGTTAAAAAACTATGGAAGAGGAGTAAGAACCTCGGTGAAAAATCAGGAACCCGCCCTTAACAGGGGATTACCGGGGGAATCGAGGAGGTGACCTCGTTAAAAAATAAAGGATTAATTTTTACAGGCTCTTGTTGCCACACAAGCTGTTCGGGTCTATGTTCCCAAGACAAATCACTCCGGCCAGCTTTCCTCAGACCGGAGTGCTTTGGGGGGGTAAGAGCGTGGAAGATTGATTTGAAGATTGGTTGTCAAATATTTGATATGTAAAATCCCGTTAACATTTCTGATGACATTTTCGATAACTTCCGGATTAAATTAAAGGAAGAGGAGTAATAACCTCGTTAAAAAATCGGAAGAGGAGTCATAACCTCGTTAAAAAATCGGGAGAGGAGTCATAACCTCGTTAAAAAATCGGAAGAGGAGTCATAACCTCGTTAAAAAATCGGGAGAGGAGTCATAACCTCGTTAAAAAATCGGGAGAGGAGTAATAACCTCGAGAAAAGTCCAATTTTGGACAAAGAACCACCCCCCTTGGTAGAGGACAGGGGGGTGATGAGGAAAGTCCGATCTCGGACAATGGACCACCCCTCTCGGTAGAGGACAGGGGGGTGACGAAAAAAGTCCGATCTCGGACAAGGGATCTCCCCTCCTAGTAGAGGACCAGGGAGGTGAGGAGAAAAGTCCAATTTTGGACAAAGAACCACCCCCCTTGGTAGAAGACAGGGGGGTGATGAAAAAAGTCCAATCTCAGACAAAGGATCTCCCCTCCTGGTAGAGGACCAGGGAGGTGAGAAGAAAAGTCCAATTTTGGACAAAGAACCACCCCCTTGGTAGAGGACAGGGGGGTGATGAGGAAAGTCCGATCTCGGACAATGGACCACCCCTCTCGGTAGAGGATAGGGGGGTGACGAAAAAAGTCTGATCTCGGACAAAGGATCTCCCCTCCTGGTAGAGGACCAGGGAGGTGAGGAGAAAAGTCCAATTTTGGACAAAGAACCACCCCCCTTGGTAGAGGACAGGGGGGTGATGAGGAAAGTCCGATCTCGGACAATGGACCACCCCTCTCGGTAGAGGACAGGGGGGTGACGAAAAAAGTCCGATCTCGGACAAAGGATCTCCCCTCCTGGTAGAGGACCAGGGAGGTGAGGAGAAAAGTCCAATTTTGGACGAAGAACCACCCCCCTTGGTAGAGGACAGGGGGGTGATGAGGAAAGTCCGATCTCGGACAATGGACCACCCCTCTCGGTAGAGGACAGGGGGGTGACGAAAAAAGTCCGATCTCGGACAAAGGATCTCCCCTCCTGGTAGAGGACCAGGGAGGTGAGGAGAAAAGTCCAATTTTGGACAAAGAACCACCCCCCTTGGTAGAGGACAGGGGGGTGATGAGGAAAGTCCGATCTCGGACAATGGACCACCCCTCTCGGTAGAGGACAGGGGGGTGACGAAAAAAGTCCGATCTCGGACAAAGGATCTCCCCTCCTGGTAGAGGACCAGGGAGGTGAGGAGAAAAGTCCAATTTTGGACAAAGAACCACCCCCCTTGGTAGAGGACAGGGGGGTGATGAGGAAAGTCCGATCTCGGACAAAGGATCTCCCCTCCTGGTAGAGGACCAGGGAGGTGATGAGAAATGTCCAATATCTCGGACAGGGGGGTGATGGCAGCCGGAGATGACACTAGTTAATTTGCCGATATTAAAGACAGAAATAATTATGGCAGCTCGTCTGTCATCAGGAGCTATCTATACTTGGGGTTATATCAAGGACGAGAAATTTCCAATCTAACGACCTGGAAGTCGAATAGGGAAATTGGGGTGATTACCTCTTCTTTGAAGAAATGGAAAGGGCAACTGCGCCTCTGGCCGTCCCCGAACTTCAGGCATGCCGGTTAACGGGCATCCATCTACCAAAAGAAATTAATGGTCCAACGAAAGGTTTCCGACTATTGGGAACGGTGGATATGTTAAAATGCCATCGGAATCATTGTCCGGGGAAGCATAATGCTAATGCTTGGCATGATGTTGTGCGGGCGTAATTTTACGATTTATGAGACATCCATTTCGGTGGTAATCCGAGGAAATTATTAGAGATTAATTTGGAATTCACGTCGTGAGGGCGTAACTTTCGTCAAAGAAGAAGATTTTATTAGATTTACTCAGAGGGCACATGTACATGAAGACGAAGAGAACAGACAACCCCGAAGGAATACTATGCCTAGTGGTCATCTGATTGCAAATAATCTTGACACTGCAAAGAGGAACTGCCTGGAAACCTTGAGGGGATCATCGGCGCAAATTCCAAGCGCGGCTTGAACAGCTGGGCTCCCACGAGTCGTCGGGGCAAAAGTTGGGTGCTGCGCAGTTCCTGCAGGTTGGACAGGAACAGGTTGGTGTGAAGCCAGAAGACACACACCCCTGTACGCCTAAAGCCGGAGATCGCACCTTCGATAGAACCGCCATGGAGAGCCGATGCTTCATGGCGGCGAACTTCTAAATCAAAACCATCCTTAATGGATTTGTGAATATGCTCGGTCGTGAAGACCGCACCAGGAATGAAGAACATTGCAAAGAATTTTTTGAAGAGTTCACATAGAATGAGAGGTAAAATCCGATCCCAGGGAAAGGAATAAAAAGAAAGGAAGATCTACTCAAATGGGTACTCTCAAGGCCAATGACATTCCAGTGAAGGAAAGTGCGAATATATAGAAAAGCCATAATGATCACTACGTGCACGATTTACGGGGTGTTAGGTGCGCCTAACTGATGGTGAATTTATGACGGAAATAAATTCTCGATTGCCTGCCGTAAATGGCTTGGAGCCGCGTAATGCGGCAGTAGAAGAAACACTTGAGTTTTCCCGGGATCCTAGGAAAGCACTACGTGGATTGGATGAAGAATGGCCGGTGGGATTGGTCGGATTATAGAGGCTCCATTGGGTCAATTCTCGCTACCTTTATAACAAAGATAGGAGAATTGGGGGGTAATTGTTAGGGAAATATTTATCCCCACTTTGGAGTGGGGCCAGGTTTGCCCCAGAGTGGGATTTCGGACCCCGGAATGGGTTAGTCCCCGGAAGTGAGCCTTGGTCGCAGGAAGCCTTCAATAATTATGAGACCAGTCAAATCAAGTCAGAGAAGATATCAGACGTCCCCATTGGACAGTGCGCGTGACAAGGGCAAAATGGACATATAGCATGCAGGGATATAAAAGGGAGTAAAGAAAAATCATTAGAGGCAGGATCTACTATTCTCTCTCTCTTCTTCTCCCTCTTCTTTAGACACTGGACTGACTTGATCGTCGGAGGAGGCTTCGCCGGCCAACCCCCGGCGGGTCTTTCCTGTTTTGCAGGCCAGCACAAGGAAGAAAGAACGCCTCTGATCATGCCATGTCACCGGTTCAAAAATATCACCAACAACACCAATTGAGTTCCATAAAAACCGATTGTCCCATATCTACTGTGAGTAAATCCAAATCCTCAGAAATCCATCTTTGTTGACGAAGGGTGTCCTGCCAGTCACCATTTCTAAAGTTTTGTTTTTGCAAGAACGATTGAATCGTTCCCACAGACGGCGCCAAACTGTTGATGTTATTTTTTGCTTGATGACATGGCAACTTTTGATTCGTCTCTCCGCCTGTAACCTGAAACAAAACAAAGGCCCGCCGGGGGTTGGCCGGCGGAACCTCCTCCGACGCCCAAGTCAGTTGAAAGAGTGAGAGAGAGAGTGTTGCTCATATATCTTAGATTCATACCTCTTAGATGATAGGCATATATATAGACTCCTTTTTACTGTTGATGCATAGCAAAAGTCTTGTTATTGTACAGTGTGAACAGTGACCAATAAGGTGTGAAGATATTAGCTAGGCATGGTGCTACATGCTGATTTCTGACCTGATTTGACAAGTACTAAGATCCTAATAAATGCTAAGGATCCTGGTGACTCCCGACCAACCATATGTTCCCGAGACCTTGGTCACTCCCGACCAAGCATATAATCCGAGTGGTCATTCCCGACAGACCACATAATCCCGACCAAACGTACCTTCCCGAGTGGGGAATAATAATTCCCCAACAAACTAAACGATATCGTTTTGCAGAATCAACTAATAACAGAACAAATAATAAAACAACTAAACTCATCCAGCTAAGCTTATCTTCTCGCGCCAGCTTCTTATTCACCAAGCAGCCACGTACCAATCCTTTATTCCACAAGCAGCCACGTACTAACATATAAGCCACGTGTCACAATCTTCAGGGAAAATGTTACAGATCAGATCCTTCTTTCTATTTTCCCTTCAAAATTTTGTATTTTTAATTGTGGTTATTGCAGTATTAGATCTGGTTGATGTTTAAGAGGGGGAAAAAAAATCTGAAAAGCCCCCCCAAAAAAAAATAAAAAACAAAACCCAAAAAGAGAGAGAATGGGTTGAAACAAAAAAGTAAAATAAAACAAAATACCAAAAGGCATATGTGTGGCCCATGTAGCCCATTTCAGGCCCATTATTAGCCATGTTCTGACCATAGTAGCCGATGCAAGCTAAAAGAAGCTGATGTCCAAATTCAGGTCAAAGTGGCCGATGTTGGCCAAAAAGTCGTCGATATCAAAATTCCGATCAAAGTAACCGATGCTAGCTAAAGTTGCTGAAGTCCAAGTTTCGGTTGTAGCAGTCGATGTTCAAATTCAGGCCCTAGTAGCCATTTTTCAATCATTCGATGTTCAAGTACAACGATCGTTAATGAATCGTTCATCTTGTAGAGGCATGTTAAAGGATATAAATCTTTTGTGATAAATGTTGATTTATATTCCCTAAATTAAAGGATTTAAATTATTTAATTACCGTAGATTAAGCGATTTGTTAACCCTAATTTAAGGGATATGTTTGTATTTAAAATTATTCAAATCATATATAAGGCCCTATTTAAATATAAAGGAAAAATGTAGCTTATAAGACTTTAAAGTGTAAATGCAGGCCATAAGCCAAACCAACTTAATCTTTGTGTCTCTCTCTCTTTCCTTTATCGCTTTAGATTATTATAAGTTTTTATAAGTCGTAATCCTTTCTAAAAAATCCACACAAACATGGCAGCTGCAAGCCTTGGTACAAGTAAAGTTTTTTTTTTATTTTTTTTTTATTATTTTTTTTTTATACCCTCTATCCGTCTCTAAATAAAAGATTTAGTACCCGTATCATTTATTATATATATATATACACACATCGAATGTTGTTAACATAACAATTAGATTAGCTTTCTTTATATTTTGAGAACAGAGTCATTCCATCTATTGTTGGAACACTTTCGTTGGTAAAGTTAGTGTTAATGGATCTCTTGGATGGTTTAAGGGTTGGGTCTCCTTCCATTAGTTTTAGACGATCTTGATGGTCAGTTTTTTTTGTCTGGCTGCTTCAGTATATTTACCTTTGTATCGGTTGCTCCTCTCTTTCTTCTTATTCTCAATTAATAATAGATTAATCAACAAACAAACACTACCTACTTTTTTTTTATCTTGTACGATCAATAATATAATGCTGAAGTAGATATATATAGCCTACTAATTCCACCAGTTGTCTTTTGATTATATCAGTTGCTGGGTATCCTTGGAGATAAATTGATCTTCAAAAAATAATTTCTCCCTTAGTAGTCTATTAGCATTGGTACTTTATCATTAGCTAGAAAAATTAATACTAGCCAAAACCAGATCAGATAATTAAGCCACTAACAAATGAGAAAGAGGGAACATGTAATAAAAGAATGAACTGAATTATATAGAAACGTCAAGAAATTACTATACAATTTCTGAAAACACAAAACAACACTCGTACCCCGTGTTACAAGCTTGTCTAGCGTGCACAAGAAGGGTGCAAAGATTTAAGAGCTTTCCACTGTGTAAGATTTTCTACTGGGATCAACAGAGGATTAAGAGAAACACTCCTATCTCGAACATATGGGTTAAACCCAACTGCCTTCACTTTCTCCAACCTTGTCTCATATTTCACTCTCTTATCCTGCAAACCCATGAAGTTCTCTTTCCCAGGCGTCCATGCAGGTTCCTCTTTAGCTTTGAGGGCTTTCCATTGACTAAGATTTTCTATTGGGACCAACAGAAGATTAAGAGAAACACTCCTATCTCGTGCATATGGGTTAGACCCAACTGCCTTTACTTTCTCCAACCTTGTCTCAGATTTCACTCTCTTATCCTGCAAACCCATGAAGTTCTCTTTCTCAGTCGTCAATGGAGGTGCCCCTTTAGCTTTGAGGGCTTTCCACTGAGTAAGATTTTCTACTGGGACCAGCAAAGGATTAAGAGAAACACTCCTATCTCGAGCATATGGGTTAGACCCAACTGCCTTCACTTCCCCGGCACACAAACCACATATCGGCAAAGGACTGCCATCATCCTCATGCAAGCCATCATAATTGTCATTGTGATCATCAATATCATCAAGATCACTATCCTCACAATCTAGTTCATCATACTCACTACAATTCAGAGGATAGTATCCTGAGCTTAATGTGATCCAACTGTTTTCTGAAAACAACCTGGATTGGCTTGATGTTTCTATATTTTCCTCCTCCCCATTCTTCCCACCGCCATCACTCTCCAGTAAAGAATCCGAAGCTTCATCATTACAGGAAACATATTCATAAATTTCGACATTAGGGTCGAATCTGACTTTCTTTCTGGTCCCAAAGCTCAACTCTTTCACAGGCTTATCCCTACAAACAAACCACATCAGAATCTATGTCGAAAAACAAGAACAAACTTTTAAGGAAAAAAAAAAAAACAGCTTTAGTTATCAAATAAAAACTATTGGGAAGTAGTGAAATCTAAACACGTATAGAATTTGATAACTAACCAGACTTGTGAAGCCGGTTTGTTGACAAGATTTCTCGAGGTGCCCTTCGTTGGAGAGATAGTAGATCCCATAGGCTTAAAACTTAAATTTCTCTGCAACAAATTTCAGAATTCAATTTCAGTTTTTCAATTCGATAGAAACAGCAATCAAATTAAGCTCTGACAAGACATGCAGTGGCATCCATAATTTCTCCAGCAGCTAAGACATAAAATACATTTTCAACATAAGATCGCTCTATGGAACAAATAAATCAGGGTAAATACAACTAAAAATAAATGGTAATAAAATGAGCAGAACAACAATCTTGATCTTGTGCTTCTCAGAGAGTAAGTATAATAGATGGAGCAAGCAAATTTCTATGAAAACTGAGAGTGACAACCATACAAATCATGTTGATCCTAATGCAGAGGACATTTTGCAAATCCAAAATCAAAACCTTTTTTAAAACATGGATGGTTATGGTTTATGGCTATCCAAGGAAGAAATACCATAAAAAAAATAAAAAAAACCCTAAAATTAGCCTATGAAACATATGTAAAGCGTGGAAATAAATTGATAATATTGATATAGCTGGCCATTTATATAATCATGTTTCCAATGTTATCAATGAACCATTACAGAGATAGAAGACCATGAAATACCCAAATTCAACGGAAAACCCCTAACTCAAAAAAAGGCTTGCAAATCTCCAAAGAAAGAAGAAACCCACCTTATGACCCTAATCAAACCCTTCCTTGTTGTGGTTGCCAACTTGCCGTGAGCGCGAAGAACGTTTCTTGGAGAGCTTTTGAAAAAGCGAAAACCAAGAACAAAGAAACCAAGAAAGATGTTCTTGGCGTCTGTGAGCGCGAAGAACGTTTCTTGGAGACCAAGAAACAAAGAAAACAAAGAAACCAAGAAAGATGTTTTTGGAAGAACGTTTCTTGGAGAGCTTTTCAAGAAGAGGGAACAAGAAACCAAAGAAAAATATTTCTTGGCGTGAGCCTGAGAGGCGTATTTATAGGAGGACAGATGACGGTCGTCATCCTTTCCAATCCTTTCCCCTTAAGGATTGGATTCCCACATTATTCCTTCCAGGGAAATGATAGACGGGGGACAGTTGTCCGTCCCCTGTCCATCTTTGAATAATAAAATAATATATTATATAAACAGAAAATGAAAAATCAGAAAGGGTAAATGAAAAAAAATATATAATATATTATTTTATTATTAAAAGATGGACAAGGGACAGACAACTGTCCCGGTCTATCATTTTCCTTCGAGAAGTGATATGGAGGGAACGGAACTTTGCAGACCCTTTATTCTTAAAAAAAAAATATATATATATATATATATATATATATATATATATATATCAAAAATGTCATTTAATATTACATTAAAGAACCCTTTTTTGATTATATTTGATTTTTTATTAAAAAGGACCGGTTGGAAGACGGTTTTTTGTCTCCAAAAATCATTTTCCCTATTATTCAAGTTATGTTTTTTATATGGTCCAGGTGCTTTGAAAAAATTGCAGTATATTTTTTTGGAGGAATGCTAGATATCATCCCCTTGTCCTCCCAAAATTGATGTGGCTCTTAAAATTACTATTGAATTTATGATAGATCATTGTTGGATTTTGATCCAATGGTGATTTTAAGAGCCACATCAATTTTGAGAGAACAAAAAAAGGATTAGGGATGATATATAGCATTCCTATTTTTTTTTTGTTTTAAAAAAAAAAAAAAACACACAAAGAAAGGAGGACAGATTTGTCTTCCAGCCGTCTCTTCTACCTTGAAACTAATCGTAGTCAAAGTATTTTTTTTTTTTAACAGAAAGAAAGAAGTAAATCAAATTAGAATATATATATATATATATGGGCTAATAAAATGAAGATGAAAGTACATGTACTTACTTAAATTATCACTCATTGATAATATTCTTCTAAATTATTGACTAAGTCGATGTCTCTATAAATTATCAAAATTTGTCAATGCCTCTTCAATAATAAAAATATTTTTATAAAATTTTAAAAAAAATCTTAAATCTCTTTTTTCTTTAAAAAAAATTCTATAAATAAAACAAAAAATAAAAAATATGCAAAAACCAAGTGGTTGGCTCTTAGCCACCGTCCCCCTCTAGCTGGCCTGGGGTGGTCAAACCACCCATACCTATTTGGAGATGGACGAAGTGGGCGAACCATCTCTAATTTGGCTAAAAGGGTAGCCGAACCAATCTCTTAGTTTTTCTTTTTATTTTTAGGTGATACATACCCCCACTAGATGTAGTGGTAGGAGGCTTGGTCTTACTAGAATTTTCAGGGGCAGTGATGTCTCAAGATTGAGCATTTTCAGCTAAGTGGTCAAAGTATTTCCAAGCCTCATTGGGGTCTTTGTTTAAAAATTCATCATTGCACATCATTTCAACAAATTGGCGCATTTGGAACATCAAACCCTCATAGAAAAAATTAATGGTGCGCCAAATTTCATAGCCATGACATGGGCAAGAGCTTAACAAATCTTTAAAACGTTTCCAACACTGATAAAATGTCTCATTTTCCTTTTGAACAAAATTTATGATTTGTCTTTTAAGAGCATTTGTCCTATGAATAGGAAAAAACTTTTTGAAAAATTCAGTTTGCATATCTTGCCATGTGCCTGTTGTCCTAGGTTTCAAAGCATTAAGCCAAGTCTTAGTTTTATCTTTTAGAGAGAAAGAAAACAATTTAAGCCTAACTAATTCTTCACTACAAGTTTGGTCATGAAAGATGAAACATACTTCCTCAAATTCTTTTATGTGCAAATAAGGATTTTCAGACTCAATACCATGGAATTTGGGAAGTAATGGAATTATACCTGGTTTGAAATTAAAATTATTACCTTGGTGAGAAAAAATAATGCATGAAGGAGTACTACTACGAGGGGTTTGCAAATATTCACGCAATGATAGCATTGGTGGATCATTATGATTCAAATTCTCATTTTCCCCATGATTACTACCATCATCAGCCATCGTGCCAAGTGTGTGAGAATGTACTGAAGACTCAAACAAATTTTCTAAAACACTTCAAACTCTATTTTTATCAAACGACCACTTTGATCACGATACCAAGCATTCATACACCAACAAACACACAATAAAAAATAAAAATAAATAAAAAGATGGAACAAGTTTACCGGATACATGATGATCGCAAATCAAAGTAAACCTCGTTAAAACAGTCTGGTGCTCTTTATCCACGCCAAAATCCTCGGCAACGGCCCAAAAACTTGTTGACAACTTAAGTGTGCGAATCCAAGTGCAGGTTGTCGCGAAGTAATAATTATCGGAAGTTCGAGTGTCGAACCACTGGGATTTGGGAAACAAAGAACACTAAAAAATTAAGAAAAATTTATGACATATGATTTAGTTGAATGATGCAAATAAAATATATAACGAAAATAACAATTAAAATGAATTGCTAAGGCATTTAGGTTTTACTTTTAACAAAATTATAATATTTATTTCACAACTCATATGATAATCGAAAAATAGATCAGTGAATACCAAGATAAAATATCATCAAAAGATTAATCTTAAAATTGATTGATTTTATTACGCAAAATTGGTTATTTGATTCGCAGGAAATTCAAAGCATTCACTGTACCCATAGTTAACAATGAATCAATGAATTTTGCATAACAAAAACCTTTTTCTAAGAATAAATCATGCAATCAATTAAAAAGACCATACATTAAAATCCATAAAAAGAGTTGAAAAATAAATACTACAATCTTATTAAAAGTTTCACCCCTAGCCTCAGCTTGAAATTTAGCTAGACATGATTACGTAAATAAATTTTATCATTAAAATCCTAAACATCATGCTAGCAAAATAAAATAACTAAGAAGAAAATAAAAAAAAATCTTGAACCGTCGTCGATGTTTTCTTCGATCTGGAGCTGAACGTCTTCTTTTCTTTTTTTTTGCAATTTTCGAATCCCTTCTTTTTTGCCGTGTTGCTTCTCTTATAGAGATAAGAGTCATTCTTCTTTTGAAATTCGTACAACTATAAGAATTCAAGTCTTCTATTTGTTCCATGTCTCTATCTTACACTTGAAATAAAACTCTGATTCTTCTTTTTATAAGAGCCAAATACATCTTTTTCTTCTTAGTTTTGTCATGTAGTAGTATTAGAATGTTTCTCCAATTCGTGGGTCCAACAGTTTGGTTTCACCTCTTCTTGTATGACACATTGGACTCTATCTTGAGCATAGGATAGACTTATTCTTTTGACCCACTTCTTGGCTTTTACTCTTTGATTTATTTTGTAATTCCTACATAACACAATTTCTTGCATTAATATATCATTTAATCTTAATATTGATATTTGAACAATATTCCACAATTAAATATAAAATGTAAGAATTAAATTATAGTAAAGTATGATAATACTTATTTTAATATAGAAAATAAGCACTTTTAAACTATTATCATCATATAATTTTTTTTTTCTAATTTATAATATTATTGTTATTTTATTGAAATTTTTTAATTTTTTTTTTTGTCTTTTTATTGGTCTTGAGGGGATACCGGCAGGCCACCCCAGCCAAGGGGGTGGCTAATGAGCCACTCCAACCCCCTTTCATTTTTCAATTTTTTTTAAATAATAATAATAATTCTTTAAGTTTCTTATTTATTTAATTTTTTTAGCTTTAAATATTTTATATTTATATATATTTTTTTAATTATGAGTGACACATGTCATCATTTTATTGGCGTTGACATGGCACATTAACGGATTCCATTAAGTTTTTGACAGAATTTGACTTCAGGGAGTGATTTTTTTTTTTGGCATACCCTAGGAACTTCTGAGCTCATTTTAATACCACATGGAGTTATATAATTGAAATAAGGTAAACCACATGGATTGATTTTGCATTTTTCCCTACAAACTAAACTTATAAATTAATTAAAAAAAAAAACTAAACTATTTGTTTAAACAAAAGCAAAAGCAAAAGCAAAAGAAAATAGAGGATAAATGCAAAATCAATTCTGTAGTTGGCCAAAATTATAAATTTCTCCTAGTAGAATAAAAAAATAATTCAGAGGTCTTGAGAGTAGACCAAAATAACAATTTAGTTATTGCAGTTAAATTCCGTCAAAACACTTGACGTATTTCATTAGTATCAACATCAGCATCAATAAAATCATGACATGTGTCACTTTTACTAAAAAAAATATATATTTATAAAACTAAAACTAAAATTATATATATATATATATTTCTTTAAAGAGTGACACATGTCGTCATTTTATTGGGGCTGACGTAGTACCAACGAAATTCGTCAAATATTTTAATGGAATTTAACTCTAGGGACTAATTTTTTAATTTTTTTTTTTAGCATACTTAGGGACGTCTGAATTCACTTTGATACGATGACATGTGATTTGTAATTCTAACTAACCACATTGACTGATTTTGCATTTATCTCTATTTATATATATATATATTTATTAAGAGGGACATATGTTATTATTTTATTGGTGATGATGTAGACACTAACAGAATTTGTCAAGTATTTTGACAGAATTTGACTGCATGGACTAAATTGTTATTTTGACCTATTTTTCTGAATTATTTCTTATACCGCAATGAATGATTTATAATTTAGACAAATTACAGGGACTGATTTTGTATTTATCTCATATATATTGTATTAGTCCACCCCTTCGATTTTTTTTTCCTTTTTTTTTTGTTCAAAAAATAGTTTAGTTTAGATTTTTTTTTTTAAATTATAGTTTTTAAGATAATAATGGTATTATAGGAATATAATAAAAAGAGTAACATTTTTTACATACCCTGGTAGTTTGATGTATCACTTTAACAAACTTGTCACTTCATGGAGCTACTTAGAAAATAGCTATTAAAACATAACAACATTCAGCATATGGCACTTGTAAATTAATCACATAAAAGAAAGTCATCAATCAATTGAAAAAATCTTTTAAATGGGATGTCTGGTATAACTTTTATAAGGATTTGGCATAAACAACAAAAAGAAAAAAAGAAAAAACCATAAAATAAATAAATAAATAATCGAATTCTAAACAATCTCAACAACATCTACCATCCCAACAATCTTGACCACCATTGATGACCGAAGAAGAGCCTTCAAAATCCGTGGACTGGAAAATGGGGTCAAAATCACGCAGGTCTTCCCAAACTTGCTGCGGAAGAGTGATTGTAAATTCTGCTCAGATTTTTTTAATTTCTTTTTATGGTTCTTTTGTTTCTTAAATATTGTGGACGAGGGATAGAGAAAAAGTAAAGATCTGGTGTTTTCATAACACTCATTTTTATTGTTCCATACTAATGTTCTCATCCTCTTGATGGAGGGCATAAAAGACTTGATTTGTGCCAAATCTTTATAGAAATTATTCTCTATCAGAATACAGTCATACATTTGATTCAAAGATGAAGCCACGAATAAATAATCTCATGGCTGGGCGGTAAATGAACAAGTTCGTTCAACAACTCATTCGATACTCGCTCGTATAAATTTGAATCAAATTCGGTTCGTTTAATAAATGAATTGATTGTGAACATAAAATTAAGTTTGATTATTAAATGAATTATATTCGTGTAAACTCGGCTTGACTTATTTAAGTTCGTAAAAACTCATATAATTTTATTTTTATTATTTTTTTATAGTATTATTTTGAAGAAACTTTATTTATCCCCAGATCTTTCATTACATTTGCAATTACACCATAAACTTAAAAAAACTCTCAATTTAGTGTATCCATCTTCATTTTGTTTTGTTTTGTTTTTTTAAATTTTTAATTTCACTTATCTATTAGGATTTTCCATTAAATCCTAACAGAGAGGTGTCAAAATTCTCAAAATACCCATAATTTTATTTTTTTAAAGAAAAAGAAAAAACATTGCAATGATTTAAGCATTGGTTAGGATTTAACGTAATTTGCAAAAATACTTATGCTTGAATCTTTGAAATGTATATGTATAACAATGATATTTTAAAAATTTTGACAGGATCTAACGAAAAATCTTAACAGAGAGGTGAAATTGAAAAAAAAAAAAAATTTGAAAAATGGATACACTAAAATGAGAGTTTTTAAAGTTTATGAGAGTAATTGCAAAATGAGCTACTATTCAAGAGGTTAAGTAGAGTTTTCCTTATTATTTTAATTTTGTAATTAGTACATCATAAGTGAAGAGGAATTATCCTTTTAATGTAATAAATATAACTTAAATTATTGTTATTATGAGTTTTGATATAAATATGCTTGTGTTTGTATGTATATATAAATATGTGTGCGCGTGTATAATAAATTTATATACATACATATAAATTTAACATTGAATTATTTAGAATTTAAATTAATTAATTTAAATAACTATAATAATAAAATTTTAAGAATAATTAATTAACTAATGACAGATGAGCAGTGAGGGGTGGAGAAAAGTTTGAGGCGGGCATAAATGTTATGTTACTAAGGACACTGTTTTACATGCCAAGCTTCTGACTTGTGAGTTCTCTCCAGAAGAATGGGGCAGTTTCAGTTTCAGCAACTCCGACCTTCTTATTCATGCAAATTCATGCCCTTTGCTTCTATTACCCGTCCAATCAAATCCCCCACCTTTCCTCCTCGTCCGCCCTCTTCTTCTCAAACACTCACCAAACCCAATCAAATTCTTCACTTTCACCCTCACTCCTCTGCCGCTCGAGCTCGCATAGTATGCAGGATGAACGGATCAGGTAAATTCTGCTGGAATCAAATATATTTATTTGTTGCTGATTCGTGTACTGTTTAGTTTACTTTTGTTTTGGGGGGTAAATGGTGGTGTAATTGTACTAGGAGTTTTTACAAACGGTTGGTCTGTGAAATTTGAAGTACTTCAAAAGTAGGAAGAGTTAGTCCCACATAATTTTGCTTTCAAAAGTAATTGCCTTGGCATATTGGATGTGTATTTCTTGCCTTTTGAGAGTATAAACTGCTTTGATTTTATGGCTTCCAAAAGATGGAAACTATAAAGCTAGACAAGTGATTTCTAAATGCTAGCCACCAAAGCCCATGTGATATATATATGAATATGCTAATGGGGAGTATTTGCTTCACTTTAATGGTATTGGGGAGTGTTGTTTTTCTCATTGCCTTCCTGCTGGGTTTTGAGTTCATTGAGTCTCATATGTAGGAAAAAGGAATTCTTTAAGCAACGATATAATTATGTTTGTTAGATATGATATCACAGCTGGAACTCGGGATGCCAGAAGAGAGACGAAAGCCTGAGAGACGCGTAAACGGGATATTCTGGATTATACTCCTCAATATTGGAATATTTGTGGCGGATCACTTTTTTCAGGTAGTGATTTTCTTATGCCTTCTTGTTTTTGATTTATTTGTAAGTTGATGAAAATTTTAGTGGACAAAAGAAGGTAGAAAAGGTAGGAGGGGTTGTCCGACCTCCATGGAACCATCTTCATCTTCTAAAGAGAAGGCCCAAGAAATTACTCCAAGTCTTGAACCAAAAGCCGGGGGTACCAAAACCCTAAATTTGGGGACTCTCATAGGATGTTATGATACTATATGGGTATATTAATCTCCTCAAGGGAAACATTTATATCTGTTCTAGTTATATTATGCATCACTTGTTTTCCTGTATAAGATAATACAGACGGTCCAACATTTTTTCTCTATTTTTTTTAATCTTTTTCTGCTAGGTTCGTAGCATTAAAAGTCTATACTTGTACCACAATTGGCCTGCTTGGTATCAGTTCGTGACGGCAACATTTTGTCATGCCAATTGGTGAGACCCTTATGTTTTTAAAGGTTGCATTAAAGACTGATTTTGTGTATTATCCTTCCCTTCAACTTTAGGATTTTACAGTATTTTCATGTATCATTTGCAGGAACCACCTTTCGAGCAACCTTTTCTTCTTGTATATTTTTGGTGAGGGTCTCTCACTTGGCTTGCTAACACTAGGATGCTGTGTAGAATGAATAAATCAAAAGTTGACAATGATGCTTTTCCTCCAACAGGAAAGCTTGTTGAAGAAGAGGAAGGAAATTTTGCATTGTGGCTTTCTTATATTCTTACTGGTGTTGGAGCAAACCTTGTTTCATGGCTGGTTCTACCAAGGAATGCAGTATCTGTTGGGGCCTCTGGTGCTGTTTTTGGGTTATTTACAATCAGTGTCCTAGTAAAGGTATCCCAAAATGTATGACTTGTAAACCATATTCTAAAATTAATCCACAAAAAGTCTTCAACTTCATTTTCCTTGATGTAGATGTCCTGGGACTGGAGGAAGATCCTTGAAGTGCTTATATTGGGTCAATTTGTTATAGAAAAGGTGAGCGCATGTTCTCTTATATAGGTGAGAGGGGTTAAATTTATTGTAAAAAAGATGCTCTGACTCTCTTACTGAAAGTTGGAGAGACGGAAATGACGCCAGTATGATCATTTTACAGTCATGTCCGACTATTCATCAACTGTTCTAGAGAACTAAGAAGAAGGCATTAATCCTTCAAGCATGTAGAGAACTCCTCTTCCATGACCATGCATATAATATTTTGTTCATGAAAAGTTTCATCCAGAATGAGAATCTATGCATAATGCGTACTGAAAAATTGTAAGTGTTTTTGTATGCTGCGTAATAAAACTAATGTATTAGGCTGTAAAACCATACTCTATAGATGAGCTTTCATTGAATATATAGAGGAGTATTACAAGAGATGAACATAAACAAGGACTCCTATACATAATTGATCTAGGACTTCTTTAGCTCTCAAATAACTAGAATACAATTTATCTTAGAACTCTCTCTTCAGATTAGGACTCCGGATAGGATTAGAACTCTACTCAATAGTCTTTGGATTATGTAGTGCCGCACAAGACTCATAAGTGGATTTGGAGTCTTGAGTTGTAGTTGTTATTGGAGTTGTGTTAATACCCTCCTTCAAGATCAACGGGGGAGATCGCACGTTGAGCTTGTAACAAAAGTGAAGAAACTTGGCAGAAACTAGTGGCTTTGTAAGGACATCTGCAATCTGATCCGAAGTAGGAACAAAACGAACAACCAAAGATTTATCAGCCACACGGTCACGGACAAAGTGGAAATCAATTTCCACATGTTTCGTGCGAGCATGAAAAACTGGATTAACCGACATGTAAGTGGCTCCAATATTGTCACACCAAAGAGTTGGTGGAGTTGAGTGAGTGATTCCAAGTTCTTGAAGAAGTGCACGAATCCAAAGTAGTTTGGTTGTAGTATTGGCAACAACTTTATATTCAGCCTCAGTAGATGATCTTGAAACAGTTGGTTGTTTGCGTGAGCTCCAAGAAATTAAATTGGAACCGAGATAAACACAGTAGGCACCTGTAGAGCGACGATCATCGGGACATCCAACCCAGTCCGCATTGGAATATGCCTGTAAAGTATTAGAAGAGTTGTGATGAAGAAGGAGACCATGAGAAACCGTATGTTTCAAGTATCGAAGAATTCGTTTAACCGCTTGCCAATGAGGTTTGAGAGGCCGATGCATGAATTGGCACACACGGTTGACTGCGTAACTGAGATCTGGCCGAGTGAGAGAGAGATATTGTAAGGATCCTACTGTACTACGGTAGAGTGAGGGATCTTCCATTGGATCACCTGTAAAAGCCGAGAGAGCTGATGAAGAAGTCATTGGAGAGGTGATCGGTTTTGCTTCATGCATGTTTGTTTTCTTCAAGAGGTCCATGATATAACGATGTTGTGAAAGTAGAAGACCCGAATTGAGCTTGATCACTTCCACACCGAGAAAATAATGAAGATTGCCCAAGTCTTTGACAGCAAAATCTGCACTAAGAAGCTGTAAAAGTTCGGTAATGGCTGCTTGATCTGATGCAGTGATGATGATATCATCAACATAGATAAGAAGATACATAGTAAGAGTCTTGGTGCGATAAATAAAAAGAGAAGTGTCAGCTTTAGAACCCACAAAACCGAGTTGAAGGAGCTTGTCACTAAGTCTTGAAAACCAGGCTCTTGGAGCCTGTTTGAGGCCATAGATTGCCTTTTGAAGCTTGCAAACATGTTTAGAGAAGGTAGGGTGAACAAAACCTGGTGGTTGCACCATATAAACATCTTCAGAAAGGAGCCCATGGAGAAAAGCATTCTGAATATCAATCTGTTTCATGGACCAGCCAGCAAAATAAGCAAGAGATAGGACTGTCCGGATCGTGGTAGGCTTCACTACGGGGTTGTAGGTTTCTCCATAATCCACCCCGGCCTGTTGATGAAAACCCTTTGCAACAAGACGAGATTTATGTCTTTCAATGGAACCATCAGCCTTTCTTTTAAGTTTAAACACCCACTTGCATCCCACAATGTTTTGAGAAGGATGAGGAGGAACAAGTGACCAGGTCTGATTTTGAAGAAGTGCATTGAACTCGGTTTGCATAGCTTGGCGCCATTTTGGAATAGTGGCAGCATTGGAGTAGCAGGTTGGTTCAATATTGGCAGGAGAAGCTGCTGCCACTAAAGCATGAGGAGCTGGATACCGAATTCTACCATCTGTGAGTTGCCGTGGCTGCACAATGTTGTTCATTGACCTAGTTCTCATAGAATGTACTCGAGCAGGAGGCTGATCTGCATAGGAAGTGGAACAAGGCATACTGGAAACTGCTGAAGAGTTATTGGAAAGATTAGGGGAGGGCCGGGAGGGAGAAGAAGATAAAATAGAAGGGGAGTCCGGGGGACATATAGTGGTAGAAGGAGGAGGAAACAATGATGGAGGAAGCACAACAGGAAGGGAGACACTGGAAGATGCAGGAAGAGGAGAGCCCTTGGAAAAGGGGAACCGGTCTTCATGAAAGATGACATCTCTAGAGATGTACATCCGGTCAGATTATAGATGGAGACATTTATAACCTTTGTGATGTTGGCTATACCCGAGAAAAACATACTCCTTTGAGCGCGGAGAAAATTTATAAGAATTATAGGGACGAAGATTTGGATAGCAAGCACACCCGAAGATTTTGAGGAAAGTGTAGTCGGGTGTTGTATGGAAAAGTTTTTCAAAGGGAAATTGATTTTGTAACACTGGAGTTGGCATGCGATTTATGAGATAGCATGATGTAAGACAAACTTCATCTCATAATTTTTGAGGAAGATGACTGTCAGCGAGCAATGCCAATGTGGTATCAATAAGATGTCTGTGTTTACGTTCAACACATCCTTGTTGTTGATGTGTATGAGGACAAGAGAGACGATGAGTAATACCAACAGATTGAAAATATGTACGAAGGTTACGATACTCACCACCCTAGTCAGATTGAACAGTTATAATTTTATGATTAAGGAGACGTTCAACCGTGACTTGAAATTGAAGAAAGGTGGACATGACATCAGATTTTGCTTGAATAGGAAAAACCCATGTATATCTACTGAAAACATCAATGAACGAAACATAATATCGATTTCCATTAACTGAAATAGTTGGGGATGGTCCCCATACATCAGAATGAATTAATTGTAAGGGCTTACAAACTTTAGAAATAGAGGGATAAAATGGCAATTGATGTCCCTTTGCTTGAGCACAAGCTGAGCAAAAAGGATCGGCCTTATTGGAAATAACATGAACTTAAACTGAGACAGGACACGATGGACAATGCGAAAAGCGGGATGACCTAAGAGCTTGTGCCAGGAGACCGGAGTGGTACGTTCACCAACAAGAGCTTGATTTATTGACGACGACGAACTAGAGGGAGACGGAAGCAACTGATAGAGGCCATCTTTAAGGTGCCCGTGATGAAGGAGGAGCCTGGTTTGTTTGTCCTTGATCAAAAAATAAGAAGCGTGAAATTCAAAGAAAACGGAATTGTCAAGGGCAAATTTTCTAACAGACATAAGATTTTTACAAATAGAGGGGATATGAAGGATTTGCTGTAAGATGAATTTACGACGAGACAAAGGAAGAGAAGCAGTACCAGTATGAGAAATATTCAAACCTGTTCCATCCCCTATGCGGATTTGGTCCTGGCCGTGATACTCCTCTTGAGCTAAGTTGAGATTCTGAAGATGGCCGGTGAGATGGTGAGTGGCACCGGTGTCAGGATACCATAGTTCTTCAGCAGGCAAGATGGGTGTGGAGTAATAACCTTGGGGATTGGACGGCTGGTACGGCTTGGGTGGTTGAGACGACTCAGGTTGGTCCTGTTGGTAGTAGCAACGAACGGTTGTATGTCCGGGCTTGCCACAAATTTGGCAGATAGGTCGAGAAGAGGCTGCATCCGTGGAGAAATAGGAACCGCGTCCTCTGTTGTTGAAAGATCCACGTCCCTGGTTGTAGGGACGACTGCCACGACCACAGAAACCTCGACCACGAAAGTTGGACGTGCGGGTGGTGATGTTCGCAGCAGGTGGGTGAACATCAATGCTCAGGATTTGTTGTTCCAGTCGCATCTCGTGAGCAAATAGGTGGCCGTAAAGTTCATCAACAGACAGTGGGTCGACTCTGGTTGTGACCGAAGTTACAAAAGGATCGTATTCGGAGCCGAGTCCTTTGAGAAGAAAAGAAACACTCTCAAAATCGTTGAGAGGCTGTCCGGCGGCAGCAAGAGTATCACTGAGCGTCTTTATAGTCTGAAAATACTCGGTGATCGAGTTGGTGCCCTTCTTGACTATTGCGAGCTGGAAGTAAATTTGCATGACTCGAGCATGGGCCTGAGAAGCGTACATGGTGAGCAGCGTGTTCCAGAGAGAGGAAGCCGAGGGAGAGCCGACTGCATGGACGACATAGGGCTCGGACAGTGTAGAAATTAAAATACTAAGGATCATTTGATCCCGTTGATTCCAGGCGAGGAAGTCTGGGTTGACGACAGTGGCCGGTGCTCCAGCAGCAGTGCTTGGATTTGGAATCGTCTGGGCAGGTGGTAGAGAAGAACCATCAAGGAAGCCATAAGCGTCTTGGCCTTTGATATACGCAAGAATCTGAGTTCGCCAGGCCATGAAGTTACCTTTGGTAAGTTTGATGCTGAGGTTATGGTTCATATTTGGGACTGAAAAGATAACAGAGGGCTGGACGGGTGGTGGGGGATGCTGTGAAGCATGAGAAGCTGCCGATGTGGCAGAGGATTCGGAGTCGGAAGCCATGGATCATGACGTTAGTTGGTGATTTGGCTCTGATACCATAATAGAACTAATGTATTAGGCTGTAAAACCATACTCTATAGATGAGCTTTCATTGAATATATATAGGAGTATTACAAGAGATGAACATAAACAAGGACTCCTATACATAATTGATCTAGGACTTCTTTAGCTCTCAAATAACTAGAATACAATTTATCTTAGAACTCTCTCTTCAGATTAGGACTCCGGATAGGATTAGAACTCTACTCAATAGTCTTTGGATTATGTAGTGCCGCACAAGACTCATAAGCGGATTTGGAGTCTTGAGTTGTAGTTGTTATTGGAGTTGTGTTAATACTGCGTGTGTATGTGTGGTAAAGAGAAAAAAAGAAAGGAGGGGGGGGGGGGGGAGGAAAGTATGGAAGACATATGATAAGTAAAATGTATTATATGTTTAAATTGACTAGCTATCTCATATACACATAATTTCTCTTTCTTTTTACTTCTTCAAATTTTTCTGGAGATACCTTCATATGCTTTTCTTGGGCAAAATAGGTTATGGAAGCAGCCCAAGCTTCAACGGTCCGTGGTGGCTCTGCGCTGCAAGGTGTGAATCACATTGCACATCTCTCTGGTGCTCTTGTTGGTGTAGTCCTTGTATGGCTTCTTAGCAGAGTTCCTTCTCAATCTCCAGGTGGAGAAATATCGACTTTACATAGGAAAAAGGACAGAAATCAATAAACAATTTAAGCAATTCTATTTTGTATGGTTCATCTTGTTTAATTCAAGGAGCTAATTACATGATTATATTTTCACTGTTCTATTTTTTTTTTGTCTTGTATAAAATGTTCCAGATTTAACCCTGTTATTTTCTTCCAAAATTTACGTGCTGCTTCACTTGATTAAAAAATGCGTATAGAAATAAAAAGGATAAGACAACATCTTGCATTTAAATTGAGGAGGATGTGGCAGCACATCTTTTGTAGAAAAATGAAGGGCTCAGATTTATTTTTATAAAACTCTGTCGTTTCAGTTATGTAAACAGAACTGAAAAATAAAAAAGATAAACACGCTAGGTTGGTTCAAAATATACATAACTTTGTAATATTGATGCAAAGATAAGTAAATTGTTCTGTTTTACTCGGGGTAGACTTAATGAAAGGTTGTCGAAAGATTTCACCTTGCTAACAAGCCTAACATACCTCTCCAGTTAGATTTTACCAACATAATTGCTAGTTATTTTTCATTTTGAACCTGTTCCTGACTTGCAAAACAGGACGACCTCTGTAGCCAGAAACAGAGAGTCCATTTTTGCTTGTCTTCAATACCGTTGACGGATCAATATGTCAAACGTTTTCTTGTGTTTTTCTTTGAAGCTGAATAGTTCTCCTCATTCTCGCGTTGTCAAGCAAAAGAGACATTCTCCCTTTACTCAAACGGCATCAAGTAGAAGACGTATATCAGTCAGTTTGCCTTGTTCTGTTTACATAATTGAAACGAAAGTTTTGTAAAAACAAATATGGCCCTTCATTTTTTGGATTAAATATTTTCAAATTATTTGTCCGAATTTGAGAGAATTTGGGCAGGTGATTGTGAGAGGCCATTTATAGGACCCATATGACCAAATAAAAATTGAGTTGCCGAACCACTTATCCGATCAGGTACATCTTATAAGTGATTCATCATAATTATCTGCTCGAATTATCTCAAATTCGGACAGATGAGACGAATCCAAAAAATTGAAAACTTTGCATGATTCTTTCGAAAATGAATTGTTTATCTTCGACAAGTTATCGGCTATTGGCTAAGGGGGCTTATTGCGTTTTAGGCCCAAGAAAACCAAAGTAACCAGAACAGATTCAGCTAATAATTTTTTATTTATTTATATTTTTTTTTGGGTATAAAAAAAAACAGAAAAGAAAAGAAAAAGGAAAGAGTGAGGACGTATAACTTGGATCTATAGAATACTCTTATCCAAAAATAAAATGTTTCACACTTACCGGTACTTCTTATTGCTATCACAATATGGACAAAAAGATATATGATTTTTTGTTAACTTTTCACACAACTAAAAATACAAATATCCTATGTGGCAGAGAATCATAGGATAGTTGCGATTTTTTTTTTTTTTTTCAAAGAGCCTATAATTCCCTGCCACATAGGATAATTATGTAAAAAATTGACAATGAATCATATCTCGAACAAAAATTTGACTTACAAGAGTGCAGGTTTGCCTGCCTATTGTCTGTTTACCAATTGCGACTACCTTGCCATCGATGGTAGGTGGAAGAAAAATTAGAGTTATGATTATCAAATCGGAACGGGGAAGGGATTATAAAATGTCAGATTTTTCAGACTCGCCCTAACTTGACAATGAAATTTTTTTTTTTAAATTATTTATTTAAATGGTATCATTTTGTACCAACAAAAAACGACTCCGTTTTACAACATGTATATATTCATTGCTTTGTTTTTTTCTTTCTCAAACAATCCTCGACCCTCCCATCATCTCTCACACTCAATCCTAGGGTGGGCATAAACCACAGGAATTGTACTGCATTGCCCTGCCTTGCCCCCACCGATTTTTGGTTGAAAATTTGGAAACACGGTTTGATATTTTGTAAAACCGTGCGGGGCGGGGCAGGTTGCGGGTATACAAATTTCAAAACCTCGGATACCTGTCCTGCTCTGCATAAACCTAAAAAACCTAAAAATAAAAAACCCTAACCTCCTGCCCCTCACGAGTCACACCTCACTTCAAATGAAATGAGTCACCCTTTCTTCATCTTCGTTACTCGTTAGTCCCTGTCATGTGTATTTCAGAAGGTTATGTCTGATTTTGAGCAGGACTGGAAGGGGACGGTGGCTGAGATATGTTGAGACGGCTTGGCGACGGCTAAGATATGTATAGGTAGGGTTGCGATTTGTGAAAAGAGGATGCTGAAACCTGAAAGGAAAAGAAGAGACGAAGCTTTGAAGGGTAAATGGTGGAAGGCTGGAAGCATCTAGAAGACACGTGGCGAAAGCAAGGGTAGTGGGTGGTATCTTGAGGTCCACGTGGCAGATGAAGATTGAATGGGCAGTTAATGTTTTATAGCTGTTAGTCACTAGTCCAAACGGTGCATTTGGTTTGATAAATCACGCACGTCCGTACGGTGCGTTTAGTTTGATAAATCACGCACGTCTTTCTCACTCACTCACTCACTCCTCATCTTCTTATTCTTCTTCTTCTTCTGGGGTTTGCAAAATGGCGACCATGGAGACTGGAGAGCTTGATAGGCCTCATGAATCGGATACAGAAGGCGTGTACGGTCCTCGGCAACTACGGTAGTGGTGATTATGCTTTGGCTAGTTCTCTCCCGCCCTGCCCAACCCGTACCCCTTGCCCCGCATTTCCCCGCCCCGCACGAATTCACCCTGTTTTATGCGGTTCACAGGTGAGAATTTCTCAACCCGCAAGGTTGCGGGGCGGGGGCAAAAAAGGTGAAAATTCACCCTGTCCCGTGCCCACCCCTACTCAATCCCACTCTCTTTTGAAGCTTCTTCAACTCTTCCCATCTCATCGTTGCTCACACCGCCATCCTTTGTAATCGTCTTTGTCCCTTCATCTCCATTCTGAAAGTTTAAACAGAAACTGGTTTTGGTTGCTTGACCAAACCAGAGAAGATGTGTTATTTATATTGATCAATGTACATCAGTTTTGGAAAAGCCAGCACAATACTTTACAACAACTAAATTATATGAAAGGAAAACAAAGGGAGAAGAGGGTGTCTTGATCCGTGGAACAAGGCAGAAAACAAGGAGGAGAAAATGCAGCAGAAATCCTGGAAGGAATCCTGCTGCAGGTTGGCTGTGCAGACCAATCTAGGATGCTGATGATCAGTCTTAGGATCATGTGCATGCTGAGTCCCAAGGATAAATGCTGAGAAAGAATAGAAAAATAGTCAAAGGAGAGTAGGGGCTGAGTAACGGCTACTAGCCGTTACTCGGTAGTGACTAGTTTTTCCTCTGCATTCTGATTTTCTGTTTCCACTAGGTTCACTTCCTTAACACCCCCCCGCAAACTGATGGGAGGAAGGACCATTAGTTTGTCACGGAGGAAGCAAAACCGAGCAGCTGTGTGACCTTTGGTGAAGATGTCGGCCAACTGATCGAGGGTGGGAATATAGTGGAGTTGGATATCCTGATTGGCAACTTTTTCCCGAACAAAATGGATGTCAACTTCAACATGCTTGGTGCGGGAATGGTGAACTGGATTGGAAGCCAGAGCAAGAGCCCCTGAGTTGTCATACCAAAGAACCGGAGGAGAAGGAAGTGTGACATGAAGTTCTCTAAGCAGCATACGCAGCCAGTACATGTCTGCAGTAGCCAATGATAATGCTCTATACTCGGCTTCGGTGCTTGATCTAGAAACAATGTGCTATTTCTTGGCAGACCAGGAGATGAGATTAGGACCAAGAAATAAACCAAAGCCGGAGGTAGACCGCCGATCATCTGGATTCCCTGCCCAATCCGAGTCACAATAGGCAGTGAGCTTGATGGGGCCTTTCGTGTAGTGAAGGCCAGAATCAATGGAGCCCTTGAGGTATCATAAGACACGTTTGGCGGCTGTGAAATGAGTTGATGTTGGGGCATGCATATGTTGACATAGTTGCTCTGGATTGGAAGCCAGAGCAAGAGCCCCTGAGTTGTCACACCAAAGAACCGGAGGAGAAGGAAGTGTGACATGAAGTTCTCTAAGCAGCATACACAGCCAGTACATGTCTGCAGTAGCCAATGATAATGCTTTATACTCGGCTTCGGTGCTTGATCTAGAAACAATGTGCTATTTCTTGGCAGACCAGGAGATGAGATTAGGACCAAGAAATAAACCAAAGCCGGAGGTAGACCGCCGATCATCCGGATTCCCTGCCCAATCCGAGTCACAATAGGCAGTGAGCTTGATGGGGCCTTTTCGTGTGGTGAAGGCCAGAATCAATGGAGCCCTTGAGGTATCGTAAGACACGTTTGGCGGCTGTGAAATGAGTTGATGTTGGGGCATGCATATGTTGACATAGTTGATTGACTGAATAGGCTATGTCTGGCCGGGTGAGGGTCACATATTGGAGTGCTCCAACAATGTGGCGATAGATAGTCGGATTAGGCAGTGGTGCTCCATCAAATTTGGACATTTTGGTGCCAGCAACACATGGAGCAGGGTAAGGCTTGGCATCTGTCATCTTAGTGCGGTCTAGGAGGTCATTAATATATTTGGACTGTCGAAGGTGGAGGCCATTTGAATCTCGGATAGCCTGAATCCCAAGGAAATAACTGAGGTCACCAAGGTCTTTGAGAGCAAATTCTGATTTAAGCTTGCTGAATATCCAGGAAATGGTGTCCTTGTTGTTGCCAGTGAGTATGATATCATCTACATAAACCAATAGATAAATGTGAACATGGGTGGCATGATAGGTGAAAAGGGAGGGATCCAACTGAGAGCCGGTGAAGCCAATGTCAAGAAGAGCTTGAGATAACCGAGTGAACCATGCTCTCGGGGCCTGCTTTAAACCATAGATTGACTTATGTAGATGACACACATAGTCCGGGTAGGAAGAATGAACAAAGCCTTGGGGTTGTTCCATATAGAACTCTTCATCCAACACCCCATGGAGAAATGCATTAGAGACATCCAGTTGGTGGATTGGCCAATCAAATTGGACAGCTAAGGCTAGGACCAGTCGGATGGTTTCTGGTTTAATGACTGGGCTAAAGGTTTCATAATAATCAATTCCACCAAGTTGATCAAACCCCTTAGCTACTAGTCTTGCCTTGTACCTATCCACACTTCGATCTGATTTTTGCTTGACTTTAAAGACCCATTTGTTTCTAATCACATTGTGATTGGAAGGTCTCGGGCAGAGGGACCATGTTTGGTTTGAGATCAAGGCTTGATATTCAAGGTTCATGGCATGAATCCATTCGGGTTTGGAGGTAGCCTGTTTGAAGGTTGAGGGTTCAGGTGGAAGGTGAATTGTGTGTAGAACTTGGAGGGGATATTTGATGGAATGGAACATTTTAAAGCCAGGAAAGTGTTTTGGTTTTGAGTGACCAGTTTGTGACCTAGTCACAATCCGGGTGGGTGGTGGTTCAGAAGGTGTGGAGTGAGGAGCTGAGGAAAAATGAGGAAGGAAAGGTTGAGGAAGTTGATGAAGAGAAGGAGACGAATCTGAGGGTGTGTCTAAGGGAGTAGAGGACTCGTCATATGTGGTGGATGTGACAGAGTGTTCAGGTTGAGGTGCAGGAGGATCATGTTGAGAAGATAGAGGTGAAGGTGGGTGAATGAGAGGTGTCTGTGATGGGTGAGGAGATGACGTGTCTATAGGATTGGTCATATCTTCAAAACGGTTAGAGGGTGCTGCAATAGAATTGAAGTCAGTGTGCAACTGAGATGGAATGAGAACTACTGAGTTACCTGGAGAAGCCGTGACCTTGCAGGAACCAAGTGGAGAAGAAGGGCTCTTTGTAGGAAACTTGGTCTCATCGAATATGACATTCCTGGATAGGTATACTTTGTGGGTGAGAGGATCCAGGCATCTATATCCCTTTTGGTTAGAGCCATAGCCAATGAATATGCAGGGCTTGCTCCTAAAGGACAATTTGTGAGCTGCATAGGGTCTCAACAGAGGATAGCAAAGGCACCCAAAGGCTCTAAGGAGAGAGTAGTCCGGAGGGTGATGAAAGAGCTTGGAAAAGGGGGATTCTTGTTGCAGTACAGGGGATGGCAGACGATTAATTAGGTAAATGGAGGTGAGGAAGGCATCCACCCAGTACTTGGGCGACAAACCGGACTGAGCAAGAAGAGTGAGTCCCATTTTCATTACATGTCTATGTTTCCTCTCAGCAATGCCATTTTGTTGAGAGGTATGTGGGCAAGTTAGGCGGTGCACAATTCCATGTTGAGTTAAGAATTGTTTGAAGTGAGTAGAGGTGTATTCACCTCCATTATCGGATTGAAATTGCTTGATGGTGGTTGAGAAGAGATTTTCAGCATACAGTTTAAACTTAACAAAGCAAGCATAGACATCACTTTTATTTAGGAAAGGATATAACTAGGTGAACCGGCTATAATCATCTATAAACAAAACATAGAACTTACAACCACTTAGGGAAGCAACAGAGGATGTCCAAACATCCGAGTGGATAAGTTCTAAGGGCTTGGTAGAGACCCTGTTGGAATCAAAAAAGGGCAATTGTTTGGACTTGCCTAGCTGACATGATTCACAAACCCTTGTCCTATCTACTGAACCAGAGAGTGGGAGGTGTTGGTTCTTCAAAAGTTGCTGGAAAACAACAGGTGAAGGGTGTCCAAGCCGTTGGTGCCACACCATATCTGAAGTTTTAACGCCTAGGTGAGCTGTGAGACCTTTCCATTGATTGACATGTTTGGATTTAAGGGAGTACAGAGGAATGGGATACAGGCCATTGTCACTTGGTCCCTGAAGTAGCACAGCCCCCGTCAGGTTGTCCTGCACAAAATAGCTTGAACCAGTAAGAGCAAACCAACAATTGTTATCTAAGCAAAATTTGTTAATGGAAAGGAGATTGGTCGAGGCATTCGGACAGTGAAGGATATTTTTGAGAAGAAGGGGAGATAGGGAGGAGGATTTGCCATGAACCAACAATGAACCAAAATTTTTGATACTCAAACCTGCCCCATTGCCTACACCGATAGTGTCTCCTCCATCAAAGGGTTGAGGATTGGCAATGTTTGAAGAATCAGCTGTGACATGAGTGTTAGCACCGGAATCAGTAATCCAGTCTTGAGTCTCAATACCATCATTGAGTTGAGCCACCATAGCTGCCAGTTGAGGAGGAGGGTGTCTGCCCTGATAGGAGAAATCCATGCGATGGTAGCAGTCCAACGCATTGTGGCTGCTTTTGCCACAGATTTGGCAGGGTGAACGAGCTGTAGTTGTAGGAGCAGTGCGCATTTGAGCATTTCCCTGCTGATTGAGAAAGCTAGGCCTGAGGTTGGGAGGCCTGAAGCGCTGGTTGGGTGCAGGGTAAGGTAGATTGGGAGCATGAGGATCACTACTCCCTCTGAATGTGCTTCTTGGTGCAAATGACTGAGGATGAAAGTTGGGCCTGGGTGGAAATCTGGATCTCTTAAACTGAGTGGGGTCAGTTGTGTTGTGATTGGAGGGACTGACTTGCTTGTTAGTGTACAAAGCAAAGGACCCAGTTTCTGGTGTGATAGTGGGACGTTGTTGGTTTTCCAGCAGGGTTTCATGGTTAAGAAGTTCAGATTGAAAATCAGCAAATGTCATGTCATGGTCACGGGTTGCATAGGAATGAATTGTGACAAAGGTGTGAAAGATGGGATTCAAACCACTTACAACAAATGAGATGAGGTCATCATCATCGATTGGTTTTCCTGCAGCTGCGAGTTGATCAGCCCACTGTTTGGCCAGATTCAAGTACTCAGTGCATGACTTGTTTCCCTGTTGCAAGCCTTGTAACTGCCGCTTGAGGTGGGAAATTCGGGACTTAGATTGAGAGGCATATCTAGTTGCCAAGGTTGTCCAGGCTTCAGATGATGTTTTCAGGCCATACATTGTTGATACAATGGAAGGCGAAAGTGAGCAAATGATCCAGCTTAGGAGAAGCTGATCTTTCTTCTGCCATGCAACATAGGCAGGATTTAGAACTTGAGTGTTGTCAGTATTAGTGAGGAATTGGGGTGGACAAGGATCAGTGCCATCCACAAGTCCTTGGAGGTCATTGCCTCGGAGGATGGGTTGAAATTGTGCAACCCAGGCCAGGTAGTTTGGTCCTTCAAGTTTGAAAAGTTGAGAGAAGGAGGGGACGTTGGATAGGGGTGATGTGAATTCAGTTGTTGGGTTGGAAGAGGCAGTGGAGTTGTTGAGGTTGGTTATTGGTTGGTTGGTTGCTGGTGGGGCATTATGTTGAGAGGAGGAGGCTGAGTTGGTAGGAGAGTTAGGAGTGGCCATGGATGAGCGTTGGCTTTTGGGTTGGCTCTGATACCATGAAAGTTTAAACAGAAACTGGTTTTGGTTGCTTGACCAAACCAGAGAAGATGTGATATTTATATTGATCAATGTACATCAGTTTTGGAAAAGCCAGCACAATACTTTACAACAACTAAATTATATGAAAGGAAAACAAAGGGAAAAGAGGGTGTCTTGATCCGTGGAACAAGGCAGAAAACAAGGAGGAGAAAATGCAGCAGAAATCCTGGAAGGAATCCTGCTGCAGGTTGGCTGTGCAGACCAATCTAGGATGCTGATGATCAGTCTTAGGATCATGTGCATGCTGAGTCCCAAGGATGAATGTTGAGAAAGAATAGAAAAATAGTCAAAGGAGAGCAGGGGCTGAGTAACGGCTACTAGCCGTTACTCGGTAGTGACTAGTTTTTCCTCTGCATTCTAATTTTCTGTTTCCACTAGGTTCACTTCCTTAACACATTCTCCCTAGACCTAGATGTACCCTTTTTAGATCTAAGAACTAATTGTGAAGCAAAATGCAATAAGCCTAATCTAAGTTACTACTTCTTAAAGTTAAAGTTATGTTTGGCACGCAAAATAATTATTCTATTAGAAAAAATGAATAGGTTTCAATAAGAATGGAAGAAGGTAAAATAAAATAGCATTGTTGTTAGAGGATATGATACGGGCACTCAATTAGTTGTGAATCATGAAACTAATTAATAAATCAAACTAAATTACAATAATTATTTACCTAGAGCATTTTCTGTTTGATAACAAAAAATCTACCGGGAAGATCATCGAATCAGTGATAGCACCGATCCTCACAAGGATTGTGGAATTCGCACTCCAAACCATCGGAAATCGGGCATCCGGTTGTCTCTGGGTCCATCACTGACACACGGGTCTTCCGGGTTCGTCGGGTCCCCCGGATCACGATCGGCCCTTCCTAGTTCCGTTGGTGTCGTCTGCTCCGGCCAACGGCTACACAGTCCCGATCCAGCAAAGGATTGGGTCTCTCGGGTTCGGTCTCTCTCTTGGACTCACGGTTCTCTCCCTTGGTTTCATCTCTCCCTCTGATCTCCGAATCTCCCTCTCACTCGATCTCTCTCATCTCATGGTTCCTCTCTCTGTGACTTAGACAAAGAAGAGAAGGAGGAAGGAAGGACAAGGGTCGGGTCTCTATCTCTCAGTTCTTCTCTCTTCACTCTCGGTTTCTGTTATGGGCATGATTGTTATGATCGAGCTTCGTGCAGAAGACGTGTGTGGAAGACGTAGCAGTGGCTAGGCTAGTGCAAGACACACAGTAGTGTAATGTAGTAGTTATTATGCAGATGTTGTCTACGTAGGTAGTGTAATGTTAGTGGTGGGTCAGTTATGTGGTAGTAGGAAGTTATTATCTAATGGGTTTAGTCGGTAGTTAATTAGTTAATTAGTTAATTTAGTTTGTTTATTGTATTTAAATTCAGTTTTGATTATCAATGAAGGTAATCAGAAAATTATGTTCATCTCTTACCGTGTGTTTGAGTGAAATGACTCATCTCTTAACCGTGTGTTAGAGTGACAGGAAGGATTGACCCCTTGAAATGTCAAATTATTATTTTTCATTGTCATTTATCATTATGTCAATTATAATTTATTTATCATATTTTTAGGCCAATAACAAGTGGTATCATAGGCTCAAAGCCGCGTTCCTGCGACCATGAACAACGTTCCTGCAAACCACAAACAGTCGAAATTATGAAGAAATCAGGAAACTAGTGCTCCAACTTCAAAAAGATTTGAAGATGTTTACGGATAATGTTGCGGTTAATGTTGCCCAATTAAAGGAGAGTACAGAGCGAATGAAGGAGAGTACGGAGGGAATAGCCAATCGTTACAGTCGAATGGAGATTGTGCTCACCGAAGTGGAAGATGCGCTTAAAGAAGAAGAAGAACAACCTCAACATGACGAAGTCCCAAAGTTAGAAGCAGCTTCTGCAACCGATGTACATTCAGATGTTCTTCTCAAAGAAATTGTTGAAGTGTCTAGCCAAAAAGCCCTGCAAATTGGAGAGTTACAGCTTGAAGAAAATACATGCGTGAAGGAAGATATCAAAGTACCAGAGGAATCCAGAGAGAAAAACCCAGTTGTCGACGAGCAGAAAATATATCAACAAACAGAGTCAGATTCTGTTTGGCTAAATAAGCTAAGGGATCAAGTTAAGCATCCAAGAATTCTTAGTATTGTCTACCAGGAAAGGAAGAAGAGTCGTAAACCAGGTGAAGAAGAGATAGACCACGGAGGAGGCTTACATTGGTTGAAGCCCATAGTCACAAGGGTCACTGATTATCATCCATTGGGCGATGAATTATACCTTGAATCTAATGATCTTTCAAACCCCTTGGAGGTAGATCCTGCAGGGTTTGACATGCTTGATGAAAATCTAATATTCTTTAATGCAGATGATGACAACTTGCAGTATATGTGTTTTGATCCCTCTGAAATTATGGGGACTGGGAATTCGGTTCCTGATCAACCACCTCTCATTCAGAAGCTTGAGAATGAAGTTATCAACCAAGTGTCCATGGAGGGTCTACATCTAGCAGAGGAACAACTGATGATGAATGATGGGTTCTGCAGAATTCAATGGACTGCCAGCTTTGTGCGAGTGTGCCCAATTTCTGAAGAGGATAAAAAGGGCCATGAACGTTCAGTGAAGGGTATGGCTTGCCACTTGTCTGGAGGATTGCTTGCAACTGCAGGAACTGATAGGAAAGTTCTTATTTGGAACGCTGATGGTGGCTTTTGCGCTCAATTTTTCAAGAGCCACGCAGGGGTTGTTTCTTGTATTATGTTTCATCCTGATCCGACTAAATCACCACTTTTCTGCGGAAGTGATGATGCAATGGTACGAGTGTGGAATTTTTTACACAAGAAGTGTGTTGCAAATTTTATTTTTCTGACCTTGTGGGCAAGGTCTTCTGAAGAATGGGAGTATGTTATGGGCATGATTGTTATGAGCTTCGTGCAGAAGATGTGTGTGGAAGACGTGGCAGTGGCTAGGCTAGTGCAAGACAGACAATAGTGTAATGTAGTAGTTATTATGCAGATGTTGTCTACGTAGGTAGTGTAATGTTAGTGGGTCAGTTATGTGCTAGTAGGTAGTTATTATGTAATGGGTTTAGTCGGTAGTTAATTAGTTAATTTAGCTTGTCTCTTGTATTTAAATTCAACTTTGATTATCAACGAAGGTAACCAGAAAATTATCCAAGGTTCATCTCTTACCGTGTGTTTGAGTGAAATGACTCATCTCTTAACCGTGTGTTAGAGTGAGAGGAGAGATTGACCCCTTGAAGTGTCAAATTATTATTTTTCATTGTCATTTATCATTATGTCAATTATAATTTATTTCTCAGATTTCAGGCCCATAACAGTTTCACCTCTCATCTCACTCTCTCAGTTACTAGAATGAACGAGAAGAGAAGAAGAAAGGAAACAAAAGAGAAAAAGAAGGAAAGAAGTAAGAAATGAGAAGAAAGAAGAAGCTCAGTGAATTTCACTAAGAGGTGCGAGTTTATAAAGGGAGAGGAGGGTGCGTTTTATAGAAAGGGAGGGCGAGAATTTTTTTTTTTTTTTTTTTTATTTTTTTTTTTTATTTTTTTAATAAAGTTATGATTTAAGTTTTTAATCTGCAGAGTTTTTTTGTAGGTGTTTTTCATATAAGGTCATTATCATTTAATCAGACTCATTAAGGTTATAATTTTAAACCCATTTTGAGTATAGTTCGTTATATAATTAATATTATTTTATTAATACTATTATTTCACTGATAATAATATTATACACAATAAAAATTACACAATACCAATAAATATTATAAAAAATAGCATTATTATAATACCAATTGAGATAATGATATTATTATACTAATAATAGTACATTGATTTAATTATTGAATATTTGTGCCTGGCTATTTAATCAATCTGCAACATTATTAGAGTCTAATAATAATTTCGTTCTTTTAATAAATTGGAGTTCATAAAACTAATGAATATTTATTTTCATAAATATTCATAACTTTCGGAGTTATTATATTTAGTATTAAATTCTAATTTAAGACGCTCAATTCTAGGGTTTAAAATCTGGGGCGCTACAACATCAACTTCGACATTGCCCGGTGTGAGTGAGCACACCCTTGCTTGAGTAGGTTGTCTTGGCGACAATCCTTGGCATAATGGCCCACTTGGCCACACTCGAAGCATGCTCTAGTTGTTCCCCAATGACACTTGCCTGGGTGTGTCTTCCCACACTTGCTACACGTCATAATGCTGAAGATGCTCTGACTCACAGAAGTAATTCTTCTCCCAAGAGATCCAGAACCGCTTCCAGAAGACTGTCTCTTAAACGGAGGGGGAGAAGGAGCTCCTAATGACAGTGACTGCTTTCTACTCACATAGTCAGCTGCCAAAGGCCCATCACCTCCATCAAACATTGGTGAATTGTGTCCGAAGAGGTCGCCCAATGAACAACCGACCGTTTTATGACGTTCGCCCAGTCTAGGCATGGCGGCCATCATGGTCGTCATGAATTGCGCAGGCATTTGAGGGGGAGGCGGAGGAGGTGGTGGAGGAGAAGGAGTTGGCATAACACCATCCCCATCATTCACCGATTCCTCATCCACATGTCGTAGAAGAGGTCTTTGTCTAGGCGACATGGCTCTGTGCAATCACATTGAAGTTAACCTACAATGTGAGAGTGGAAGAGATGCCACATAAACTAACACAAGTTATATGGAATGCATTACATTAACCATGCAATGCACACAAGGAATTCTTATTTAAGTTTTCATGTCTTTGTTGTAAGCTTTTAGAATCCTAAGGCTCTAATGTAACCCTTAGGCTCTAACACAACTCTAGACTCCGCTTTTCCTAATGACCCTAAAACTAACTGCTTTGATACCATTAGCTGTGACGACCTTTTTTTTTTTTTTTTTTTTTTTTTAAATACAAAATGGGATCTTACAGTGACATAACGAATAGTCACAAAGCCAAATTCATAGTACACGTCCCATAACATGTACCTGACATATAAGACTATAACAACTGAGCAACGGAAATTAAATCTCATAGATGGGCTGACGCAGGGTAAGATTCTTAATAATATAACGGTAAGAAAACTTCAATCACAAGGAAAAACTGTGGTAACGGATCACCCTTGGGGCTGAGATGTCTTAACTCAAAGCATCCAAATTGTTATTCAAAAACTAAGAAACTCTAAAATACAGCTTATGCTTAAATACTCCAAAGTAAGCCTAAACCTAGAGTGCAAATTGACGGGCTAAAGCCCATTATTAGAATAAAACCTCATACTAAAGTTCACGTAAATAATAAAAGACCAATCATAAAAGACTAGTTTATTCCCTAACAGAAAAGAGCAGCATTGCTGCCGCCGTCAATTCCCTCCTTGAGGAAAAGAACTCGACTCCGATGAGTTGGTGGCAATGTAAGCTTCATAGAGGTCAGGGTGGAGACGTTGTACTTCTTCAGTTCGCAACTAGGAACAATCTGAGAGAGGGCGGTTCTTCCACTGAACCAAAAATTTCTAGTAACCCCCTCGGCGAGTAGACACAATTTGATCCTCAAGGATAGCTTCAATCTCATCACGAGGTTTGGTGCCTTTAGGCATATTCAAAGGTGGGACAAGAATTTCAGCATCAGCAAAATGTGGAGTATATGCAGTAAGGTCCTCAACATTAAAAATGAGACTAATTTGGAGATTAGAAGGAAGCTCAATATGATAGGCGTTAGTCCCTAATCAAAGAAGGATCTTTAAGGGACCAGCAGAACGGTGATGAAGCTTATGAACAGCTCCACAAGGAAACCTTTCCGGGCGAATACGGACCATGACAAGATCATCAACCTGAAATTCAACATGACTTCTATGTGGATCAGTTGCAGCTTTGTAGGATTGAGCACTCAGTGCAAGTTTACTACGTACCTCAGCATGGAGCTGCTGAATATGTTGAGCGAAATCCTCTGCAGCCTTACTGTGACGTGTGGTAAGTGGTAGTGTAGATAAATCCATGGGAAGATGTGGCCTAGTACTTGTCACAACTTCAACAGGAGAAAGGCCAGTGCTCCGGTTGACCGAGCTATTGTAAGCAAACTCTGCTTGAGGTAGCAGCAGATCCCAAGCCGCTTGATGGTCAGTCACCAAACAACGTAAGAGGTTACCCAAACTCCAGTTGAAAGCTTCGGTTTGGCCATCCGTTTGAGGGTGGAAAGCACTAGAAAATTGCAACTTAGTACCCATCTTGGCCCACAAAGTCTTCCAAAAATAACTAACAAACTTGGCATCTCGGTTAGAGACAATAGTTTTAGGCAGTCCATGAAGGCGGACAATCCCAGAAAAGAAAAGGGCTGAAACTTTGGAAGCGTCATACATTCGTGCGCAAAGGAGAAAATGTGCCATCTTAAAGAAGCGATCTACCACGAAAAAGATGGAGTCATGACCATGCACCGTGCGGGGCAGCCCAAGAATGAATTCCATACTAATATAATTCCATGGCTGATCTGGAATAGGCAGCGGACTGTACAAGCCAGCAACACCTCTTGAGCACAGTGAAAACATCATGCTTAAGATGAGGCCAATAGAAGAGGTCTTTGAGAAGGTCAATAGTTTTATCACAGCCAAAATGTTCGGCGAGTCCCCCATCATGAAGTTCTCGGATGATAAACTCTCGGATAAATGTATGAGGGAAACAAAGTTGAGTGCCCTTAAAGAGATACCCATTAAGAAGGGAATATTTCCCATCAATCCGACTAGGTGAACTCAACAAAGTTTTGTAGCAAGTGCCAAAATCTGGATTGGTGGGATAAGCTTCTTTGACGGCCTCAAAACAAGTGATATATATGGACAATTGAGAAAGGAGGAGAGACTTACGACAAAAAGCATCAGCCACGGTATTATCCACTCCCGCCTTATGTCGAAGAACAAAAGTAAACTGCTACAAGTAGTTCACCCAACGTGCATGGCGTGCATTGAGTTTCTTTTGATCGTTTAAGTGCCGTAGGGAATCATGGTCGGTGAACAATAAGAATTCTTGATGGATGAGATAATGACGCCAATGTTTGATAGTTTGCACAAGGGCATAGAGCTCCAAATCATATGTGGAATACCGTTTGCGTGCATCATTCAATTTCTCACTAAAAAAAGCAATTGGATGCCCACCTTGACTGAGAATGCCGCCAATGCTGGAATGTGATGCATCACAAGATATCTCGAAGGGGGATCCGGCTTTGGTGCTATAGTTTAAAACTACAGCACATCTGCTGTAAAAAAATGGAAGGCCCAGATTTATTTTTCCAAAACACGTCGTTTTACTTATATGTAATTTATGTAAAGAAAACTGAAATATAAAACAACAAACGGTGGCTAACGTTTTTCGTTTGAGTCACATACGGTAGCCCTCTCTCTCTCTCTCTCTCTCTCTCTCTCTCTCTCTCTCTCGCACTCTTTCTCTCCAGTAGATCTCACCGGCCGGCCATCTTTCCTGAGCTCTAGTCGGCCGTGACACCAAATCTATATTGTCTATCTTTCACTCTTTGTTAAAGCGTTCTTCTCTGTCTCGACACCTAAGCATAGATGGTGTCACGCCCCCGTTTTGGGATATAAGGGGATACGTGAACTTGAGAAAAATAAAATCATCCACAAATTCATTTAAAGAAAAAAGGCAATAATCACAAGATGTAGATTAATACTCATAATTTCATATATATTAAGTCTTAGTAACATTTCAGTTAATACAAATAGTCAGGGATCACAAAATAAAACACTGTTCATATACAAAAAATCAATCCGGTCTTCGTACTATTACTTGGAGGGAAACTTCTACTATCTCCAAAATAGTCCGGTCTTGCAGTGTCATTAACTATACATAAACAAAAAATAAATCCCTGACTAAATACTATGATCACGGGCTATCAAAACAAACATAAACCCATTGATCAGCATCAATGGGCCAGAACTGTGGATCATCATAGGTAGCGACCCCTATGGGTACACCCGCTATGAGGACAATGATATGAAGCGCCATCTGAAAAGAATTGTAGGAGTAAGGGGGTGAGTTCAACAACTCTGTAAGTAACACAACAAAACATAAGCTACAATATAAAATTTAATTATACCAATTTTAAATTTTGAGAGTTCACATATAGAAATATCAGTATCAATAAGAAATGTGTATATATAATCATAATTTATAGTGTGTAAGTTTTATCTACCACTGGCCCATTTCCGCATTTTTACCATGAGCGGTGCACGTTAGGCTTGTCCATAGGACCAATCCCGAAGGACCCATAGGCTCATCCTGTCGTCACAGGGGAGAGCTGCCGGGTTAGGAAGCTCCCTAGGTGAGAACCCCCGGGCCGATAGCCCCACACTTTTGGTGTGGTTGCCCTGCTACCCATCATTATCATTATAAGGATCACATCATTATGGTGCCGTGGGATTAAACTTTATGTGATGCATATAAAACATACATTCATGTAAGTGAATCATAGTTTCATCATCTTGTTCATATAGTGCACATGTAATATATATATATATATATATTTTGAGAATCATAATCTCATCATCATCTTCATTCATACCATGGTCTTCTCATTCATTCGTGTGGTTCATAGGTAACATATTCACTATTTCATGGAACAAATAATATTCAAGTAAAAGAGTCTTTTGAAAATTCCCGACGTTTTCCATTTAAAAAAATGTTTTGTTTAAAATTTCGTCGGGGTTTTAAAGTTGTGTTCCCTTACATGGATAATCCTGAGTGTAATTAGTATCTCCTTCCTAGATTGGATCACAAGAATATATCTTTAGAGGATATCCAAGAAATAATCAAATTTCTAATTATTTTCAGAAATTGTAAATTTCAGCAACTACAATAATTTAATATAAGACCCATTTCGAACCAAATGACCAAACCAAGTACTGTAACCAATTACTTTTTAGGGAATTACATATTTTCTATATAAGGGTCATTACTTTAATATTAGTCATTAAAGGTTTATTAGAAGTCCAATATCACCTTGATGTAACCTGACAGTAAGAACACAATGAAGTTGAGTTTCAATTTCTATTTAAAAATCATTCTCCTAACTTGAAAAGTTGTCTAGTTTACATCACCAATAATAATTTACATGCCCAGAGTCCAATAATGGATTAAAGGTCAAATAGTATCATAGTTGAAAAACTGAGTTTACTATTTTCAATCCGGTCAAGTTTGGCCTCAAAACATTATAATTGAATTATCTGACCAGTTTTCAGCTATCGTTTAACTATTTACCTATCAAGTGAAAATGATAAAGTTCAATATCTCAAAATGCATGAAAGAGTTGCCATGAAGAACGTATTAAAATTTAGACAACAAGACATGAGCTTCCCGACTCCTTTATGGCAACTGAAAAGCTGTAACTAAGCCAAATTCCTCTAGCTTGGCACTGCCACCATACACATTTCTCATTAACCATCTCCACAATTAAGTATAAATGATTAGCCGTGTTTAGTAACTAGTATTTAGACCCTCCATTTGGTTACTGGGAAAACAATGAAAAAAAAGAGAGTACCACCAAACAAATGAAAACAAAAACATAATTTATATTGTTCTTGTCTCCATCTAACAAACTCAACCTAATTTGGCTCGTTAGTGCAAATATTGCTTTTAGTTCATACGGGGAAGATGATGGGCTTATCAATATACAAAACACAAAACAAATCACAAGACTACTTCCAGAATTTCAACACCTTTTCAAAAATCTTACACACGGCTATTCATGACCCGAGAATCACCCAACAACACAAACCTAAAAATTCTCAACAATATACATTCGGTTTTGCCATCCAAAACACCAGAAAATCACTCAATCAAAAACCAATAGATAACACCGAAAAGAAACAAAATGAGAACCTAGAATAATTTTCACAGTACCCAATCAACCCTAAAATTACATTACCCATTCCGTTGCTACTAAAATCCATACAAAACAAAACCCACAAAATTCTTCACTACCCATACGTTTTCTCCAAAAATATCAGAAATTTTAATACTCGGTTGGTTATTCTTTTCCACCGAAAATCCCTCTTAGAAGCCAGAAATTTTCATAATCAATCAACCCAATCAAAATTCAAAGATTACACAATCCAGTCCTAAATCAACCTACAAAATTTTACTCACAGGGAAACATAAATCGTCGGAAAACGCCCTTCGGTGGCGTCGCCGGCGCGGGGCCGCGGTCTGTCGGCCCGGCGGCACCGTCCGCCCAGTCCGGTGGCTAGCCCACCGGCTGGGTCTTCTCCCTTCCCCACTTCCCTCTCTCGGCCGGTCTCCCCCCCTCCCTTCTCTGCTTCTCAATCCCTCTCCTCATCCCAACTCTCTCTAAGAAAAAGGAAAAGAACAAGAAGAGAGAAGAAAGAAGCAGGGGGATGAAAAGAAATACCAGGGGGGGCGTCCAACCAAAGAAAAAGAAAAAGAAGAACAGAGAAAATAAAAGATAATAACTTCCAGAAACTTAGTACTCAAAAGCCAAAATAATCGCAACCCATTATCAAAATCAAAGCTTCAAACTCAACAATAGCTCATTTGATTTTATTCAGAGAGTTCTCAGAACCACAAAACTCCGAATCACCATAAAATAATCACAAAAGCTTTTACAAAAGAAACAGAGAAGAAGGGATACCTGCTGGGTTAAGATTTTTGAAAGTGGCTGAGGACTGAATTTTTGCCGATGCCTTGAAGCATGGCGAGAAGGGTGATTAAATAGGAGAAGAAGGAAGCTATCGTGGCTTAAAGGGCGATGCATGAGCTCAACGTGTAATTATTTGGACTGAAATGTGGCGAGAGGGTCAGATGGCTTTAGCAAAGTGTCATTGGTTTTTGCCTTAAAATGAAAAAGTGGCAAGGCTTCCTCTACAACGTGTAAGGGGGTCTGCGAGAGAGGTATGAGGTTTGAATTCCTCATAAAACATTAGAACCACGTGTCAAAGTTTTTTTTTTTTTTTTTTTTTTTTAATTATTTTTAACAGGCTTCTCATTTTATTGCCACATGGGTGCAAGATAATAAGTGTTTTATCTCATGGGCTTTTTATGGCCTTAACCAAATTGGGTCAGTAAAAAAAATAAAAAAATAAAGACCATTATAAATCATGGGCTACACTAATAAGAGTAAAAGAGAACCCATAGAATAATTTTGTATAATAAATTGAAAGAGACAAAATTTCCTTCTTCTTCTTCTTTTATAAATATATATATATATATATATATATATATATATATATATATATATATATTTTTAGGTCCAAAAATATTATTAAAATAATTTTGGGGCGTTATAGATGGAGAAGCAAAGAATTTCTCCTTGAAACCCACAAGATTACTGGTATTTTCCTTCACAATCATTTCCTCTGTCGTCTTCTTCACCTTCTTTACCATCTGGGTCATCAAATCCACACCATTAGTTCACCAAGAGACCCATTTCTAGTTCAATGAATCCTCCCTCCATTTGGGTCTCAGATCAGTAACTGTTCAGACATTATCTACTTTCGGTGGAAATTTTTCAGCAACTAGTGAGAAAAAGTCAATTTTAATTGATGCCCACTATAAGAGACTCGAAAATGTTTCTGGAAAACGCGGACATGGTGGTACACTCAATCCTGAAGGAGAGCTTCGGCGTCGGCATTCTATTGCGGTGGAATTTGCTGTAAGCTTTACACCGTTGCTTTTTCTTTTTCTTTGAGGGTTCGTTTGGTTGCGAAGAAAATGCAGGAAAATATGAGGGGGAAAATGCAGGAAAACGAGGGAAAATCATGATTTCTTGGTTGTGTGCTTGAATGATGTGGATGAAAGTACCAATAACAGGTCGAGAGTGAGGAAATCTGAGATGGGTTTTGGAGAAATGAAGTAGAGGAAGGAACAGAGGACCAATAACAGGGAGAATAGGAGGGAGAAAGAGGTTGTGAAGAAGATGGAGAATCAAGGAAACAACAAGATCTCTAAGTTAAGGGATGAGTCGTTGAACCCAAGTTCACAGGGACAAGAAAAATTTAGCCTTTAGCTGTGAAAGAAGAGCCCGAGTGTGACTCAAACGAAGAACGCTAGCCACCGTTTGCTTCTTTTATTTTTCAATAAGTGAAACGACAGTGTTTTGAAAAAGTAAATCTGGACCTTCCATTTTTTTACAACAGATGTGTTGTAGTTTTAAACTACAACATTGAAGCCAGATCCCTCGAAGGGGACCTCAAAATTAGGAAGTCGTAGCACGGGGGCCACTGTAAGTAGCTTCTTAATGGCTTTGAAAGCTTGCTGGACAACATTGGTCCAGATAAAGGAACCCTTCTTGGTTCATTCAGTAATGAGGGCCATCACGGAGCTAAATCTACCCACGAACCTTCGATAGAACGAAGCAAGTCCATGGAAACTGCGCACCTCATGAACATTATTGGGGGTAGGCCAATCCATAATAGCACGAACCGTCTTAGGATCAGTGGTGACTCCTTGAGAGGAGACAATGAATCCGAGGAAGATGACGTTGTCTTGTGCAAAAGAACATTTCTTTAGATTAACAAAGAAACTTTCAAAATGGAGGGTTTGAAGTACCTAGTGAATGTGGTTAGCATGATTGGCTAAACTCCTACTGAAAATGAGGATGTCGTCAAAGTATACGACAACAAATTTATCAATGAAGGGCTTAAGTACTTGATTCATAACCCCGAATGAAAGTACTCGGGGCGTTGGTGAGTCCGAATGGCATAACAAGCCACTCAAGTCCATCGTGTGTCTTGAACACGGTCTTCCACTCGTCCCTGGGGTGGATACGTATTTGATGATACCCGCTGTGAAGATCAATCTTGGAAAAGATGGTGGCGCCGTGCAGCACATCAAGCATGTCATCAAGGCGTGGGATGGGAAAACGGTACTTCACCATGATTTTGTTGATTGCTCGACTATTGACACACATTTGCCAACTTTCATCTTTTTTTGGAGTTAACAACACTGGCACGGCGCACAGACTCATACTCTCGCAGGAAGCCGCGATCAAGTAATTCCTGCACTTGACGTTGGAGTTCTTGGTGTTTCTTAGGACTCATCCGATTGGATGGAATATTAGGTAGAGATGCTCCAGGAAATAGATCAATAACATGCTGGATATTCCTCATCGGAGGTAATGTACGTGGTAGCTCGTCGGGCATGACATCCTGAAATTCCTACGAAAAGGGCCTCAATTTCAGTGGGGTACGAGTGTCATGTAGGGGCTGGAGCACCTGGTCGTGCTACTAAGGCAATAAACAGTCCTTGTTCCATACAAGCTGTTGTGAATTTGCGGAGGGTCAACACGCTGCCTTCGACAGTGTTCTTTTCCCATGTTGGTTACTTAAACTCTTGCACCTTCATAGGTTTCAATACTAGCTTCTTCTCTTGATAAAAAAAGGAGTATGTATTCCCATAGCCATCATATTGCACCTTGCGATCAAAAAGCCACGGGCGACCGAGAAGAATATGGCATGCATGCATGGGAATAATATCACACCACATGGCCTCTTTGTAGGTATTCCCAAGCGAGAAATTCACCAAGCACCACTGCTTCACAGGGATAGAAGTGTCGTCCACCCAACTGAAATGGTAAGGCTTCGGATGTTTCTCAATGGGTAGCTTCAATTTCTAGACAACTTCAAGAGAGATGACATTCATACCACTTCCATTGTCGATGATCATATTCAAAGCTTTGCCATTGTGCCCAACTCAAGTATGAAAAATATTCGTCCTTAACCAATCATCACCTTCATCTTCTTCCAATCGCTTGCCCGTGAGGATTTTTCTTATAACACATAATGGTAAATCAGAAAACTCTAAGGTTTCTTCAGCAACTTCTGTTTCAGTGGCAGCATTGGGTCCAGAGGACTGTGATTCAGCTTCTTCTTTTGGAGGATGCTCCTTGCAATATAGATTCGGGCGTGGCTCACGAGTGGGACACATAAAACATAATAACCACAACCACCACAATTGTAACATTCCCCACTCCTCTTATCATTCCTACCTTCGCCCATGGGTCGACCACGCCATTCCCCTCGATCAGTCGGGACATGCTCGGCCAATATAAGAGCCTTATAGGAAGCACTCTCTCTTTGAGGTGGCCTCCTGGGTGCAGAGAAGTTCCCACGATCAGAGACATAATTCCAACTAGACGATGAGCGTCGTGCACTCATGAGCTTGGTTCCAGCCGTAATGCCAATTGATACACTCCATCAAGGCTTGTGACTCGAACAGTAATCAATTCTCTGCTAATGTCTTCCCGCAGGCCAGCTTTGTAACGGGTAAGAGATTGGCGCTCTGTTTCGGTGAGACGGCTATAGACACTCAACTAGTGAAAGCGATGGGTGTATTCATCCACTATTGTATTCCCTTGTTTGTGCGCTAGCAACTCAGCAAAGACCGAGTCTTCATAGTCCAAAGGTAGATACTTTTCCTGTAGCTTGAGCTTCATCTCTTCCTAATCGGTTATGGGCGGTAACCGAAGGCGATGCAAATACTCCTCCACGCTATGCCACCATACATGGGCTTGCCCTTTGAGTTTCATCTTCACGAAACGTACCTTGCGATCCGGGGAGAGACCAAACCCGTCAAAGTAATCTTCCAAGGCAGTGAGACAATCTTGGAATGCATAAGGGTCTAACTTGCCATGGAAATCCGACACATCAACTTGGACTCGCTTGGTAATATCGTCGCTATGATAATCATGGGTTGGATGATGCCCGGGGAAAGGTGCATGTGCAACTCGTGGTGGAGGGTGATAATCCCACACATGTGTATGGAGGTTATGTCAGGCTGAATGGTGTGGTATGGGATTGAGGGGTTGCTCTGTCTTAGCTTGGTAGGTCTTGGAACCATCAGTAGACTTCTTGGCCTCACCTTTACCTTTCACAGCCTTCCCACGACCAGCCAATACTTCCGGCTTGTCAAACATCTGCTCCCACATGAAGTCAATACTCCAAAGTAAGCCTAAACCTAGAGTGTAAACTAACGGGCTAAAGCCCATTATTAGAATAAAACCTCATACTAAAGTTCACGTAAATAATAAAAGACCAATCATAAAAGACTGGTTTATTCCCTAACAGAAAATCAAACAGAAAAGAGTAGCACTGCTGCCATCGTCACGGGCAAGTCTAGATTATATCAACAGAGCCAACACATTGTCTATTTGTTTAAAGTTTAATTAAAATATTAGTTACACAAAAGAATGGCTGTTCAAAATATGTGTCACAACGCACAAGCCATAAATAAAATGTCTACAAAAGTGGACTATCCAAGCCCGACACATTTACGATTAATGCGAAGAGCTTCAATCGTAGTATCCTAAGTATCGCGCCATAGGGTCCTCATCGACATCTGTGGTACCTGTAGCCAAAGCATTAGCATCTACACGGTTGTGGTGTTAGCCACGTCCGCATAGGTGAAAGTATGAGTTCACCAACTCAGAACTATAATACATACTGATTTTCACAATGAGCCAACCATTTCTATTCTACCATATGTTTACAATAATAGCTACTATTAACTTGATGCTTCTGTTTTGAAAATGTTTTGTTGCTGTAAGGGTAAACACAGGACACATAATCTGGTGGAATATTACTACATTATACACACATACACATATATATCAAGTGACTCAGCTATACTCGTATACAAGCATTCCACAACTTCGGGGAAACACAAGCATACGAGCATCTCTAAGCATGCAACTCTTTGACATCAATCCTAGCCATAAAAGTGTACATATATTTTACGACTCCGGAGAATATAAGTATACTGGCACATCCAAAACTAACATCATTTAAAACACATGCAAACTAGTCGAATAGAAATATACATATGTTCTCTCCCATTAAGACTCATAGGCATTGAAAATTGAATTTTGACTTCAAATATAAAGTGTGTGCATAAGTGTCAACAAAAATTAAGGCACAACGGAAAGTAAATGACACACATATTTTTGTTGAAGAAGTGGAAACTCAGTTAAGAGAAAAACCACTCCGGGGTAGCCAAACCCAGGAATTCCACTATTCAGAAGACAAAGCTAGATACAAGATAGTAACACTCACATGTACCGATGCAGTGGTCGTACCTTGATCTCTGATGTGTAACCCAACACAAATGCTTCCCAACCAGGTTCACCTACCTGAAAGGGTCTTCAATGGAACTCCTTACCTTAGAGCCGACCTCTAAGATAGACTTCGATTTATAGCGCAGTACACTTGAAATACGGCTCTAAGCTCTAATGGAATTTACACCGAATTCTTGTAGCTCTAAGTGCCCAAGGACCCCTATTTATAGTCTGGGGGTCAGAATGGGCGTCAGGCAAAATAAGCCTGGGAACCGTCCGGACGGTGGACCATGACCGTCCAGACAGGATTTTCTAAAATTTTCGTGGAGAAATCTTTCCTGTATTAGAACATCGTCCGGACGGGATGGCTCGATCGTCCGGACGGACGCACGTCCGCTGCAAGTAATTTCCATAACAGGCTTCGCGCGTTCGGACCAAGGGGCAGGAGAGTCCGGACGGCTAAACTTCAACACGCAATTTCCATAACTGATGTGCATGCGTCCCGACCATAAGGGGGAGATGTCCGGACGGTTGAAGTCGAATCGTCAGTTACCATATACGATGCACCAGCGTCCGGACTACAGCTGTCAGATGTCCGGACGGTTCATTTTGAACTGCGATTCTTTCCTTACGGAGATACGCGTCCGGATGGTATACCACATCGTCCGGACGGTTGATTGATCCTTCCCTTTCTTGGAACTTGGAAAGAATCAGTGAACCATTCGAGAACTGATAGGCGTCCGGACGTGCTGCTGAAACGTCCGGACGGAAGCAAGCTGGCACAGAAGCTTCTCGATACAGTGTAGGTGTCCGGACGGAAGAAGCACATCGTCCGGACAGATGATGCTGGACTGACTGTGTCCGGACGGGATGGCACGATCGTCCGGACGGCTGACAGGAAACTTTGAAATTCTTCTGACTTCACTCTGAACAGTGGAATCCCTGTTTGCAGCATCCCTACATATAAGTGATTTTGTCCAAACACAGAATGAGGCCAAAATACTAACAGGCATATTAATACGTCTAGTCATTAAAACATCTTAAAACATGTTACACATCATCATTATGCCATGTATGCTCATTATATGTTTTCGTCATCTTGGTGCCAAAGGGTACGCAGCCTAGTGGTCTTTCGTTTCATAGTGCCCAGGGGCACGCAGCCCAAGGTTCTTTCGCTTCATGTTGACAAAGGGTACGCAGCCCAGTGGTCTTTCGTTTAGCGTTTCTTTCTATGTACATGCTTGTGCTTTCGTGCCATATAATCATTGTGTCCATGCTTTCACATACTTAAGCATCATTTAGCATCATATTCTTCACATATTCTTTCAAGCATATCATGAAAACTTAACTTCTCATAAAACTCATGAAAACATATCTCAAAACATCATTGTATAAATCATTCTCAAATCTCATCTCAAACCACATAATTCGACTTCAAAACATTTCTCATCATAATGAAACATATTGAAAACATCCACAAGCATATATAGTCTTCTAAAATAACATTGGCTCGAGATTTAACAAATCATAACATTTCTCGCATAAAACTTTATAAAGTTCTCAGTAAGTAAAATGCTCAATTCGTCTGCTCGGTTGATGGCTTATAGATGAATCCTCAACCAAAGCTTCACAATGTGCTGCTGCATCACCACATTGCATGACACATTAGTATTTCTAACTCTAATTTCCCAACTAGCTCTTGAACTGCTTGAGTGCTATACCCATGGAAAACCCATAAAATCTTTAGGGTTCCGTTTGACAATCCAACACAAATAATACTAACCCATAAGATTATCTTAGGGTTAGACACTTAAAACCACAACTTAAACTACTTTAAACAAAACTAGGGTTTTGAAGGTTTTTACCTTAAATTCACCAAAATGTAACCCAAAGCTTGGAGATCGTTTAGAGTACTCCAAAGTGCAAAAAACCTAAAGGAAAATGGAAAGTTAAACTCAAACTCTCAAGAATCAACCCAAAATCTAGAGAGACATGGGTTTTCGGATTTACCTTAAACCAACCCGGTAAAAACTTAGATCTTGCTTCGAGGATCACGTTTTCTGAGTCAGATTTGAGATTGGTGGCTTGAATCTACCGGGATCTAGGGTTTTATGGAAAAACCCTAAGAGAGAGAGAGTGAGAATGGCGTGAGAGAGCGAGAGAGAGAGAAAATTGGAGAGAAATGAGCTGAGAAACTCTCTCGGCAAATTTCAATACACGTCTGTCCAGACACATAAGTGCCATGTGGGACACGCGTCTGATGATTCGCAGCCTGGGACTCACTGTAAGGCTCGTCTGGACACAGCCTTTTTCCGTTCGGACACTCGTGAGGATCGGGACTTACTGGAAGTCCCGTCCGGACACGATTCACAGAAAGTCACTACTGACTTTCTGATCAACCTGCTCGGACACACTTCACAGAAATTCGTCCCAAGTGTTTTCTAAGTGTGTTTCTCCCTAATTTCTTATTTAATTAGTCTAATTAACATTTTTAGCACTTAATTAATGTCTTAGACATTACAGAGAGAGCATGTAAGTTAGTTCAATGACAATATTAGCAGCATGTCTTCCCATGTAAAATAGCAAGTATATGGTAATCATTGACCTAAAAAAAAAAAAGGAGTCATCGAAATGAAGCAGCTATCTACAAAATATATTAGGTGAATTTCTTGAGGGATGACTATATGGATGGGATTACATCAAATATTGTAATTTCAATAAGGGTAAATGTATAATAACTCCCTGAGTCGGAGCGCGATTTGAAAATGGTCCCTTACTTTTTAATTTTCAATATTGACTCCTTAACTTTTTCACGATTTTGAATTGGGTCATTCCGTCACTTTTCTGTCTAATTTCGCAAATTCCGTTAGTGCCATCTTAGCCTTTATACCACGTCACCGTAAAATATTATTTTTTTAATAATTTTATTTAAAAAGATAAATTAAAGAAAGAAAAAAGTTAAAAAAAAAGAAAAATTAAAAAAAGAAAGGGGGGGGGGGGGGGGATGGCCTGCAAGCCACCCCCAAAGGTGGCGCCGGTCATCTCTTGGGTGGTTCACAGACCACCCTCTAGGGCCGCCGGAGGAACTAGGTGAAATTGAGGAACTTAGTTTCTTGGTTTTATATTGAGAAATTAAGGAACTTACTTTCTTAGTTTCCCAAGTTCTTGGTTTTATACTGAGAAATTGAGGAACTTAGTGTGTCTCAAGATCCATCAAATAAATCTGCTTTTGATGAGGATGGACGTAGACGAACAATAATTGATTCACAAAATGGGAAAACGAGTTCAAGGGCGGAGATGGGTGGCAGTGATAAAAGATTTATTGATCATGCTCAGGTTTTGTTGCGGCTCTTCTAGTATTTGATAACATGTCTGAAAGAAAATCTGGAGTTTTGGCTGAGGTTTAGCACTTTGGTTCATTAGATACAAAAGTTCCAGACTTCAATCCAAGATTTGCATGCAGAGTTGCAGAAACTAAAGGATAAGAAGCAAGAAGAGTTATCAAAAATGTCCAAGGCAGATTCTGCAGAAGAAAAGACAGAGCTTAGTGCATATCAAGCTGCTGCAGGAAAATGCATGAGTTTAGGGAACAAACCGAAGATGCATGAGTGCTCAATCTGCTGCAGGACAATGTGAAGATGGAGGAGGTGAACTTCAGACTGGTCCCATTGTTTCTATGATCATGGCCAAATTTCTTTGGATTTTCTCTGCTCTTATCTTCCTAACAATCCCAGTTTCATCCCAGCTTAACCAGCTCTTCTTTCCTGGATTCAAAGCTGCTGCCACCAACATAACCTTAAACGGCAACGCTAATATCCAGAAAATCAGGATTCTTGAGTTAACCAACGAGACCAGTCGATTAATGGGCCATGCCTTCTATGCCTCTCCTTTTCAGTTCAAGAACTCCATCGATGGTAAAGCTTTCTCTTTCTCCACCTCCTTTGCTTTTGCTTTAGTCCCAGAGTATCCAAAGCTCGGAGGCCATGGCTAATTTGCTTTCACAATTGCATCCTCCAAGAAAAATGGACAAGGCTTTCACAAAGCTCGGAGGCCATGGCTGAAAGAAGAGGGTTTTGGCGGTAATGCCACACAGCCAAAACAACAACAGTCAGTTTCTGCCCCTTCTCACAGTTTTGATCCTTCCCTGTGATGAAAAAGAAGGGTCCGGATTTATCAAAACTGAACTCAGAATCACCGTCCTCCAACTTCTTGATCGGGTTCTTTTTGTTGCAAGTGTTGTAATTGTCTTGGTTCACCACCAACACAGAATCCGACCCTTTCTTATACTTGAAAAATACAGAATAAACAAAAAAAAAACACCCACGTACAAGATAAATCAACCAAAAATCCCAAGTCAAAATAAAAAATTTTAAAAATGTAAAAAAAATTAATTAATTACCGAGAGCATCGTTGACTTGGAACCTGTTTCTCGCAGCCTAGTGGTTGTAGCTCTTGGAGGAATTCAAGACCCACCCATCTTTACCGACGTAGAATTTATTAGGCCTGGGAAGAGCATAGGAAACTAGAACAGAGAACAAAGAGAAGGAAGAAATGTCTCTCAAACTCCATCATCAGGGAATTATGAAAACAAAGAAGTAGGTTCTTATAGCTTCATGGAAGATCTGCCCACAAGAGTTGTCACAAAGAGAGAGAGGTGGAAATTGAAGGTGGAAGGGGTTGGATTATAAAGGTGTTACATGTGTAGTCGTAGTCTTTGTTAGGCATTGGGTCTGTTAGAATTATCTGTTAGTATTTTATTATTATTAGTATTATTTCAATTGTTACTTTGGTTATAGACGAGTCTTTAGTATTTGTATTTGGTTAGAGGTCTCATGTTTATCTCTTTTATTTTTATCTTTTAGGAGTCTTGTTGACAGTAGGTTAGGTTGTTGAGTTAGGAGTCAAATAGAAGTTCTATTTCATGTGGAACTCTATTTTCTATTGTATTCCATTCTTTTAAATACTGCTTTGTTATTGAATAAGAAAAGAATCAAGTAAATTATCAAACATTGTGTTTGTGAGTTCCGAGCACCTCTAATTGCTCAACCAAGGAGGTCTAGGATTCTTCGAAAATCCTACAATAGGAGGTCTAGAATTCCTCGAAAATTCAAACGTATCTTTCTTTTTTTGTTGATCCTCATCCTACGTTACGTAAACACGTAACAAAAGGGATTTCCACAGAGGTTAATGTCCATTTTTCTTTTCTTGTAGGCCAGAGGTCAACGGGTTTGCTTGCTAGTTCACACCACCTCTTGGGCTGGAGCTTCAAGATTAACGGGCAAGCTCCAGCCCTTGATCTCCCTTCTCTGCCTTCTCTACCAGGACCCAAGAAGAACCACACAGCTCTTACAGTAGGAGTTTTTGTTGCAGCTATTATTCTTACACTAGCTGCAATCTCTGTTGCCATTTACCTCTCCAGAAAGATAAAAAACGCCGACATAATCGAAGATTGGGAGCTTGAACTAGGCCCACATTGTTACTCTTACCCGGAACCGAAGAAAGCAACCAATGGTTTCAAAGACAAAGAGCTACTCGGGCATGGAGGATTCGATCGAGTTTACAAAGGGACTTTTCAAAATTCGAAGACCCAAGCTGCGGTTAAGAGAATCTCGCACGATTCTAAACATGGTTTGCTTGAGTTCATCTCGGAAATCGCTAGCATCGGTCGGCTTCGCCACCAGAATTTGGTTCAATTATTGCCTGAGTTCAAGCTTGTGTGGCACCCCAGCCCTAGGGGGTGGCTGCGAGCCACCCAGAGGTGGCGCTGGCCACCTTTGGGAGTGGCTTGCAGGCCATCCCCTCCGCCACCCCCAACCTCATTTTCTTTTTTTAATTTTTCTTTTTAAATAAAATTATTAAAAAAATAATATTTAAGCTGACATGGAAAAAAGGCTGACGTAGCACTAAAGGAATTTGCGAAATTAGATTGAAAAGTGACGGAAGGACCCAATTCAAAATCGCGAAAAAGTTAAGAAGTCAATGTTGAAAATTAAAAAGTGAGGGACCATTTTCAAATCACGCTCCGACTCAAGGAGTTATTATACATTTACCCTTTCAATAATCCTTCGGTTCAAGAATACAATTGTAGATGAGAGTGCAAGCTGAGCATACACTCCTCCCTGCCTTTGTGACTGCTTCTGGCATATGATTGGTGATCTCTCCCAAAATTTACAAGCATGAGAAAGATACATTGATTTTGTGGAAAGGTAAGAGCTGTCCAAGGAAGAATCAACATCTCTTAAAACCATTCGGCTTCTCTTAGCTGTTGTGGCTGATCCTTTTTGAACGCCTCTAACAACTGCTGGTATCGGTAACAAATTGGAAAAAGAGGCACCAATAGGCTACTTCTGCTCAATTTTCCCTAAGCTCTCAAATGTCTTCAAATTGGGAGAAACTGTTACGTGTGTAGTCTTTGTTAGGCATTAGGTCTGTTAGGAAGTATTATCTATATAGGTTGTTGTTAGTTTATCTCTATCTTTGTTAGTAATTCAATTCTATTTGGCTTGTTAGTAGGTTATTAGGTTATCTTTAGCTTGTTATCTCTATCTCTTTGTTAGTCGAGTCTTAGCGTCCTGTTCTAAGTTGAAGTCTCTTGTATTCATTTTCTTTAAATAAGTTGCATTGCCATGGAATAAAAATGAAAAAAGAAATTATTCAAACTTTATGTTTGTGAGTTCCGAGCACCTCTAATTGCTCAACCAAGGAGGTCTAGGATTTCTCAAAAATCCTACAATAGGAGGTCTAGGATTCCTCGAAAATCCTACCATATCTATCGTTCTTGTTGGTCTTCATCCTACGTTATGTAAGCACATAACAAAGTGGTATCAGAGCCAACTTTCCATAACCCACAACTTCAAGTTATGGATGATCATTGTCTACATCAACATGTTCACGATATCTTGCAAAAATTTCAAAAAAATTTGGATGAGGCGTTTACTAGAGTTGAGAGTTGTTTTGCGGAGTATAAATATGAATTCCAGCGTGAGTAAAAACAACTAGCATCGTATTCCTTGTAACCACCACATATCAACTTGCACCTGCATGATCCAACGACCACAAAACCCGTTAGTTCGGAAAACTCAATAACACAACCATCACCCAAAACCGATCCCATCACATCACCAGAAGTTCCACCATCAAAGATCAACCCATCAGCATGACAAACACTCAAAATCGAATTGCTCCTATTGCCACCTTGGGTGGTCAATTATTCATGGAAACGAAGATTACATCATCATGGAGCCACACCGATCGTGAAGCAACTTTGGCTACAGATCCGTTCACCCAGCTATCACCATGTAATGCCGTTTACACAGAAGTCGCTCGTGGAGGAGAGATTAAATTCACTAAGTGAACGCCCGCCTAGGAAGCGAGTGAAACGACCAAATCATCTTTTGTCCTTGAGGACAAGGACAATATTAAGGGGGAGGGAGTGTTATGTGCACATAGAGTTTAGGAGCAATTAAGTAGTTGTTAGGTATTGGGTCTGTTAGGAAGTATTATCTATGTAGGTTGTTGTTAGTTTATCTCTATCTTTGTTAGTAATTCAATTCTATTTGGCTTGTTAGTAGGTTATCAGGTTATCTCTATCTCTTTGTTTGTCGAGTCTTAGTGTCCTATTCTAAGTAGAAGTCTATTGTATTCCTTTTCTTTAAATAAGTTGCGTTGCTATAGAATAAAATTAACAAAGAAATTATTCAAACTTTATGTTTGTGAGTTCCGAGCACCTCTAATTGCTCAACCAAGGAGGTCTAGGATTCCTCGAAAATCCTATAATAGGAGGTCTAGGATTCCTTGAAAATCCTACCATATCTATCTTTCTTGTTGGTCCTCATCCTACGTTACGTAAGCACGTAACAGAAACCTTGTATTCACACATCTTGTCAAAAACCTTGATAGCGCGCTCCATTCTGCCGGCATTGCACCATCCACTGATGACAGTTGTGAAAATCACAACGTTTGGATGAACTCCTGATTGTGTCATTCTTGTCAACAATTCTTCAGCTTTCTCTTGTTCTCGTGCACGTGCATATCCTTTAGCAATAATGTTGTAGGCATGTGCATCCGGTTTTATTCTAGCCTTCATCATGTCATAAAAGAGGGTTCAAGTCCTCAGAACAGATGTTTCAATTCCCATAACAGAGGGTTCAAGTCCCAAGAATTATAAGAACAAATATACAAGTGGAACAACAGACTTACTGCACTTTATATTTAGTTTTTTTTACTTGCCTTATGAACATTTTTATTGCTCCATGTTGTGGGATGTGGAGTTATAAATTATAAAGAAAATGCCAAAGAAAATATCTATAAGATGATTTTGTATATATTCATATAAACTTATCTACAATGCTTATATTATCAGTTGTGATTTTCAATGGTAAAACTCTTATTTGGGAAACTTTATATAAGCTGTTATTATAAACACAAGTTAGGGATGCATCCGCCTATGAAATTGTGGTAATTCTACAATTTCAAAGTTGATGCAGGTGATAAGGCACTAGATGAGGATCCATACACCTGCCTTGGTTACTATGGACCAAGTTGGTAGTAGCCTCGATTTTGTCACAGACTAACTCTTACTTAGTCTATTTAGTTGTATATATTTGACATGTTGCCTATGGTACTTTTGGCTAACAATGATATGTGTGTATTTAAGGTTGTAACAACACAATGTTGATATTTATTTCACTTATAGTTCACATAGTAGCTCTTGTATGACTATTCATATAGATTGTATTTTTTTTTTTGAACAAGGTAATCGGAGCTACGTATATTAATTTGAAAGGCCCGAAGGCAAATACAGTGAATATAGGCACAACGACACCCTACACACTAAGCCATAAAATTGACTTGGGTGCTGCCAACAAATCACAAATATTATAGGGACAGACATTGGAGCCACTTTGACAATAACGCTCCTCTAACAAAGAAAAGAGGGCTGATCCGAGCTAACAAGCCATAAACAGTCCAGTAATAAAGGAAAAATCACCGACAGACTTTCTAAAAACTAAACAACAAAAAGAAAGCAACACAACAGGAAACCACACACAAAGCCACCGTTGGAAGGTAGATCCTGTCGCTGGAGACGGCACGTGTAGAACATGCACCAGCCCCAGAGACCCCTTTGCATCAGGCGACCTCCAAGGACCACCAGACTCCAGCCACCATGACCTAGAAGATAGGGCATGGCCCTCATGCGCCGGCCAAGGAGATAAAACTCATTGGCGCATGCTGGCCACGCGCCGGGCACCAAAACTCCGACGAGGCCATGGTTTGAAGCAGGAGGACCAAAGGATCATCACAGATCTGGCTTTAAAGATGCATTTAAGAAACGGCCAGAGATCGCCGGGCACCGAAACTCCCAGGGGACGACTCATGCTGCCTTCCTGCCAGAGAACACCAAGAAAAACACAAAAACCAACTCCACAACTCTAAGGCTCGAAGACACACAACCTCCACCGGATCTAGCCCGAGAGGAACGAAAACGCCCACAACCCTAAAGGTTGGGAGAACATTTACTTAAAGCCAAATCTTGAGAACAAAACAACTAGGGAGGAGGGAAGCGTAGGCGGCGCTAGGGCTCTGGGAAGGATAGAATACCTAATTAGTGATATATGTCCTTTAAGCTCATATAGATTGTATTGTCAAAAAGAAAAAGAAGAATTATTCTGCAGCAAAATTTCTGATGTGACGTATTATATTAGTGGCATTATGTGGAAAATGAAATATTTTCCGCTTACGACTTATTAAATGATTTGGGACGTTACAGTTTAAGTGTAGACGCAACAACTATTGATTTTGAAGTGCATGCACTACAACAATTGTGTTGGTGTGGATGTGCAGATGTAGGTGCTATGTTGGTGTTGAAGTGTAGATGCTGCAACAATTGTGTTGGTTTTGAAGGTGATAGCAAGACGAGGTTTTTTTTTTGTTTTTTTTTATTAATTTTTTTTTTTATTGTGTTTGAGAGATGTCACGACAATTGTGTCCAAATCTCCACAAGTAAGGCTAGTAAAGCAATTGTATTGGGGTTGAAGGTGAGAGACGCGACTAGGATTTGTTTTGTTTTGTTTGGGAAACGCCGTAACAATGTGTTCAGGTATTTACACGTAGAGGACCTCTTTTTGTGTTTGGGCTTCAATGCATGACATTTTTTTTTTAGGAAAACTACATTTTCCCCCTTAATTTACCACCAAATTTGTAATGTCTCCTAAATCTTTCAATTTTGCAATGTCGCCCTAAGTTACCATTGCCTATCCATTGAGGTTGCATTGCCCCCCTCCGTTAGGAAATTCTGTAAAGTCAAATGTCAAGCGCAATTACATGACCCATACATGATGTAAAATGTCTGTTACACCCTGGGAAATTTATAAAAACACAATTATAGTCTTAATTGTTCATTGAGAGTCGCATGAAATGACCATTATACCCCTTCATTAGAATTTAACGAAAAATCCTAACGGAAGAGAGATATTGCAACCCCAAACCCTAATTGTAGATTAGGGGGTGACATTGCAAAACTTGAAACATTGGGGGATATGCAATAGAGTGGTAGTTTGAGGGGTAAATATATTTTTCCTATTTTGTAACTCATTGTAGGCATTTTTTGTTGTTGTTGGAAACTTCACTTACCCCACTGATATTTCAAAACTTTTGTAATAATATTGTAATACCCAAAAAAATAAAATTCATTTTTAAAAATATAACTCCTTTTAAAAAATACACATAATTTTGAAAAAAGTATGTTTGACAATGAATTGGTGTTTTCTGAGAAAAAAAAGGAAAAAAAAAAATTGGTGTTTTCTGAGAAAAAGAAAAAAGAAAAAGGAGAGGATCAGTCCTCCCCTTAGTAGGATCGATCCTCATGTGACTGAAATCCGATTTTGAGCGTCCAAGACCCTAGAAACTCGACACTTAAACCTATTTAATCATCCTTATGCCTACGGATACCTATTTGCCAGAAAACCTAGCCTCTTAAAGCGTGGGGAAGAAGGTGAGACGTGGAAGAAGCTTGAAATTGACATTTCTTGTTAGTTCCTAAGTCCAATTCGATTTTTTTTTTCTATCCGTTTTCACAAGGCAAAGCCTTTAATCTCAATGTTTCCTTCAACAACCTTTAATCCTTTGGCTCCTTGTTTTATCTCTGTCGTATCCATGTTGCTTGATCATGGCAGGATGTGTTATTCTTAAATAAATATGTGATTTATACAATGGTTTTAATAAAGAAAATTGATATTCCATGTTTCTCATCGATCAATGATTTCAAAACAATGATAATGATTTTGGTTGACGTTCTTAAAGTTTTATATACTCAATCACCGTATTAAATGAATACAATCACACACATCAATTTATTTCATGACAATTTTGATGTGTTAAGGTAATCAAGGAAAAACTCTTGATGATTGTCATATCAAGAGCATAACCTTGACACCTCAAAATTATTCTTGGATATTTACGGGTGTTGTAGGCACCCTAAACACATTCGAGATTATTTGGATGTGGGTTTATGGGCTCGAAAAGGCTTGAAATTGGTGCTAGAAAGCAACATAATCGAGCCCTTCATTGGCAAGATCAATCCTAGCAAGGGCAAGATCAATCCCAGCCTCTACAGGATTGATTCTAGCCTCACAGGATCGATCCCAACCCTATAGGATTAATTCCTGGTCCCCTAGGATCGATCCCAAACATCTAGAATTGATCCTAGAACCTTTAGGATCGATCCTAATTGCTTTGGAAGCATGTTTTAGGGTTTTCAATATGGATTTTGGGTTTCTAAGTGTAATACCCCGAACATTAATTAGGGTTAAGTAAGCCTTAATCAGTGTCAATAAGGGTTTATGGTTGGATAAGAGTTAAATTCTCATTTTCTGTCCTTAACCGAAAGTTCGAATAGGGTTATCAAACGTTTGATACCGTGATATACCAAAATTTTGGATATTCAATCAACGAATGTTCAAAGACCTTACAAAATTTACTATTCAAGCATCAGCTTTGTGTCGAAAGGGACGATCGAACTTTTGATACGATCCAAGAACGCTAGGTAATAAAATACACCGCACGTTCAATGATCGGTTGAAGAGTGTTATAACCAACTTATTCTTATCTTCAGACGGTCTATCTCTATAAATACCCACCCCCTACGCTCTTTCAACCCACTTACATGCCCTTTTGCTTAGAATATCCCTTGTATGTGTGTGGGAAGTGTTTTAGATGAGTAATGATCTTTTTTAAGACCAAGAAGGTAATCTTCTTGACCTTGTTCGTTTTTTGTAGAAATATCATGTTATTTGCTTACTATTTAGACCTTTATCTCTAGATAGTTATACCTCTTTGCTTAGTCTTGACCTTATTAATTGTTTAGCACCAGTTTAGTGTTGTGTCGATAGTTTAATGTACCAATGCTGCATGAAGATGTTCTTGACGTTTAGTACTTTGTTAGAGATTATATTGCTTAGAAATAGTTTGGTGGCTTTTGGGTTTGGAAATGAGATTCTGCCTCAGAAACGAACATTTGACCCTGCACTGGACAAAAGTTCGACCTCCCTGTACGAACATTCGACCCTCGGGCAAAAAACCTATTTTCAGTTGTAAGTCTATTTAGCTCAGGATTAGAGGCCAATGACAGATATTCCTATAGATTTGGGGGTTGGTGAATATTCGGAGGATTACCCAATGGAAACCTGGGACTCAAGTGAGTGAAAACTCACATGGATACTTGTTATTACTTTTTTGGCATAGCATGATTATTTTGTATATCAAAATATGCATGTTTATAACTCACATGGAATATATTTTCAATTACCGTGAAGTCTATTATGTGAAAATGAGTAATAACAATGCATGTTTTATAGGTGGAAAAGATACAAGCGTAAGTCCACGACTTAGTGAGCAATAATACACATGATGCACATGTTATCAAGAAGTGAACTCATATGTTTAAGATATAAATCACATGCAGAAATATACAGTTATAATTCTTCATTTCACAAATGGTCATAAATGCAATATAGATGTAATATATGATGTAACAAGAGAATCATGTGTAATGCCCCCAAAATTAGGTAATGGGTTTTACTTAACTTGTAGAGTTATTGACAGTACCTCTAAAATAATTAACTGGTAATTGCCTAGTGAAACCACCCTCCATAAACTAATGAAGAGTGAAAGAAAAGCAAAAAATAGAAGAATATGAAATCTAAGACTCTAAAAGTGATTAAACCTTAAATAATGCTATTATCAAATATAGATCGAGAGTTATCCAAAAACTGATTGCTTATTCATCCTTGCAAACTTCCTAACTCTAACAAGGGTCATCCTGATAATATTGACATTTATAAGGTTTCGAGACATAGGAGAGCACTGAGTAAGTCTATGACTTAATAAATAAATCATTACAAGACCGGATATGAAATTAGCCTTAAGAATCGACTTTGAATTGAGGGAACATAAACATCAATATTTTGCAAAATGACAAGTATTGCCTTTGTTGCTATGTTCTCATTAAAAGGGCAAGGTTTGTTTTGAAATATTTACGGAACATAGTTACAGTGACAATACTTAGAGTTTAATGCAGGTGAAATCATGCAAAAATATATTTTGTATACATATATGTCATAGTTCGTCTTATATGGTCTACCTAGAATATTAACCCCTTTCTCGACAGGGTTGGCCCTATCCCGAGGGACCTGTAATACAACAGTGGTGTCCGGATATGCACGCATACTATCATATACTAGTATCCGAATGAGTCTAACCTAGGGTGGCCCATGCTACAAGCAAAGTCGTAACTGTAACCCCCATTCAAGCATAGTGTGTAACAACTCACCCCCGACGATACAATATTGTCCGCTTTTGGCTCACTCGAACCAGACTTCTAGGAGGTCACCCATCCTAGTACTACTCTTGCGTAAGCATGCTTAATTGCAGTGTTCTGATAGGTTCATGGCCATCACGACTTTAAAACGCGTTATGTCAAGAAGGGTGCGAATATACATATAAACACATCCCTATCCCCAGGCGATGTGGGACGTCACAATCACCCCCTCTTGGGACCTAGCATCCCCGCTGGCAACCCTCATGGGCTTGTGCATGCTTCCCCCATCTCAAGCTGGGCAATGGCTCTGATACCATTTTGTAACGACCAACCCCCGACGACACAATATTGTCTGCTTTTGGCTTCCCATGGACCAAACTTCTCAGCAGGTCACCCATCCTGGTACTACTCTCGCTTAAATATGCTTAACTGAGAAGTTCTGATAGGGTCATGACCATCACAACTTTAAAACGTGTTGTGTCAAGAAGAGTGTGAATATACATATAAGCACATCCCCATCCCCAGGCGATGTGAGACGTCACATGGTGCGCCGGTCACAAAACAACCATTGGATCCAAGGCCCATCATAACACATTATAAACTTTTGACCATAAAGAACAACCCATATAATAGTAAGCCTGTGGTCGTTCTACTGCACGTACCGGTGTACCATGTCTTACAATACATATAGTTCATTTATCATTAAATTAGTAATACTCGCTTTAGAATAGTTATAAAATACTTATGAAAATTTAACACGCTTATAACATATCGTTTAAGAAAAGTAATTCATGCTTAATCAGCTGACATATTGCATCCATTATGAACTCAGTTTTGTAAGTATTTACTTACCTCATTTGTTCATCTATAAACTCGAGCATATTGGATTCCTGCTACTGTGAAACATAACCTAAGATTAATAACACTCCTTAATCTATGACTAGAGCCTATTTTCATCATTTCTTGCATATCGCGATCGTTCAGCAACAAGAATGATCAATCGTCTCATGAATGATGAAGGTTCATGCAAGGCATGGGGAACATTCGACATTACCAGAATGCATACAAATCTAAAGATAATCTAAACCTAACATGCTAACTCTTAAACAAAGCTTCTAATAGTATAACCAGCGTATAATAAAACATGTCACTGTGACCATTTATGAAATCCAGAGTGGTTGAAAGCTTATATTTTGAAAAGTTCATTTTCTTTTGAAAAGAGAAATTAATTCATAAATCTTGCATGTAAAGTAAAGTGTAAAACGAATAAATAACTAACAAGGATAGAACATTAATAATTGTGAAAGAAAGGTTAGGTAACAAGGGTTACCTCAATGAAGGTGGATTTTCAACAAAACTCTTTTTCATTCTGGAACTTTCCTCTAACCAAGAAATATGATAGAATAGATGTATTTCAGTAGAAATGATGCTGAGAGGCGTAGGGTAAGGGCTATTTACAAGCAAGGAATACAGAGGATAATGATCAACTGATTTGGTCATTTGGCAAACATTCCTCAAGTAAGTGACGAATGTTCGTATAAAATTTAGGGTTAGACGATTGTTTGGCGTATCGTCGCAATCGTTCGTGGTACGGTCTGACACATACGCTAAAGGCGTGGGATGTACTTTTTGCCACACTATACAATATGTCAACGGTCTTTCGTGAAAGGATAAGGATTGGCTGCCCACGTCAGCTAGGATTTCTCGCAATCGTTCGTGGAAGGGTGACAAAATTTTGTCAAAGGTACAATGAACATTCCAGGAAAAATGGATAACGTTCATTGAAGAAGATAAATGGATTAAAAGCATTCTATTTATTTTGTAAAAAAAATTTTTGATGGTCGTGCGTCTGGATTAATCTTTTATAAAAATATTGATTTTTGTACAAGGCATCACATTCTCCCATTCTTATAAAAATATCATGCGCGAAATTTCATAAGGACATGAGCATTTAAGGTTCAAATAAATATGCATGCAAACACAAATTATCTCAAATTATCCATATCACTGAATAAAACACGTTCAAAAATAAATTAACCAAGTTTAAAAGAAACAAATGCCATAGAAAACCAAATAAAACAAGTAAAATAACAAAACCAAAGCTCTGCAAGAATCTCATCCAAGGTCTTCTCCCTGATTGCCATCCCCTCTTGGATGAGGTTGATCATCGTGGTGAGGTGTGCCAACATCGACTAGTCAGCATCCCATCTACCTCGCTTCTCCTCGAAGATGGCAATGTGGTCATCCATGATTGCCCGCAGTGAACACATCTCACTGAAAAGCTGGGCTGCCCAAGGAGGCATGACCTGGTCCTGAGGTGGTGGTTGGGGTTCCGTCGCCCCATTAGATGGCTGCTCTACTGCAGCTGCTGGGTCCTCCTCCCCTTGCTACTGTGCTGCCGTCTTGGTCACGTGACCCTTGCTTATGCCTATGAAGTGCTTGTTGAAGAGCTCTTAGGGATTCTGAGTGTAACGCCCAGTGATTTTAAGCTCTTAAGAAATCATTGATATTGTTGAGGAGACAATATCCACATGTTTTTATAAGCAAACCTAAAGTTGTTTTGAAAAACTAAAAGATCAAAACCTAAAAGCCCTTAAAAACCTAAAAGTAACATTTAAGCTTTAAACTTTGATTAAACCGAAAACAGGTCAAACAGACTCAGATTTAGATAATTCAAAAACCATTGTGCTTACAAAAGAAAGATCTACCATGTGGCAAAATTTAGTAAAAAGACCACTAGTTGACTTTTTGACCCGAGCCTAAATAACCCAACTGTCGATATTAAACGAAAAACTGTCAAGAAAAATATCTCCATGCTTCTAGAAATATTTATGTATAAAAAACAAGAGTAATGATGAAAGGATAGGATATCTCAAGAGTAATCATGACAAGAAAGAAAAATCAATAAAGTAAGTGTGAACGCAGAAAGTGGATAAAATATATTTTGGCTTTATAGACAGAAACTTTGACTTGACCGGAACTAAGTCAAAACGAACTCGAAATGAGTCGAACCAAAAAGAGAAAATGTTTGTCATGAAGTCCTCTATCTACCCTAAAAATTTCACATCAATCGGAGTAGGTTTGACTATCGAAATAATTCTCGGAGTAGGCTTCCCTCTAGTTGAACGAAAATTCTAAAATCCAAATTTGCAAGACATTATCCAATAATCTAATTCTTTTATTACATTTTGGACCTAAATACCCTGCTTTCCTCCTATAAATAAGCATGCAAGGCCCTTTGTTTTTCCACACAAATCCTAGACAACTTTCAAGAAAGCTTTTGCTTTAGTTTTCTCTCCCTTTTTCTCTCCTTCTACCACACAACCACTTTGGTGTTCTTGAAGTTATTTTTCTCTCCAAATCAAATTGGTAAGTAAATCTTGACACTTCTTCCTTACTATTTGATTTCATTACTTTTTTATTTATTGCGCTACTATGGAGTTGGTTTAACAACCCCCGTATTTATTTACTTGTTTATTTATTTCGTTACTACGGAGTTGGTTTGACAACCCTCGTATTTATTTACTTGTTTATTTATTGCGTTACTACGGAGTTGGTTTAACAACCCCCGTATTCATTTAATTTAAAATGCAATCATACAAAGTGGCTATGCCGCTAATTTTTCTATTCCTTTGCATATTTATTTTATCATTTATTGTATTCCTACAAAGTGGCTATGCCGCTAATTTTCCTATCCCTTTACATAAAAATATTATCCTGTTAGGATTCATGTTTAAGTATTATGTTACCAAGAGCAATATGCTGCGTTTCGGTGCTTAAACAAATATATACACATTTTTAATATTGGAAAAAGGACTGATGTATATATCATCTTCTTTGTATATATTTGTTACATAAAAGGAGCTAAGAAACTACACCAAGGAGAGTAAGTATGGATGTACTTACTTAGGAATGATTCTATGTTTCATTAGGATTGTGTGGTATGTGTTTATTGCATGTGGTTGTTCATGCATTGCATGTTGTGTCCAATTAATATAACGGCTGATGAGATAGCCATCAACAAGCTGATGTAGTAGCAAGTGGAAGGAAGGCTAGTCAGTGGATCCAGGGGGTTCATAGTGACCCAGGGTGAGTCCAAAGTCCTAATATATAACTAATGCTGGGACCGGTATGATTCCAGTGCAAACAAGTAAGACTTTAAGTGTGAGGCAAAGGACATGAACGGGTTTGGATACCTAAGAACGAGAGGTCTGAAGTAAGATGATCATAAAACACAAACTAAATGGTTACTACGATGCATATTCATACAACTCTTGCATTTATATTATTTATGAACTGTTATTAATCTGATGGTAACTTAGATATGAAAATGGATGACTCACTTGTTTGTCTATGTAAATATGATGACGTCATATTTGCATAGTTATTGATGCAGATCTGGAGAATGAAGGCATGGACCCATATGCCAGTTTTGATGGTTTTTGAAACCATCAACGAACTATCATGTGCTACCTTAGAAATTGCTAGTTGTGCTTATATGTGTTTTGTTTTATGGCATGTAAATATTTATAACAATGTCATGTTTGGCATGTTTTATGTTATATGCTTATGTGCCGCCTGTGGCACTAATTTTGATGCACCTAGTGTGCATATGGCATGTAAAGATAAACCTAAGTAACTTTTAATAAACGTATCGAGGTATTTCAGTCAGCTCTAATATGTTATGCTATCAATTCCTAAGACTAGAAAAAAATATATTCCGCTGCGAGAGTTTATCTCTGATGTAGTAATGTCACGTGGAAACCGGAGGTTTCTGCTTACGAATTTGCAGGCTCAAATTTGGGACGTTACACTAAGTATCTCCCCCATACGAGGCATGTACCCCGACTGTCCCTACTATCTTCATAATCAGCCCTCCAAATGGCAAGGCTGTGTTGGCCACAATCCTATGGACATTCCACATCGTCCTGATGGCGTGGGACGTGGGTGGCAAAGTCGATATGGTGTCCTGTAGCAATGCATGTAGAAAATACGCCCTCTCACGTGTGATTGGGTTAGTGTTGGAGATGGGGTAGATGCATGCTGCCACTATGTGGGACAAGGCTCACTCAGGAATCTAAGGATAGGCAAATCATTGACCAGAGGAGTGCTGGTGAGCTCGTGGATCAGGGCGGGAGATACTAGGATCTGCTTTCCTCGGAGCATAGACTGGAAGGTGCCATCCTTGTAATCGTGCATGTTCGCGTAGAACTCATGAACGAGTGTGGGGGACACCTCTTTTGCTGTGGAGGGCATCTCCACCCATTTCTGGGTGGTGAAGACATCTACCACTTGTGAACTGGACTCCATGAGATCATCAAACCTCATGCTCCTCCCCAAGTACTGCTTGAAGAAAGCGTGGGATGCTCGTGGGGTGCAGAACTTGTTGCGGTCAAACAACGGCTTTGGCTGAGGCTGCTCGACTGGCGTAGGCGTTAGTGTTGGTGAAGTCACTGGTGCTAGTGAAGTCACACAGGTGGAGTCGAGCCGGACTCAGACTTTGTAGCATGCAAGTCATAAAGAGACTGAGAGTCTTGGGTATGCTCCTGAGTGCTTTGGGAGGTAGAGTCCTCGACTGATGTGTGTTGCCTCTTCCTAACGCTCGTTATAACTGCCTGTTACAGAATAAACAAAAATCAAAGTCTACTCTTAAGTGTCCTACCCTTAATCAACACAAGAGGGTTCATTTTTTGTTTGCCCGCTTAGAATTTGGGTGTGAAAATATCTTAAGATGAAATTTCATTGGTGGTAAAATGACGGAATTGCCCATGTGGGCTTTTCGCTAGGTATTAAATGAATTAGGTCAATATAGTGGTCAGGGCATTTCACTGAACTCTTCAAGGTTCGTGACAATTTTCAATAGGCAACTACACCCATAAGGTGTATAATTGTAAAATTTGGATTGGTAGGGGCATTTTGGTAATTTTGAAAAAACTCTCAACATAGAGTGGTTGAAGCACGAGTTCAATTTTAACGCTACAATGGGGTACTACTTATTGCATGCGCATCTGAATATTGTCTAGAACAAATGGAATTTTCGGATTTTGAGTATAAACTATACCCAAATCCATAGGGTTCGATTTCAAAGGCTAAATGTGTTGATTATAGTCTACCCATTTACAAAACTATCCAATCAACAATCCTAGTCCATCTATACACTAAAATCTAAGCAAGAAACTAAATCGAGATGCAAAAAAGTTTCAAAACTTTAAATCAAATTTTCCTTGAAATAATCGGTTAAAAGTGAGTTTACCTTCGTTAAATCCTTGTAAGAAGCTAGAACCTTTGAAAACTTGAAGATTTGGGAAGAGATTTGGCCGAAAATCATGAAGGGAGAAAGTTCTTGGAGAAAATCTTGAGAGAAAATGGGTTTATGTTGTTTAAAATTCAAACTTAACGAATTTTGGGTAATGGCGAACGTTCAAGAATTGCGGAGAACGTTCGTGAAGAAGAAACATGCTTTAAACTTTGGGAACTTCATTTTGGGAAATACCTTTAAATTCAAAAATGCGAAAACAAAATTGATTGCTCTTTTCAAAATGACACATCTAACCAACTACCCACAAGATCTGGCTATCATTGCATGTGTGTGATCTAGCTACTCTATTAATATCACGTAGATCTCAGCAATTGTGGTCCATATCGGAATCATCGTAAGCTGATTCTTCAGACGGGTCTTCTTCCTCCTTAACAAGGGTGATAAAATCCTTCTTGATGCTTAGCATAAAAGCTGACCTCTAACAGTGCGTTCCTTTCTTGAGAGCTCCTGACTTTGGTAACTATATTTCGGTTTCCTCACGTTTCTTCTTCAAACTAGGGCAAGGGTTGCTTTTGCCTAGAATTGGGGGAAAGTCTCTTACTGTAAATATGCTACGTCGTTTCTACTTTGCTGGAGCAGGGTTGTCGTTAGGGCATTATGTCTTAGCATTTCGATCACCATTACCTTTCTTGATTTCTGGGTCGATGGGTGGTGCATCATATTCTCCTTTCATGGAAAAAGGTAAGTAATCCGAGGTGTATGGTCCATACTCTTTTGGCCAATCGCGACAAATTAACTTGTTCTTGCACCAATCGCGCATCTGCTCGTACAATTGAATTATGTGTCTGTAAGGTAGGGATCATAAGTTGAGGCGAAAGATTCAACTAGTATATTGTTATCAAACAATCATAGGCTATTACTTTAGCCTTCACCTCTATCAATAGTGAAAAGAATAATTACTCGGTCCTATTCTCCGGTCTTTTTATTAAACCTAAAAGAATCATGTCCTATTCTCAGATCAACAACTATGGTTGTTAGAATCGAATGCTCTGATACCATACTGTAATGCCCCCAAAATTAGGTAATGAGTTCTACTTAACTTGGAGAGTTACTCTCAGTACTTCTAAAACAATTAACTGGTAATTGCCTAGTGGGACCACACTCCATAAACTAATTAGAGTGAAAGGAAAGTGGAAAGTGGAAAATGGAAGAATATGGAATTTGAGAATCTAAAAATGATTAAACCTTAAATAATGCTATCATTAAATATAGATCGAGAGTTATCTAAAAACTGATTTTAACCTAAAAAAACCTGATACTAAGGGATCGTTCACTTGGCGTTTTCATCTTTGCGAACTTCCCAACTCTAACTAAGGTCATCCTAATAATATCGACATTTAGAGCGTTTCTAGACATAAAGAGCACTGAGTAAATCTATAACTTAGTAATTACAAGATTGGATATGAAATTAGCCTTAAGAACCGACTTTTAATTGCAGGAACATAAACATGAATATTTGCAAAAATGACCAGTATTGCTTCAGTTATTATGATCTCATTAAAATGTCGAGGTTTGTTTTGAAATATTTACGGAGACATAGTTCCAGTGACAATACCTAGAGTTTAATACATGAGAAATCATGCAAAAATATATTTTGTATACATATATTTTATATTTCGTCTCATATGGTCTACTCAGGATATTAATCCATTCCCGACAAGGTTGGTACTGTCCCGAGGGACTTGTAATACAACACTGGTACCTGGATATGTACGCATACTTTCATATCTACATGGCACTGATAACGTATGCATGATGTGTCAAATGTGACACGTGGCAGATGGAAAATCATTAAATTTGATGGTAAATGGAAAGATTTATTTGAAACCTAAGGAGAACACAGTGTCCAAATTAGAAATTCCAAGCACTAAATTGAAATTAGTGCAAAAAAATACAACTAAATTTAATTTTATTAAAAGCAAAAAAAAAAAAAAAAAAATTGATACTTTATCATGCAAATTTAAACTAAATCATTTATTTTGGGAAAAAGTCTATGTCTCATTTCAAACTATCACTTAATTGATAATGTATTTTTTAAATTTTAGATTGCGACAATATTTCTCCTAAACTGCTAAAAATTGTCTTTGTCACCATAAAAAAAGAAAAAAGAAAAGGGGACCACCCTCTTGACCAGTTGACTGAAACTAGATTGGGGAAATAATTCTTAAAACTACCATTCAAAACAAAGAACAGAATTTTCTCCAGTTTATTTCCTTCTCTTTTGTTGTCTTATCTACCAAAATGTTATGGGACTACACAGAAACAGCGACTTCTAGACCCTTACTCACACGTCACATTTTAGAACAGCATGTCTCAAAATGTTATGTATGATCTTTTTTCCATGTAGCGCTTCGGACACCGTTTGTTTTTTATTTTTGTTTTATTTTGTTTTTAAGGCCAATTGTTTGTACCCTTAAACTACTATTTAATTGATAATATTTCTCTCAAATATAAAAACTGTTAATGTTTACCCCAATGATGAAAATACCCTCAATAAAACAAACAAGAAAAACTAAAACTAAAAAACTAAAATAAAAAATGAATACATAAAGACCAGGGTGGACAAATTTAAAAAAGAAAAATTTAATTTTTTTTTTTCGTTATTTTCTAAATTATTATTTTTATTTTTCAAATGAAAAGTATACATATTCCTGTTATACTATCATTCTATTGTCAATGTGCCCATCTCACTATCAATTGTGTTAATGTCCCTCCTAAACTATCAAAAAATGTCAATGTCTCCAAAAAAATTTAACAAAAAGACAAAAGTAACCCTAAAAAAGTTTTAATAAGACAAATATATCCTTGTCAATTCGAAAAAAGAAAAACCAATTTAAAACTAACAAGAAATTTTTTTTTTTTAAAAGATTTTTTTTTTGAAAGATTGAAAACAAGAAGAGAAAAATGAAAATCCAAAGGGTGGCTCAAACTGAAAATTATATAAAACAAAATATAAAAAAAATAAAAATTAAAAACCTTGGTTTTTATTTTTCTTTATTTTTTTAAAAAAATTAATTTTTTTAAAAAAAATATATATATTTTTGTTTTTCGTTTTGTTTTTATATAATTTTATGAAGTGTATTTTTGTCATTGTGGGGCACATTGACATTGTTTGGTAGTTTAGGGAGGACATTGACACAATTGGTAGTTTGGGTGACACATTAACAACATAATGATAGTATAAGGGGTTACATGTATTTTTCCCTAAAAAATAAAGAATTAAATTTTTATTTATTTTTTAAAAAATTAATAAATTTTTTTTTTGAATTTATAGGTATATAATTTTGTCTTATTTAAAAAATTGTAAGGTCATTTTTGTCTTTTTGCTGGCATCGGGGGGACTTTGACAACTTTTTGGTAGTTTGGGGAAATATTGTCCCAATTGAAAGTTTGGGAGGAGAGATATTGTCAATTGGATGGTAGTTTGAAGAGATATGTGAACTTTTCATTTTTTTTCTTTTTGTGGAAAATTTCACTCAATCCTCTTGAAATTTTATTATTTTTACAATCTCTCTCTGAAATTTAAAAACTTTCAATGTAGTGTATTTAGCTTTAAAAAACTTGCAATCTCATATCTCCCATTAGGGTTTGAGGTTATATCATACGGTTAAAGGAATAAGATTACAAAAAATTGAAAGTTTGATAAACTAAATTAAGCTTTTTTTTTTTTTTTTTTTTTTACTTTTACTTTGGGAGGATATTGCAAAAAGTGATCGAAATTCAAGGAATTAAGTGAATTTGCCTCTCTTTTTTAAAATAAAAATAAAAACAAAAAATTAGTTTTTAAATTTTTTTTTCTTGAATTTATAAGAATATTTTTATATCATCGAAAACTTTTTAGGTTTATTTTTGGTTTTTATTAATCTTGGAAATATTAACATTTATTTATTTTTTATAATTTTTTAAAAATATTATCGTAAATTAAAGTTCATAAGGATATTACCGATTAAAGTAGTAGGTATGAAAAGGAAGTGAATTTACTCTTTATTTGGTCAATGGGAAGGATTTCCTGGGAAATGCGTTTCTCATGGAAAGCGAATTCCGGGAATTTAAATAAAAGTGGTTTATTTTTGAAAAAAGATTGTAACATTGGTTAATGTATTTCACCTAAATTGTAAATCAATCCATGTGGTATAAAAATTAATTGTAAGGTTCTTGTGTTAGGCAAAAATTACTAATTACTCCTTGAAGTCATTTTCCATCCTCAAACTTAATAGAAACCGTTAAGTTATTATGTCGGTCCAATAAAAATGCGATACTTATCACTTTTAATAAAAAATATATTAAAAATTAAAAACTTCAATTTTTATTTTATTTTAAAAAAATTGACAAAAATGGGGGTGGCTACCACGAGCTCGTCTATACGGAGGACGAGGGTCAGACCCTCGTCCGACCCTCGTCCTACGTGGCACAATTTATATATTTTTTTATTCTTTGATTAAAAAAAAAAAAAAAACGAAAATTCATCAAAATATAGAAAACGCATCTGCCATTTTCTTCCCCCCATTTTCAGAAAACTTTCATCCCAAAATTTCAAAATCCTCTCAAAACTCACCCCATCTCCACCGCCCACGACCACCGAAGTTCTCCGCCCACTGCAGTTCGCCGGCCACTGCTCTTCACCGCCCACTGCAGTTCGCCGGCCACTGCTCTTCACCGCCCACCAGCTCCGGCCACTTCCCAAATCTTCCCCTCTCCACCGTCCAACTGACCGACCGCCACCCACCAAACGGCCCATCGACCGAGCGCCTCCCACCAAGACGACTGGCCCACCGACCGACACCGTCCCTCTCCCATCTCTCTCTCTCACTTAGACCCAGCAGACGGAGCACCGTGGATCTCGATCTTTCCTCTCCCCCTTCCCAACGCCGCTCATCGCCGACCAGGCCAACCTAACCTCCTAGCACCGGTGATCACGCCGACCCAACCTCCGGCGACCTCAGATTTAGTACTAGCCCTAGATTTCCCCCTAATTTTAAGTATCCTCCTTGCACTGTTGTGTGGTGTTTCAGATTTTTTGCTATTTGGATCATTTTGATTGTATTTTGGGTAGATTTTTGGAGTTTTGTTTATGGATCTTTTTTCCTTTATTATTCATTGATCTTGATGTTTGCAGAAATTCTGGTCCTCTTGCAATTATTTTCTGTTACAAGGTAGTTTATATTCAGCTCACGTTTGGACTTTTCAAGTCCAACGTTTGATTTCTAGTTTGTTTGTTTACATGCCTAATTATGTGTAATGTTCCCTCAATGTGCAAAAGAATATCATATTGGCTGTTTGAAGGATCACCATATGGAAGAGCTTAGGGTGAGAATTTTTTCTTGTCATATTTTTGTAGTTCTATTGCCACGAGCATTACTTTTCTGTTTAGTTGAACTACAAATGTTAACATGATTTAGCCGCCATGAAGTACCAAAACACAAGTGGTTTTGTTGCACGAATATCAACAAAATTCATTCTGCTTTGTAAAATTTTGTAGTTCGTGAAGATCAAAAATTCATAAACTCAGCTCCTGAATGTTGCAAGGAGGCTAACATTGATATAATATGGAGGGTTCTTAATTGGAATTGGCCTCTTCATATGAAACTAGATAGTTGCTTTTAGAGTATGTTGTCATTTTCTATGTGAGATTTTTGGCTATTTGGGTCCTTTTGATTGTATTTTTGGATTTTGTTTATGGGTCTTTTTTTCTTGCTTCCTATAAATTGAAGACATATTTTCACTTTATTCAGATCAACTAAAAAATGTATGTATGGTTTCTTTGTAGATATTTATCAAATATTCCAGCCGGGTGTCTTAATCTGTTGGTGGAAGCGATGGAGGAAGCAATAAATGAAGAACAAGCTGTTCCATATTAGATTGTCATATCGGTTTAATTTCAGGAAACAGCTTTGGAGCCCTGTTTATGTTGGTTGTTATTTACACATAGCATGTAATTTGAGAACTACGTGATTAGTGGGATAGAGTGGATGTAATTATGGATGAATGACAAACTACATGATTGTTTGTTTGGTGTATGATGCTTTCTGCAACTTGTGGCACTCAAGTTGTTTTAAACTTAAGTGTTTTGTAGACCTTTGTAGAAAGCTTTTTTTTTAGCTCATAATAAAATTTGGTTTGTTGCTTTGAATGCAATTTGGGAAGAAATTGTTGGTTTTTAATGCTTCCAATACCATTTTGGTTTGTTTCTTCAAAGGACCATATATATATATATGCATGGGTGTTCATAACTGTGAAAAGATTTCTGTCGGAATTGATCTCTGGATGCACAATAATTGCCTAAACTTCACATGGTTCACATGTTGCTAAAAAAATTGCATGTTAATTTTGTTGTTCAAAGGCAATCTTGTTGCCCATAAAACATTACAAGCAATAACCATTTTGAACATAGCCAGACATCAAGTTCCATAAATCCACTGATATAATTATACAATGTCTGATCCAATGAAATAATCCATTTTTCACTCAAATTAACAAAAAAAAAAAAAAAAATGTCTGATACCAATACACACCAGCCTATTATGAAATTCTCTAATCAAGAATGAGACAACTACTTCATTATACAATTTATACAACTATTTTACATCAACAGTCAGCTTCTTGTTTGTTTAGTAAGAAAAGTTGTAGAAAACTTGCAGCTCAGCTTGCAATTATATCTACTATTTGGAGAATTGGTCCTCATCCCTAAACCAATTGAGAACCACATATACAAGAAAGCCTAGGCGAAATTCAGCAGCTCCCAAAACAAAAATTGTTCAAATCCAGAAAGAGGAAATAAATGCTTGAAGCACAATAGCATCCCAAGAACATGACCACAAAATGGAAAAAATGGATTCCAATATAGCACCCACGACAACTTGGTTTACTGTATGAAATTGTTGTGAGACTCGCAGCCATGACTGCAAACACCAATCACAAAGAAAAACATAAGCATTGTTGTCAATCCAATATACAGAACAGAGGCTATAATTCAACCAATTAATCAGGGTCAGAAAAAAGTAAAAGCAATCCTCATTTAACTCATCATTGTTCATTAGTCCGTGAACTAATTAATAATATACAAGTTCTCTTCATAACATATATTGTTGTAATAATCAGGTCAAAATTTTTATAACTTCCTACTTTCTGTATGCATCATGTAAAATGTCTGGATCAGATCTCCAACTCAAGAAGTATTTAAAAATTTATTGAAATTTTCTACTTTCTAGAATTCATAGAATTCAAGAGTTCTACTTTCACTATTATGGACTTAAAGAAGTTAATGACCAACAAAAGATACTAAAAAAAGGCACTCAAGAGCTACTTGGAGAAAATATACCTGCTTGCAACTCAGATGTATACAACACCATTAATCTCAAAACTATTGTGAATAAGTCTGGAACTATTCACAACACTTGTCACTAAATTACATGTTACTAGAACATATTACACACAACAGTAGGTTATGTCCACAAAGGTCTTTTGTTCTTTCTTTTATTCTATTTATCCTTTACACAATATTTATAGAGATGGAGCTCATCTCATAATTCACAAACTAACTTGATGTCTAATTCTTGTTCAGAATGTCAATTATCAATATTTCCACAAGGAGTATTCTATCGAAGACCTCACTTGCTCCTCAACAAAGAAAAATTGAAATTATAGAAAACCTGAGATAAGTTCATAAGTATTACTAGCACCAATATTTCCAAGACAAGTTCCATTGACACCAAATATAGAACTCAAAAGCCTGACCTTGTAGATTTCGACTTGAACAAACCAATTACATATATCTGGCAAAAAATTAAGTCACATTATATCACGTTATGCAAGTTGGAAGTGAGATGAAAATGTCGAATTAAAACAATCAGGTGACCTACAAGATGTTAGAAAAATTGAAATGTTAAAAAGGTTAATATCAACAGCGAAACACATTCAAAATTTTTAATTGATGGAGAGTGAAGCCAAATAAAGCCATATACTAAAAGTGGGTGGGGTTGGAAAATACTGAAGACCCATTTAAATTGATGGAATTTTCATTATTTCTCGTTCACTGTCATTATGGCTAAACAAATGCTTAAGTGCAGTTCAATAAGCATATACTAGTTAAAACTTTGTGCAAAATAGATTGAACTGGGAAAAAAGAAATAACAAAATCCCAGTAAACTAACAAGATAGCAACATGTGCTCAAGCCTAATTTGGAAAATTTCCAACTCATGTTGGCATTAAAATAATCGTGCACTCTTGTATAAAAACAATAATTTCAGTGTGAAAAAATTCAAATGAAACAAACTCTATCACCATGGCTCATCTAAAATTAATAGAAGAATTCATATTTTAAGCGTTACCTTTTCATACATTTTGTGACCAAACAAGAATAATAACACCAAATAAAATTGCTCACATTTCTAAAGGATATAAATACGAAAGATCTTCTATATTTAGAAAGGTTTCAACCATAACATCTTTAGACCTATAACTATCAACTAAATACCAAGATAGATAAAGCATTCCACAACCTCATTTTGACCAAAAGTCCAGATATGAAGATCTGAATTGAAAAATAAATAAAAAAGAAATAGAGAGAGAGATTATAGGACTTGAGCATCTTTTGAATCTGAAAAACATAAATAATGATGAACGATGAAAAAAAAAATTAAAATCACTTTCTTTATCTTACGTTTTCTCAACAACCAAACATACTATAAAGGAAAAAGTAATGACCAATATATATGATACGCATTAAATTTCAGAAAAATAAAATTTCACGGAAAAAATCAAAGAAACAAGACATACCCATATCATCATTTTGAGCAATAAGCAAGGGAATGGGGAATATCTACACAGATAGATAAGCACGGTAAACAAAGGAGTCTGAGAAACCCAAAAAAAGAAAAGAAAAAAAAAACCATGAATAAGTGAGAGAGAGAGAGAGAGAGAGAGAGAGAGAGAGAGTGAGTGAAACTGACCGTAGAGAGAGAGATTGACGGTGGTCGGAACGCACGGCGTGCGTCGTGCTAGGCGTGGTCGTGGTCTGAAAGGCTTTCGGCCGGAGGTGAGGGGGGAGGATGGAGAAGCATGGGAGAGGAGATGAGGAGAGGGAAAAAAATTGGGGGGAAAGAAAATGCTTCTAAACCTAAATGGCTCCAGATTTTAATTTAATTTTTTTTTAAACGATTTTTATTTTAATAAAAAAAATATTGAGAACTTGTGCCACGTGGGACGAGGGTCGGACGAGCGTCTGACCCTCGTCCTCCGGATAGCACTACTCGGCTACCACCCCCTTAGGGAGGGGGGTGTCTTGTGAGCCACCCTAGAGGTGGCTAGCGTCACCTAGTGGCTCATCTCCAACCCGTGTTCTAAGGTGGCCAGCGAGCCATCCCCAAAGGTGGTTCCAGCCACCTCAGTGGGTAGCTTGTAGGCCACCTCCCTCCCCAAGGGGGTGGCTGTCACTTCCTAAATCCCTATTTTCAATTTTTAGGGTTTTTAATTTTTAATATATTAAATATTTTTTATTAAGAGTGACATGTGTCGGTTTTTGTTAAGTTTATGGACAGAAAACGACTTCAGAGAACAATTTGTAATTTTTACTTACTACAAAGACTTCACAATTATTTTTTATATCACATAAAATTATTTGTAATTTAAGCAAGTTACAAACACTAATTTTACCATTTTTTTTTTATTTTTTTCCTTCCTCCAAAATAGCACCGTAATTAAAGTTTAGATAAAAGATACATCTGAATATTCAGGCCGAATGCTAAAATCGAATTGCAAAAGGGCATGATCTTCCACGGTCCATAATCCCCCTCTCTCTCACTCTCTCTCTCTCTCTCTCTCACTCTCTCTCTGTGTCTCTGTCGAGAATTTCTCTCTGTGTCAACTGGGAAATGTTGAAGTTGTGGAAATGGTACCAGAATTGCTTGGCTGTCCACCCAGTTAAGACACAGGTCATCAGTTCAGGTCTGATATGGGGTTTTGGAGATATAGCTGCCCAGACCATCACCAACTATAATGCCAAGAAGCATCATCAAGTTCAGGTTAGGACCCATCAACAGAACCCTATATTATCTCATTTCTGTAAAATGATTCAAAGGTTTCTTTGCTCATTTTCTCTGTTTCCGCAAATGGGTCTCTGCCATTCTCCCTCTATTTCCGTTTTTTTTTTTCCTTTTATTTGTATCTTTATGTGTGTAATCCCTGTTTGGGCAATTAGGTATCTTTCATTTTCTTACTATCTGCTTAATTTCATTTGTTCTGGGATTTATTGTTCTTATCTGTGCAACAATGTTTTGGAAAGGGCTTGTTATTGTTTCTATCGTTGTTCATTTTATTCCCTTTAAGATGTAGTGTATTGTGAGGTTCTAATGCGGAAGCCTAAATTTGTAGATTGCAAAAGGCAATGAATTGACCTTTTTGCATGTACCCTACAAACCTACTAAATTTTGGCTTTAAGATATCAAGTTTTTGGAGGATTTTTCTCATTAAGATTCTAGAATGAATACCATATGGTAGTAAAATAATTTCTATTTCTTTGGCTTGCAGTATAGGTTTATCTTTAGCTATATGTTATTGGATTTGACTTTAGATTTCTGAAAAATCTTGTGTGCTTCACTAGATCAAGATAAAGTGTCTTGGAATGAGAGTCAAATTCTTAATGCCAAAGCCACTGTAGTAAGATAGTGCAGGCATGGCATTGGAAGAGAAGTTTACATGGTGGCGGATTCTTTCCCTAGACAAATATAATTAAAAGTGAACAAATCCAACAGTGTAATTAAAGTCTTTGACTCTCCACATAGGTACTCTTCTTAGGTGCATCTTCTCCAATATGTGGCACTTGCTTAGGTGCCGAATATTCTATGCCATTAATTAATGAACACTTGTGAGTCTTTGTTATGCTAGAGAGATAAGGTAACCTTCTACAAGTGCTTAATCAATGGTATAGGGTTCACTTGAGATTATGGTTTTTTCTTTTGGGATTATGAAACAAAAGACTTAGGCTTTGTAGATTATGAAGGATTGAATAGGCTTAAAGTGTAAGGGCAAATAGGCTTAGCCTTATAAGAATTGATTGCTAGTATTATATAGTTTAAGGTTGAAATTGGATGAATTGATTGGTGGGTAAAGCTCAGGGAAAATTTTGGAATTTGGGTTTAAAAGGGTGTAAGAGAAGGGTGTGCTTTAGTTAGAGTTGCAAAGGGGCAAGAAGGGCAAGTTAGGGGACTGTCAGTGGTAACCTGTCTAGAGGAAGAGGAAGGAGAAGATGGAGAAGAGGAGAGAGAGGGAAATTCGGCACCAATGTCATTCCAAAACACAAACTTTCATTAAGGTTTAGTATTCCTTCATCTTCTTCTTCTAGAAAGGAGTTTCTAGAGATAAAATTTAACATTTCTTTATAATCAACTTCATAAGATGCCGTTTTCCCTTTAGATGGTAACTTTCAGCAGATAGGATGTTTCTTCTTCTTTTGTATCTAATAGAAGAGAGTTTCTAGGATAGATTTTCGTTTATAACATGCCCTTTTTTCTTTAGATGGTGACCCTTGGCAAATAGTATGTTTTGTTGTGAAGAGACATCTGGTAGTCAGGCATCATTAGCATCTTACAGCAACCTTGATGAGTCACTGCTATATTCAAGTACCCCTATTGCGCCTCCAGCCTATGCAGAAGGAATGCATGCTCATGATCACAGCTGGTCCTCTGGCAGCAAGTAACTTGAATGCTTCCATGATGATCTTGCAGCATGCTGGGCAGGGGTGGTGTTGCCACTTGTGCTCTGCCTGCTAGACCACTAACTCTTGCTTCCCAGCAAGTTGAACCTTCCATATGATCGATGATGTCTAGCTAGTGCGTGATCAGCCCATACTTATTTTTGTTGTTGCTCTTGGCTCGAACTAGTGAGGGGGAGCTTGGCCCAAACCTATGCCATCTTTAAGCTTTAAGCCCAGAGCAACATCATACCCACACAGCCAAGCTGCAAGCATAGTCCATCTCATGTGCAGGCCTGCAGCCTGCCAAGGCTCCACTCAAGCAATCCGTTAGTGGAGGAGTCTTGAACATCCAACTAGGGGCAGTAGCATCGCTTGCTGCCTAACTCGAGCACCAACTCGCAGTGACCATAGAGGTTCTGTTGTATTAAACTGCACTTGAAGAGATTTAAGAGTAGACTGTTTTTAGAATAATCACTGGATGGATGTTATTTGAGTATTCCTTGATGGACACAAAATTCTTACAAACTGGGTTATAGGAAATTTCCTACAAACCAGCTTCAAAAAGTGACATGTGTCCCTTAGCATGTGAGAAGCACATGCTATTTGAAACTTATAGATATTTGAGTACTTTCTCACATGCTTGATTATCCACTTTGTGAAGTGATTATTTGAAACTTACAGATAGGAAGTCTTCCAAGAATTTGAAGAAAGTACTTTGGCTTGTGTTTCATAAACTCAAGACTCTTGAGATCACTCGGATCTTCAGTGCCTGTGTAGCTTTTTACTTGATTGCTGAGAGTTTGTAGTCATCATTATGTAATTTTACGCTGGTGCATGTGGGTTTGGCTCTCTCATTGAACACGAACTTCTAGATTAATCTCTGTTTTGGTTGAAGACCAGCTCAAATTTTCTAAACCACTTTTTCTTTTGTGTGGATAATGTTCATCATGAAGTTGGTTGATGTAGGTCATGTCCAGGCTTCTTTGTGCTTATAATGGTTGGTGTTTCTGCCATTTGACATATTTACAATGGTTATAGTGTTTATATCTGTAAATTGATGTTTGGAGAGGATAGTTCTAATTGCTGCAGCCATGAAAAGTAATGGGAAGTGATGAAAATTAGAATGGGCAACATCATCCTCATGATATATGTTCACAGTTTGAACACGTTTCAGCTTCTTTTGGACTGCATACAGGTTTATCAAAATCAGGAATTTGATTCTACCCATAGAATAGAAAGAGAAGGAAAAAAAGAAAGAACTATAAATCAGTCTCTTCTTGTTTGTCCAATTTATTTATAAAAGAAAAATATTCTCTGGTTGTACAAAGAAGTCTGATACTCCTTTTGCATGGGCAAAGCTTCTAACTAATCACTGCCATCACAGGCCTATTGGTCACCAAGTTACAAAGGGCACCGATTTCATTTTACCACAATTCAAGACAAGAATATGACCGAAGTATTATCCCTTATTTTCTCTGTGGAATGACAGCCATGGTTACTGTTTAATACCAGCGATTTTGCAGAATATTGTGGAGCCAATTGGCACACCCTTTCTGCACTTCTCATTTTTAGTTTATTTGTTTAAATATATTACTAATATTATGTAAACACAGGCATTTTACATTTCTTAGCGATTTTACTTTTTCATGTCGTGTGATGTGATTGGTATCTTTGGCCTAGTTGCATGTCAAGAAACTTTTAAGCAATACTTATCTGTTTTGTTAGGATGACCAATCTATCTTTTATTCATCAGGATAAAAATAAGGAACTGAAAATCAATTGGAAACGAGTGGCTACGACCAGTTTGTTTGGGTTTGGATTTGTTGGGCCAGTTGGCCATTTCTGGTAAGCATTTTTTACTCTTTCAGCAGTAAATCTTTACTGGCAGATTGGGTTTGCTATTGATTGAAATAAAATGGGTATGTTAGTGCTTGTTGAAATACTTGTGACAAATATCTTACCCTTGGGGAAATCTAAAAGAAACTTGCTAAAAATCAAGCCTAAAGCATATATCGTAAGTTCAACAAATTTGCCATTTGTTGTGCTTCTGCAGATTAGAGTAAGGACATGAAGTGATGGGAACCCGTGGGATCGAACTCCCTTGAACCCACAATCAAATTGAAACCTACCCAAGAAAGCCAAGAATCAAGTCAAGAAGGTCTAGACTCGTTGAAATCTTGTTTCAAGAACCTAGACTTGGTTAGAACGCCACAAAGGGTTTGCCTTTGATAAGTTCTTAGTTCAATCAAGAACAAGTAGAGAAAACTTTTCAGTTTTCTATGACGAAAAAACTTCATTCAAATTCAACTTCTCTAGCAAAATGCGGCTAGAAGCCTTTAAAACCTCTCCATGAAACCTTAAACCTATTAAGGCTTACATCAATTAAAAGACATGGACTGAACATCTTCAAGCCCAAAACATCCTAATCTACACTTCTATAGCTAATAAAATAAGTGCTCTTAATGAAATAAATAGGCCCAAAAGCCTACAACCATAGCAACATAAAAATAGGCCCACACGCCTATACTTAATGAAATAAGGAGTCTGCACTAAACTACTAGGCTATGCCGCCCCCATCTGTCACTTGTATCATATGGATTAAAGTTGGTTCTTCTTCTTTCAAGCCCATATTGAATGTTGGAGTCTTGCTCGATAAATTTGCAAACTCGGCCCAAGTGGATTGCACCAATCCTTGCATTGCTTCCTAGATCTTCTTCGCTCTTGACCTTGTGATTGGCCCATCTGGAACTTGCAAGGGATCTTTAAGATTCGATCTACCATGGGGCCCATCATGAAGAGTGCACCCCTATGCACGAATGGAAGGTCTCCTTCAACCATATGTTCTTTGATACTTCTCTTGACATGTGCCTTGCCCGTTTCTAGAGTGAAATTTTAGTTACCCTTTAAAACCTCTGTTTAATTCATTCAGTCAAACATGTGTCGTTTTTGTGTTCTCTCTTTTGGTGAAGTTTTTGATTCCTACCTCTTTCACTTTGCCTTTTCTATGTAAGCAAACCCAAAAACATTTGAAGTTGGAAGTTTGTTGGTGAGTTCAACATGTGGTTGACCACATCAGAGCATTAATTGCTTGGAATTTTCAGTTAGAGGCGAACTCACCACAGGCATCTGAGGCCATGTTCTAATTGCCTAATTTTAATTACTGCATATTTCTCAATGGAATTTGGTGGTCCTGAAGATTAGATTGTGTTAAAGCTGTAAACCTCCCCGCCCCAACAAGGAGAAAAGAAAAAATGGAAAAGGGAAATAAAACTTTTTGTACCATTAAGAGAGAGAGAGGGGGAGGAAGAGGGAGGGGTGTGCCTGAGATTTTTTTCACATATGTATAAAAAAAAAAGAAAAAAAAGAAAGAAATAAAGAAAGAAAAAAAAAAAAAAGGAAGAAGAAGAAGCTGTATACTAGTTTATCTATCTATTTCTTATTATTTGTTTGTAGGTACGAAGGCTTGGATCGCTTTATAAGGTTGCGACTTCAATTGCAACCCAATTCCTTTCGGTTTGTTGCTACTAAAGTTGCTATTGATGGGTTCATCTTTGGCCCGTTGGATTTACTTGTTTTTTTCACTTACATGGGTTTTTCAACTGGAAAGAGTGTCCCTCAAATCAAGGAAGATGTGAAGAGGGATTTTCTCCCGGCCTTGATTTTGGAAGGAGGCATATGGCCAATAGTTCAAGTTGCAAATTTCCGATATATACCTGTGAGGTATCAGCTTCTTTACGTCAACTTATTCTGCTTGCTGGATAGCTGTTTCCTTTCATGGGTCGAGCAACAACAGGATGCTCCTTGGAAGAAGTGGTTGAATTCTATTCTACCTTTGAAGGGACAAAAAGGGCAAGGTGGGTGAGGGTTCTTCAACTTGTTTTATCTTTCATCCCAGGCCTTTCTTTGATCATAGCGGAGATACATGTCAGAAAAGTAGAAGAGTTCACTGAAAATCCCCCAAATGCCAGTTGTTTTTAGAGTTGAGATGTGGGAAAGATGAAATTGTTCTCACGCTGACATGGTTTTCACTTGGATCAAATACAAGGAAATTGCATTGCTTGTTACTCTTATCATTTTTAATCAAAAAATTATTAGTTCTCTTTGCTATTGGTTTTGAGGTTTTGCTTGGTGTTGTATCAAATGGGGTAATATAGATTTTGCTGTCTCTTACCCCCTGTTGAAATGAAATACTCTCTCTCATAAGTACATAGTGATGGAAAAGTTTATAACACAGATTTGAGCTTTGATTTTTTGTGATAAGTAATGAATGAAGAAAGATTTTCTCTAGATATTTACGAAGGAATGTAATGAGAAATGAGAGATTGAGCAAATACCATCAAACTGGCTTAATAGGGAATCTTGGCCTTTAACAAGTATTTTTTTGTTATTATTATTTTTTTATAAGCAATCGAGATATCATTAGAGCATTAGGCGTCTCAAGGTACACATGAAGTATACAAAATATGCTACCTAGCTAGTAAGGGCCAAGAGAACAAGAAAATAAAGATAAATGATCACTAAGGAAGAAACATAAACAGCTGTTAAAAAATACAAGGTGTTGAAAAATAAAGACTTAATTTCTTCTTAAGTCCTCTCGTGATCTCTAAAACCCTTATTGTTCATTTCTTTCCATAAACACCACAAAAAGCACGAAGGCAACATCTTCTACATAGTAGTACTCCGAGTGTTGCAGGCAGTCCATCAATAAGCATACAATTCGACTATGTGTCTAGGCATAACCCTAGACAACCCAAATTGATTGAAGAAAATATTCCAAATGGCAGAAGCAACGTAACAATAAAGGAGAAGATGGTCAACTCTCCGTTCTTTTTGCACAAACATCTATTAACCACAATGACGTGTTGCTTCTAGAGATGTCCATGGTAAGGATCTTTCATAAGGCCGTCGACTACACAAAAAAGGCCACCCTTAACGGAACCTTAGTCATCCAAATACTTTTCTAAGTGAAACAAAAGCCAACATGACAACTCATGGCCCTATAGAAGGTTTTAAAACCAAACAATCCTCTTTTTGAAGGGACCTACCACAGCTTGTCTTTCATTCCCGCCTCATTCTGACTAAATACAATATTTTGAAGGACGAGGCAAAGGCATCCACCTCTTAATCTTGAGCAACTCTAACAAAGATCACATTCCATTGAATGGCACCTCCAAAAAAAATTAACGTGAGTCGCAACCCTTGAAGCCATGTCCCACCTCAAATATGGTGTAACTATGAAACTTCTCTCATCTCTTCCTAATATTCTTCCATAAACTCATTTCATACGTCCCAATAGGCTCACTAGAACATCACCTCAATCCCCATGAACTTCCATATTTTGAGTCCACCCCATTCTCTACCAAGCCTCTCTCTCTCAAGCCCATAGCATCAAAGTCATTTACCTAAGAGAACATGATTGAACCTTATCAAGTTCTCAACCCCCAAGCCTCCCTCAGAGATAAGCGTGCACACTTTGGGACAACTTACTAGGTGATATTTGAACTCTTCACCTAGCCCACCCTATAAGAAATCCTGTTGGAGCTTTTCAATACGGTTTGCAATACTCGTAAGAAGAGGAAAAGAGGGACAAGAAAGACTTAGGTAAGTTGGATAGGGTGCTCTTGATAAGGGTAATCCTATCAACCTTAGACAAATACAACATTTTTCAACAAGCCAACCAACATTCTATCTTCTTAATAACACCGTTCCATTTATGCTTGGCCTTATAGGATACTCCCAACGGAAAACCAAGATACTTCAAGTGCAGGGACGCAATCCCACAACCTAGAATCTTAGCTAGTCCAACCGCATTATGAACATTTCCCACCAGAAAATTTCACACATTAACTAACCCAGGCCTTTAACAAGTATTGAAGAAAAAAACAAAAAAAAAAAAAGTGGAAGAAGAAGAAAAAGTCTATGTATCCTCCTTAAACTACCAACAAGTTGACAATGTCCCCCCCCCCCCCCCCAAGACAGGGACAATGTTATAAAACTACCAAAAAGTTGTCAATGTGTCCTCAATGATTAAAAAAAAAACATTTAATAAACTTTTTTTTTTTTTTAAAACTTAAAACTTAAAGGGTTAAATACCTTTTTGACCTTGGTTTTTAACAACTTAATTTTTTCTCCCTTCGGTTTCACTTTCGATTACATGTGGTACCTTGCTTATGGACATATACCCAAATAGTACATCCGTCAATCTACTGTCAAGAAAACTAATGGATTTCTACGTTAAACCAATCAAAACTTCACGCATGTCATATACCTTATTAAAACAATAATAACAATAAAATTTCAAAATCTTAAATATAAAAATCAAGAAAAAACTGAAAAAAAAAAAAAAAAAAAAAAACCAAAGGGGTGGCTCGAACCAATGGGGGTATCTGGCCAGCCCCATTTTAGCTATTGGTTGTGGCCGGTCAACCCCATTTTAGCTAATGGAGGTGGTTGACCAATCCAATTTTGACCTATATGGGCAGTTGAGCCACCTATAGAGGCCATGGGGGTGGTTCGATCACCCCCAAAAGGCAAAAAAAATAAAATTGTAGGGGTTTGTTTTTTTTTGGGGGGGGGGGGGGGTCCATTTTAGTTTTTAAAATTTTGTGATTTTATTATTATTTTAATAAGTTATATGACACGTGTCAAGTTTTGATTGGTTTGACGTGAAGATATTTAACCCAAAATTAAAAAAAAAAAAAAAACCACTTATGCAAATGGGAGTGGCTCGGCCACCCCTTTTGGCCAAATGAGAGGTAGCCTAACCAACCTCAATATAGGGGTAGTTTGATAACCCCTAGATATGGCTTTGGGGATGGTTCAACCATCGTCTATTTTTTTTTTCTCTTTAATTTATAGGAGTATTTTTATCTTTTCGGGAATTTTTAGAGACATTGTCAATTAGGTGGTAGTTTGAAAAGGGGTATGTGAACTTTTATTAAAAATAAAAAAATTAAAAAAAAATTGAAAATATCCATATTAATAAAAGTTCCTTTTTAATGCATGAACTTGGATTGATGTTAGCGGTGCTCAGGTTTTGCGCCAACACTTTGTTATTTGATAGTTCAAGACTTTTAGGGTTAAATATATTTTAGTCCCCCAAACTACCACCATTTCTCCGGATGGCCCCCCAAACTACCAATGCTTAGATTCTGGCCCTCCAAACTACCACTTTCTGATTTTTTGGCCCAATCCTTCTATTTATGCCGTCAATTCTAACAGAAATTGGCCAAAAACCCGAAAATACTCCTCCCTTAACTGTGGGAATTTCAAAGTGTAGGAGGGGTATTTTCGGATTTCTGTTTAGAATTGACGACATAAATGGACGGATGGAGCCAAAAAATCAGAAAGTGGTAGTTTGGGGGGCCATCCGGAGAAAGGGCGGTAGTTTGGGGGGCTAAAATATATTTATCCTAGACTTTTAAGACATGACCAGCTCATGCAGCTTTCATGAAATGGGTAATCAATGGGTGATGCTTGAAAAAATCAGGCATAAGATTTGAAGATTATTTTTTGAATAAGATCAGCCAAAGAATGAAAAGAATCATACAAAATATTTGAAGATTATTTTTAACTAATGTAAGAAAAGATTGACTTTAGGGTGGATTTATTTGATGCATGTGTGTTTTAGTTTTCATTTTCAAATAAGGATTCAATTTTACTTTTCCATTAGGATCATGTATTTCTTTTCCAATTAGGATTTGCTTTCCTTTTCCTTGTTAAATTAGGATGTACCTAGCCTATATAAAGGCATCTAGTCTTTGTTATTTTTCAATCAAGCTTTAGAGTATCAATTAAATTTTAAGTCTTTCAAAGTTATTTCTTTGTTTGCTTACTTGGGGCAATTAGGGGTTATCTCTTCCCTATTTGTTATTTTATCTCTTCCTGGATTCCCATTTCTATCTTCAATTCATAATTTCTACTGCTATCATACGCTGTCAGAACAATCTTAGTTCTGCCTGGCGTCAATTGGTATTAGAGCTTAAACGTCTTCTTGGGGTGAATTTTTCATCAGCTTTCATGGCTGGTGGTCGTGGTCGGCATGGACAAGTTTCGAATGAGGAAGTTCCCTACTATAGACGCGATGTACAAGATGTGACAATTGAAGACTTGCAGAGGCAAGTTACAGATTTAACCCAGCATCTAGTAGCGCAAAACTTGGAAAGGGATCGCGAGATGGATGATCGTGATTCAGATTCTAGCATTGAGAACCCCTATCACAATCCTGTTCTGGGTCGGGAACACCGATATGGAGACTTACGCTTCAAAGTTGAGCTTTCAGAATTTGCTGGCACTCTACAAGCCGAAGGCTTCATTGATTGGCTACACGAAGAAGAGCGGATATTTGATTATAAGGAGGTTCCAGATCGCATGAAGGTGAAGCTTGTAGCCATCAAGCTAAAGGATTGTGCATCCACTTGGTGGAAGCAATTGAAGTGATCACGGGATAGACAAGGAAAGCCAAAGATCTGTGATTGGGATAAAAAAAATGAAGGGGCACTTTTTACCCTTCGGATACACGCAAACGTTGTGTCAACGACTTCTTATGCTGAGACAAGGTGCAAAATCTGTTGATGATTACACCGAAGAGTTCTACCAATTGGTTGCTCGAAACGACTTGTCAAAGATTGAGGGGCAGTTGGTGGCGCGATACTTGGGCAGTTTGGGAAAGTCCCTACAAGACGTCCTTAGTCTCCACTCCCTCTGGACGGTTTCTGAAGCCTACCAGTGTGCCTTGACTGTAGAAAAGCAGCAAAATAGAAGCAATACCAGATCTACACCAAGAGGAGATCAAAATACATGAGGGGTTTGTCCTTAGGAACCTCGTCCTAATCCTCAACCTATGCAAGGCCAAAGTTCCAACTCCAACATCCGCTGTTTCAGATGTGGGAAGCTCGGTCATCGAGCGACAGATTGTCGAAAGCCGGTGAGCAGAACAGGTAAGAATCTCTTATTTGATGATGAAACAGTAGGATAATTCAACATTGGAGATCCTGTTTTTTATGATGGCAATGACCAGGAGATTTTGTATGGGGAAGTTCGTTGTTGTGTACTTTGATGATATCTTCAAAACTTGATTACAAAAGTAACAAAATAATATAGACATGCCTTTATATAGGCAAAGTTTGAGTATTTTCAAGCAGAATACTTCAAGGAAACAAAAGAAATAAAATATAAACATAACCGTAAACTTGGAGACAAAGTAAAATTCTTATACAGAAAGTAAAATATAGTATTCTAAAAATAATCTTCAAATATTTTGTGTGATTCTTTATATTCTTAGGCTGATCTTATTCAAGAAATAATCTTCAAATCTTATGCCTGATTTTCTCTTGCATCAATCTCATCAGATTGGAAAGAATTCGTCCTCGAATTTGAATCATCTTTGCCTCGATCTTTTGGATGTTCAATCAATTCATTCCATTCTATACTTCTCAACACCAAAGCAACTTGATGCCAGAAGAAAGACAACGTAAAACCCATCACAATATGACTCTGAATATTATATCTAAAGTTACTCGCACCAACTTGAGGTGAAATAATCTTCACAAGGTTTTGATTGATAGTCATAAATTCACTATTCGTAAATTTTTTCCAAAAATTTTCAATTCTTTCTTGACCACAAAAAATCAAAATTTCTTCCAACATGCTAAAACAAATGTCAAGATTTTCTTTAGGAAAATTTAACATAAAATTTTCAATCCCAAGGGCATCAACACAATTAACTTTTAGAAGACCCCATTGTGATATTTCACTCTCTAGACTTTCCTTAAACATGTGATTATCTACCATTTGTTCAACCTCTTGACCATATGACAAAAAACTTACCTCAATAAGATCTTCATCATTGATATATGTACCATAAGTTGGTGGAGAATTCCAATATACAAAACATGAGAATGATCTTCAACGTCTTCTTCATGTTGAAAAACTCTTCATCCCGACCACAATGTTCCCGAACCAGAACATGATTGTGATACGGGTTCTCGAAATTGGATTCTGAATCGCGATACATCTCCATGGTTTGCGCCACTAGACGCTAGGTTAACTCCGCAACCTGCCTCTGCAAGTCTTCAATGATCACATCTTGTAAACTGCGTTCATGGTAGGTTACTTCCTCATTCGGAACCTGTCTACACCAACCACGACCACGACCACGACCACCAGTCATGAAAACTTATGAAAATTCACCCTAAGAAGACACTTAAACTCTGACACTAATTGACGCGAGACAAAACTAAGATTGTTCTGACAGCGTATGATAGCAGCAGACACTATGAATTGAAAATAGAAAAGGCAATTCAGGAAGACAGAAAATAACAAATAAGGAAGAGAAAACCCCTCTTGCCCCAAATAAACAAACAAAGAAATAACTCTGAAAGACTTACAATTTAGGGTAAATATCTAAAAAATCCCTGAGTCAACGCGCGATTTGAAATCAGTCATCACTGTTTAAAAATCAATTTTTGCACCTTAAGTTTGTCGCAGATTTGAAACTAGTCATTCCGTGAGTTTTTCGTCCAATTTTTTGACTTACGCTTCTGCCACGTTAGCCTTTTCGCCACATCATCTCAAAATATTATTTTTTATTATATTATAAATTTAAAAACTTTAAATTTTATTTTTATTTTTATATAAAAAAAAAAAGAAATTGAAAAAGGGGTGTTTTGGGGGTTGGCTGCCCCCTTGGGGAAGGGGGTGACCTACGAGCCACCCCCAGAGGTGACCGACGCCACTTCTGGGGTGGCTTGACGCCTCCCCCATGGGCCGCGGATGAACACGCGGCACCCCAGGCCCATCTGGGGTGGCCACCACAGAGTAGGCTGTGGGTGGCCGCGCGGCCACCCCATAGGCCAAGGGTGGCTCACCACCAATCCCTTGCTTTAGGGTGGCCCAAGAACCACCCCAGATGGGGACAGGGGTGGTGCGTAGCCACCCCCATTGCAGCCCCCCCCCCCCCCCCTCCCCCCGCCGTCCTTTTCAATTTTTTTTTTTAAAAAATAAATTTAAAGTTTTAAATCTATAATATAATATAATATAATATTTTAAGATGATGTGGTGAAAAGGCTGACATGGCATTAATGGAAGTCAAAAAATTGGACGAAAAACTCAAGGAAGGACTGATTTCAAATCCGCGACAAACTTAAGGTGCAAAAATTGATTTTTAAATAGTGAGAAACTGATTACAATTCACGCGTTGATGCAGAGATTTATTAGACATCTACCCTAAAAATTATCTGATACTTCAAAACTTGATTACAAAATAATACATACATGCATTTATATAGGCAAAGTTTGAGTATTTTCAAGTAAAATACTTCGAGAAAAAGAAAGAAATAAAAATACAAAACATAACCGTAAACTTAGAGACAAAGTAAAATTTTTGTTCATAAAGTAAAATATATTATTCTAAAAATAATATTTTTGTACGATTTTTTCTATTTTGGAGCTGATCTTATTCAAGAAATAATCTTCAAATCTTATGCTTGATTTTCTCCTGCATCAATGGGGGACAACACTGAGTGGACAACATTAGAATGAATAATTATCATGATGGTTTTTTATGTACCAAGCAAATAAAAAATGTGATCCTCTCCATTTTATTTGAAATAGATAGTATCAATAGTCAAGATTTAAAGTTGATACATTTTATGATGTAAATAATTTAATATTATTTATTTTTTTAAAAGGCATATCAACATTGACTTCATATATATCGTTAAATGTACAAACTTTAAATCTTGAGTACTATCCATTTAAATTGAAATGAAGATAATCTTATTCCAGCAAATCAAGTGTTACAAACCCTACTTAAAAAGCAAAAACAAAATGTTACAAACGCTTGTTTGATGAGCCTGCATGGTTAGATAAAGTCTACCCACATCCATGTGACTAAAGTTAGGGGCCTCAGCCTTTGGGCCGAATATATAAGAAAAGAAAGGAATGGAAGAAAGACAATCATTAGCTTGTTAGAGTATGTGATAAGAATAGAATCCTTATCATAAAAGAGGAATGTATTATCCTAAGTGAAGGGATTTTATTAGGATTAAAAGAGGAATAGATTACCCTAAATGAAGGGAATTGATTATGATTAGATTAGATTTGAATTTATTCAAATCATTTCTAAGCTTTATAAATAGAAGCTTGTACATAATCATATTCAATTAATAAGAGTACAATGTAGCCCTAGAGGGCTCTAACCTAGTGGTAGACATAGGTGTCTAATACCAAACTACCCGTAAAATTTTTGTCTCTATATTTTCTATTTCTTCTGCTATCTTCTTTATTTTTCATTGTATTATAAGTTTCTTCACAGCTTGGGCAGTGAGCCAGTGAATGGTGATTTGGAGCAGTCTATCAAAGTGGCAGATGCGCATAAAAAGATTGAAGAAATGTAATGTTGCGGAAGTACTGATGTGGTCTTTTGTTTACCAAAATATATCAATAATAAAAATTACCACTCGCAATAGTATGAATCCTTGTAGGATAGGGCTATATTGAGGGTGTCGAACCTCAAGGATTGCATATGAATTGGTATTAAGTTTGTCAAGATTAAAAATAACTAAAGAAAAGATTGTTGAATTTGTGATTAACTAAAGTGCATAAAATAAACGTAAAAGAGAATTGAAATATGAGAGAGAAAAAAAAATAGAGTATTGACTTCATGGCTATCCGCACATCAATGGTTAATCATATTTAATTAGAGAAATTCATTCTATGCATGCTATAAATAAAAAAGAAATTACCATATTAAAGAATAAGTATAATCCATCTTCGGTTGGCATAAATTGTCCATCTAACCAATAAGATGCAGTACGACCCTTCTTTCCTAGGTATGTATTAGCTACGTCTTTAATAGGATACATACAATCAATGGAATAGTCTAACCCATCTTTGGTTGACACGGATCGTCTACCTAAATTACACTAAACTAAGGTGTAGTACAATTCGTCTTCCCTAAGCATGGCCTATCTAATCATCTTAATCATATGTTAATTAAACCTGTTGTCTAATCATCATTCTTATAATCATAGAAAATAAGAATGATTTGAGTTCAAATAAAGGCAAAAAACTTTCTAAGACAAGAGAAGAATTCTACCAATATTGATTATGAATTGAATAACAATTGCATTAAAAGATGAAGAACAATATCAAATTGTAGTAATTCTCATAATTATACAACCAACATGCATAAACTAAAGTTCTCTAAATTAAAATACAATCAAACCATTGTTTTTGGATAGGGCTACATCAATAACCTACAAAGGTTTTTAGCTGCTCATGACGCTGCTGCAATGGCTTCCTCCCATGATTACTTCTCTTCAACTTTTCAAGCCTTCGAGAAGTTTTTCTCTGAATTTGCTCTAGGTAGCAGTGTGTCTTTCTTCAATGTTTAGAGACCTATTTATAGAGATTAGGAGAGACCTAAAATCCCTAGGAATTCAAGAAAAATCGAAACTTAGTCTCCTAGTCCATGTAGAAGATTGAAAATTCAATCCAAGTAGGAAAAGGATTCCAAATTCGTCCAGATTTGTGGTCTTTTATTGCGAGGTAATTTTGGCATTGTAAACGTCCGAATTAGGAAAACAATATTTCAGATATATTTGTTTTATTTTTTATTAGCTTTCCAATGCCACAAATTTCATCGCAATCCTAGATCTGAGCAGAAAGATATGATCAAAACACTGAGACATGTGCACAATCCAAATTTGAATCCAATCCGATTTTGACTCTTATTAGAGAAATTCCGATTGAATCATTCCCTTGATTTGATTAAACTTAACCACATCATATAAGTCTTCTATTATGATTGGTTAAGGTTAAACATATCTTCTAGGTCTTCTCAAAGTGTGCTTTGAGCCCAAAATCAATAGAATTAATTAAATCTTTATTTAAAACCTGAAAACAATAAAACTACATAAAATCAAATAAATAACAATGCTAAGGAATTAACATATGCAAGTTAAGGGGTTTGAATGTGTAACATTCGGCGCTTATCATACCTCCAAACTTACATATTGCTAGTCCCTTAGCAATACAAAACAATAAATAAAACTTAAAAACAACAAGATAAATCCTTCTTTCATGGGATGTACGATTGTATTTGGCGTATGCAACAAGCCTTTTAAACCCATAGGACTCCTTAGTGGACGAGTGAAGTCTCGTGAAGGTTTACCAGGAATGATGCCCACAAACATTGTTCCTGCCATGTTATTCATAAGATTGAAGTGGCACAAAAACCATGGTTCTCATTCATTAGCAAGCTTAACAAAACAAACTCCATCTTCACAATTTCAGGGAATTAAAAATTAATCTACAAACATGGCATTATGAGATATCACAAGATTCAACTAGTGTAAAGTGAACTTAACACATAGTCATGGGGTTTCAAAAACTAATCTCAATCATGAATGGTTCAATACTCAAAATTTGTTAGACTCCCCATTAGATAAAACAACTAAGGCATATTTTCTTATTTATTTCTTTTTTATATATGCAGGCTGTGCAATGCTTAGCTCCCTTAGGCTTTCTAATTGACCCATGTAACGAGTGTTAGGTCAATGACTCCCAAACTAGAAAGGCACTAGGTGTAAAACACCCTAAAGACTTACTAACTCGAGTCAAAAAGGGTACGAAGTTAAACTTAACCATTTTATCAATCAAAGAAAACTTTAACTTTTTGATGCGAACACTCAATGCTTAATGAGGCAAGAGGTCTGGTTACTCAGTGAAAAGCTCAAAGTGATCAATATTATTCTCTTTTTTTTTCTTTTTTTTTTTTAATTTTTTTTATGCCAAGGTTATTCCTTCAATAAGTTACCTAGCTGCATCCAAGATATTGATAACATATATAATTGATTTCAAATTTCATACCCCATAGACTACGTGCTAGTGTACTTGTGAGAATCAAATTTCATACCCCATATATAATTGATTTCAAATCTCATGCTGCCAAAGAAAATAACAAAACTTCTTAATTCCCTAGTCAAGTGATCATGTGTTCATCATGTTAAGCTCACCAACGAAATACAATTCAGAATTAAAGTTCAACCAAATTCTTAGAAATAACATGATCAGGCAGTCACAATATCTATAATAGGACAATCAAAAATTTTTTCCCACCCCCAAACTTAAATGATATCTCCAATGTATAGATAGAGATACAATACCGGGCGGGAGGAAAAAAAATGAGGCTGGTTGTATTCCCCCAAACTTCAACGAAAGAATGCCTGTCCTGAAAAACAAAGCACTACTCCAGCTGTATAATAACCATCAAGAAAATCAACAGGAGAAGTGTTAGTAAAGTGGGTTGCCTCCCATTAGCGCTAAGTTTAACGTCTTCAGCCAGACAAACCAGACCCACAAAGAAATCAAAAAATGAGGAAGGATAAGAAAAACTCCTAGGATCCGTCAAGTCGATGGAAGCAACATCTCCATTCTGTTCAATGCCTTTTATGTAGGGCTGCAATCATTGCCCTTGGTAACTCTGTTATTTACCTTCTTGGACCACTAGGAAAGAATGTTACCTGGAAGCAGTAATCAAGACGTTCTAGATATGGCCAATGGAGGAACGTCGAGTTTGGTAGTAGTGGGAAGCCAGTAATTTGCTTGGCCTATGGATTGCCATGTATCACAATTATCCACTTTGATGTGCGTCATACCAACCTCGAAGGGATCTTTAGTAAGAATGCAAGGAGGGGGCTCTGCAACCAAGTTTTCTATGGAGTCTAGAAAGAAGCATTCAACTTTATCCGGTGGTTGCTGGAAGGTATGGAACATGTTCAAGTTTACCTTCAGATTCTCAAACCTGATCTTCATAATTCCAGTCCTACAATTTATGTTCTCATTAGCCGTAGCTAAGAAAGGGCGACCAAGGATTACAGGGATCATCTTTTTGGGATTAGCCACCGGTTCAGTATCAAGAACAATGAAGTCCACAGGGAAATAGAAATTGTTGACTTGAATAATAACATCCTCGATGATTCCCCGCGGTTTCTTGATGGATCGATCAGCCAATTGCAAGATAATTGGTGTGGGCTTTAATTCCCCCAAACCCAGTTGTAAATAGACCGAGTACGGAAATAGATTTACTCTAGCCCCCAAATCAAGGAGGGCTTTATCAATCTTGTGGTCTCCAATAATACAGGAGATGGTGGGAGCACCAGGGTCCTTAAACTTGGGAGGGAGACTGTCCTGAAGGATAGATCTGACCTGCTTAGTGAGAAACACCTTCTTCGGAGTGTTGGCCCTTGTTTGTTGCTTTTGAGTACACAGATCTTTGAGGAATTTGGCATAAGCAGGCACTTGCTTGCTGGCATCAAGGAGTGGGAGGTTGATATTTACCTGTTTGAAAACCTCCATCATATCTTGTATTTTCTCTCTTTGTTTCCCGAAGTGAGAAGGTGCCTTGAGACGTTTTGGGGATGGGAACCGAGGCTCATATGGTATCTCAAGAGTGGGAGCAGATGAAGAAGAAGCCTCAGTGTTTACTTGCTTACCTGTGTCTTTCTGAAGATTCTGTGGGATCTCAGTTTGCTCATCCACCTTTTCTTGCACATGATTGTCGACCATTCTTCCACTACGCAATGTGGTAATGGCTAGCATTTGCTGATGATTTGATGTACTTGCTTCTGCCATGTAGTGTCCCTTCGGGTTGGCTACCAGCTGACTTGGAAGTTTCCCCTCTTCCCTCCTGTTGAAGGTATTAGCCATCTGTCCCATCTGCATGTCTAACTTAGCAATGGCTTGGGAGTGGAGTCCATTGTCTGATTGAAAGAGGTCATTGTCTGACCGAGAGTGGTCACTGTCTGACCCTGAGATTTCATTGTCTGTTCCATACTGCTCATAAATTGTAACATCTGATCTTGAAAATCAGAATCCAACCGAGGAGATGGTGTAGCTTGAGACTGCTGCTGTGCAGGCTTGTATATCGAAGAGGGTTGATAGGGCTGCCTGGTAGATTGAGCTTGATTGTACACCCCTAGGACCGAGTTACTAGCAGCTTGAGCCTTCCATGAGAAGTTGGGATGATTTTTCCACCTTGGGTTATAAGTATTGGAGTATGGATCATTGCCCAGATGAGAAAATACTGCATTAACCTGCTCAGTTGAAACATTAGAAAAATTTGCAGGCGTAGGACAATCATTGACTTGATGCATAGGACTCAAACATAATGAACATAGGGAGTGTTGTGTGTTTGTGTGAGCAAAATGAGGAGCAAAACCAGCCACCATCAATTGATCGAACTTCCTATTGATAGCGTCAACTACTTGAGTGGCTATATCTGAAGAGTGTCATACTTCAAAAAGTCCTTCGGTCTTTGGTGCTTTAGGTGCAGGTGCTCTACGTCTAGTGGATGCATGCTGAATGGAATTATTACTCAAATTTTAAAACAATGTCCATGCTTCATCCTCACTTTTCATCATAAATGTTCCCCTACAAGATGCATCTACCATTTGTCTATTACGCTCAGTCAAGCCTTCATAGAAACTTTGCACTAGCTGCCACTTTGGGACAGCGTGGTGTGGGCATGATCTAAGCAGGTCCTTGACTCTTTCCCAGGTTTCATACAGTTGTTCTCCCTCATATTCGGAGATGCTAGTGATAGCTCTCCTAATATCATTGGTCTTTCCTATGGGAAAATACTTCTTCAGAAATTCTTGTTGCAATTGAGCCGAAGAAGTAATGGAATTTGGTGCTAAGGAATGAAACTAATGTTTGGCTCTTTCCTTGAGGGAGAAGGGAAAGAGACGCATCCTTAGAGCGTCCTCGATGAACCTGCTCAATTTAATGGTAGAACAGATTGCTAGGAATTCACTTAGAAACTCGTAAGGATTTTCAGTACTAAGTCTTAAAAAAGATGGTAAACTCTGTATAGTGCTAGGCTTAATCTCACAGTGGGTTGCCGTAACATTCGGCAGCCTGAGACATGTTGGAGAAGTGTATGTGGTAGGGAGATAGTGATCTCTCAAAGCTATAGGGTTATTGTCACCCATAGTCTCAGTGGTGCGCTCTCTTGGCAAATTAGAGTTCCTTTCGGATCTAAGTTGTCTAAGAGTGCGTTCAATGTCGGGGTCCCAAAAAATTAAAGGCAATGATAGAGAACGATGATCTAGCATACAACAAAACAAAATAAAGATAAAAATAGAATAAAAAGCTCACAAAAGGCCCGTAGGAATGCTGGAATTTAGCTGCTGTAGATGATGATGGCAGTCAGCGAGGAAAACTGAGAGGGAAAAGGAAAAGAAAAACTAAAAGCAAAATTAGAAGCGAAAATCAAGAGTAAAAAAAGAAAAAAAGAAGAAATAGAAAATAATGAAGCTAGATTTAATCTTTAAAACTTAATAAGGCAACCGTTAAGTAGTCCCCGGCAACGACGCCAAAAATTGATGTGCTCTTTTGTCTACCAAAATATATCAATAATAAAAATTATCACTCCCAATAGTGCGAATCCTTGTAGAATAGGGCTATATTGAGGGTGTCGAACCTCAAGGGCTGCATAGGAATTCTCATCAAGTTTTTCAAGATTAAAAATAACTAAAGAAAAGATTGTTGAATTTGTGATTAACTAAACTGTATAAAATAAACGTAAAAGAGAATTGAAATATAAGAGAGACAAAGAGAAGAGTATTGACTTCACGGCTATCCGTACATCAATGGTTAATCATATTTAATTAGAGAAATTCATTCTATGCATGCAATAAATAAACAAGAAATTACCATTGAAAATATTTATTGACTTCTAATTTAAACCAAGTGTGTGTGTTTGTGTGCAAACAAATATCTTAAATGCGGAATTTAAATAAGGCAAGATATTTGTTACGAAGTGGAAACTCTGTGAAGAGAAAAATCACTCCGGGGTAGCCAAACCCAGGAAATCCACTATCCAAAAACAAAGCTAGTTACAAGACACTCGTACTCACATAACCCTATGCAGTAGTCATACCTTTAACTCTGACGTGTAGCCCAACACGAACGCTTCCCAACCAAATCTTCTACCTGAAGGGATTTTTGATGGATTCCTTTACCTTAGGGCCGACCCCTAAGATAGACTTCACACGAACACTTGAGCATACACTGGCAACGGCTTGAGAGCTAGCGGATCTTCGATTCTCCCTAAACACCCTCTCAAAGCACTATGGAATTATCTGTCGAATTCTGTACAAAACACTAGCCTAGAGCCCCTTATTTAAAGGCTTCAAGAGACTTCAAAAATAGCTGAGATTCAGACTCTGGCTGGTGAGCGTCTGGACGGAAGTTAGCCACGTCCGAACGGCTTGATCGAGCGTCTGGACGGTCTTCGCTAAAATCTTTCCGCGTTCGAACGGAACTTTGAAATATTCTGAATAACTGGATATCGTCCGGATGTGTTTCCAAGTCGTCCGGACGTCTTGTAAATAATGGACATTGTTAGGGTGTGTTGCCGAGTCTTCCGGACGGATTGTAGAGACTTCCCAAATAGTGTCGACTTCTGAAATACAACTCCTTGTTGAATACTAATTGACCTATCGTTCGGACAGTGTTGCTTTGTCGTCCGGACGTCTTCAATGTTTATTTGTAAGACACTACGGGGCGTTCGGACGCCTTCAAAGGCTCGTCCGGACGGTTGCACAGGAACCGGTTGTTTTGTCTTCGATTTTGCAAGGACTCTTCATGGACATTTTGTAGAAGCTTGTGATCAGTTATAGTCATTGATTTGATCATTGTCTGGATACATGAAGATTCTAAATTGGAAACCGACTGTCCTGTTAAAACGCAACCATTACAAAAAGTGTTTTTGTTTTATCCAGATTGTATCCAATAAAAATACTAACAACCATATTAAAGAATAAGTATAATCCATCTTCTGTTGGCACAGATCGTCTACCTAACCACTAAGATGCGGTACAACCCGTCTTCCCTAGGTATGGATTAACTACTTCTTTAATAGGATACATACAATCAATGAAATATTATAATCTATCTTTGGTTGGCACGGATCTTTTACCTAAATTACACTAAATTAAGGTGTAGTACGATCTGCCTTCCCCAGACATGGCCTATTTAATCTTCTTGATCATATGTTAATTAAACCCGTTGTATAATCATCATTCTTATAATCACAGAAAATAAGAATGATTTGAGTTCAAATAAAGGTAAAAATACTTTTAAGATAAGAGAAGAATTTTACCAATATTGATTATGAATTGCAGAATAATTGCATTAAAAGATGAAGAACAATATCAAATTGTAGCAATTCTCATAATTATACAACCAACATGCATAAACTAAAGTTCTCTAAATTAAAATACAATCAAACCACTGTATTTGGATAGAGCTACATCAATACCCTACAAAGGATTTTAGCCGTTCATGACGCAGCTGCAATGGCTTCCTGCCATGATTACTTCTCTTCAACTCTTCAAGCCTTCAAGAAGTTTTTCTCTGAATTTGCTCTAGGTAGCAGTATGTTTTTCTTCAATGTTTAGAGGCCAATTTATAGAGATTAGGAGAGACCTAAAAGCCCTAGGAATTCAATAAAAATCGGAACTTAGTCTCCTAGTCCAAGTAGAAGAATGAAAATTCAGTCCAAGTAGGAAAAGGATTCCAAATTCGTCCAGATTTGTAGTCTTTTATTGTGGGGCGATTTTGGTATAGTAACCTTCCAAATTAGGAAAACAATATTTCAGACATATTTGTTTTAGTTTTTATTAGCTTTCCAATGCCACAAATTTCATTGCAATCCTAAATTGGAGCAGAAAATTATGATCAAAACACTGAGACGTGCATAATCCAAATTTGAATCTAATCTGATTTTGACTCTTATTGGAGAAATTCCGATTTAATCATTCCCTTGATTTGATTAAACTTAACCACATCATATAAGTCTTCTATTATGATTGGTTAAACTTAAACATATCTTCTAGGTCTTCTTAAAGTGTGATTTGAGCCCAAAATCAATAGAATTAATTAAATCTTTATTTAAAACCTGAAAACAATAAAATAACACAAAATCAAACAAATAACAATGTTAAGGAATTAACATATGCAAGTTAAAGGGCTTGAATGTGCAACATTCGGTGCATATCAAGTACCATAAAAATATTTTTCATCATTTGTGAGCATAAGATGTAGTTCTATAGGACATTCTTTAGCAGTGGATGTAGGCTTTCAAGGCCAAACCACCCCAAATTTTTTATATTCTCTTCCTCTCTTTGGCTTTTGCTATTCTCTTAATATTTTATATTTTGTCATAATTTTTATATGGAATGTAAGTCACTTTTTAGTGGATTCTTGTAGTATGTTCAAAAACTAGCATCATATGATTATTTTCAAAATCGGGGTGCATTTGGATATTTTCTTGAATAGAAAACAATGCTCACAGGTTCTGTGACTCTTGATTCACACCGTGTCGCTTGAACAAGCTCACGCCACCCCCTTGCCACCTTTCATGTGTCGCCGCCTATAGCACTTTTGGAAAAATAATCCTAGCAATAAATATGGAGACCGTTGATCTACTGGATCAATAAAAGTTTCTCACAGTTTGCCACTGCACGCACTCTCACGCACCACTTGAAGTTTTGGCCGTCCGTCCCACGTGCTTCACACACTGCCAGCAAATTTTCCTAGATCCAACGCGCCATCCACGCCTCGCTTCTCAAGTATCGCACAAGTCATGCACATGCCAGTAATCATGTGCTACACACATCAAAGCCTATTTCCTCAAGCCTATTAATCCATACTAGTTTGGCCCAAGTTTACAAAGTTTTGGCCCATAGTCGACCCAGTTTACAACCTATTTTTGGGCTAGTCAATGACACTTGTCGGCCTACTTCAGTGGCCTTGTTGGCCAAGTTACCCAACCATTGTGTGATGTCGACCATTGTCTCGATGTCCTTGGTTATTGCTTTGCAATCACTCGCCACTACCGACATCTTTGGCTACATTTGACCACCATTTCAAGACACCTCACCACCATCTCCAACCATCATCCCAAAACCTTCTCCTGCTAGTATCCAGCCACTGTTTGTCATCGCCAGTTCACAACGTCAGTCGCCATCTGGTTCACGCCATGTAATACCCCAAAATATTATATAGGGTTAATTGAGCTTTGGAATGGCTAATGGGTTTGATAAGGTTCGTTCGGGATTGTTGGAAGTAAGAATTTTGACTTTTGTTCTTGACCGAACGTTCGAAGTGGGATAGCCGAATGTTCGACTAATTGTCGTACGCTACAGTCGATCATATGTCGGGAAAGTATAGCCCACACGTCTAGTATGTATGTCAGAAAGTACACTGAACTTTCAACCATGGACCACCAAACTTTCGACCTATGACACCGAACGTTCGATCTGACCCAAAAAAGTTGGATAAACAGTACACCGAATGTTCATTTTTTGGCAGAAATGTGTAAGAACAACTCATCCTAATCTTCAGACGCCTAAGCCTATAGATACCCCCCTCTGTAATACCCGGAAAAATACTACGCTTGGGGATAATGCATAAATAAATAAATAAATATGTGCATATGCATGCATAAGTATAAGGCTTTGTAATTATTATTGTTAGCTTAAATAGGATTGTGTTTTTATATATATATATATATAAGTAGAGAAATCGGATTAGTAAAGAAAATTACTAACCAAAGTCGATCGATCGAGTATTAGATTGATCGAACGACAAAATAATTGCCTGTAAATGGAGTCGATCGAGAGACTTTATGGTCGATCGAGCAATTATGGGTCGAAGTTGATCGAGCGACTGAATAGTCGATCGAGCGACCTAATTATCTAGTCCGAAGCAGTTTACACGTAAACAGTAAAAGACGATTTTTATCCTTCAATTCTTGGACCCACACCATGATTTTGGTACTAGATGATTATACCCCCTTCTAGTTAGTCTAGTTAGCCAATTTAGTTCAATATCAACTAGATTTTTATAAGAGATCTAGTAATTATTACTTAAGATATGAAAATTCTATTCTAGAAGATATGGGAGATTTGGACTGCGGATTTGGAGGATTATTTGGCTTAAATCCGACCATTGAAGTGTCTTCTTGTTGGCTTGATCTCAGCCCTTCAAGATGACTATATATAGCATGCATGTGTGATTGAATTCCATGAAGAAAAACCAAGATTTTCAGCCAAAATCTTCCCCACGTCCATGATGTTTTCTCCTTATTCTAATACAGAAACTTTGAGCACGAAATTCCCTTTGTTTCACCTTACTTTCCAGCACCTAGCAAGCAAGATTTAAGCCTCAAATTACCTTCAACCCATCACAAACCAGTAGGGAATTTAGAGCTTAAACAATCCCTGTTTTGCATCCAAAAATAGAGCATCACTCTCTTTGCTTTCTGGATAGCAACTCTTCTCCACCATTTGAGTCACTTTAAAGAAGACTTGGTAAGTATCTTCTCCCTTAAACTTCTCAAAGAACAAGTAGTCCTATTGCTATTTTGAAACTATGATTTGTTCTTACTTTGATGAGGAAAAGGTTATGTACATATATGTATGTTGTGTGAGAGTTTGCTAATTTATATTATGAATATATGTGTATGGTGGAAAAGGAGTGCAAGATATGTGTTGTGAAGTGTAAGTGTACTTTGTGTGTGTGTGTGTGTACATACTTTTAAAAGAAAAAAAGAGAGAGAGAGAGAGAAAGAGAAGAAAAGAGGAAAAGAGAGAAGGAAGAGTGAGTTTGGAAAATAGGTGTGTACATGTGTATATAAAATATAAGAAAGAAGATTATGGATTTATTAACTTGTGATGTATATATATGTATATGAAAGTGTGTGATAATTTAGAAGGCTTGAAGAAAGTATGTGTGTGTGTGTGGATTTGAATATGTGTGTGTTTACTACATGATGTAAATGAGTTGTGTTTGAGTAAAAATAAGTAAGTATATGTGTATATGTTATGTAGAAATATATGTGTATATGTTATGTAGAAATATATGTGTATATGTGTGAATTATATGAAAATAAATATATATATATATACTAATTGGAACTAACGGTTAAAGAAGATATTTGATTGTATTAACATGACGATCAATATCATAATTAAGAAAACCAAATAACAATATCGTTACGTCATCTAATTTATAAATGGGAGTATTAGAATGATTGTTATAATAATTTCTTGAGAATAAATATAGTGATAATAATTGTTTTGTAGTGTCTTTAATTAATCTATTATTCTTGCATGATTATGATTATGTAGTTTTGAGGATAATCGTTGAAGCAAACTAGTAAGTATCTCTATACTTACTGTGGACGAAGCTGGTTGATTTTTCCTATGATTTTATGATACTGTTTTATTTACTTGTTTGCGCATGTGGTTTTGCATATTTTATTATTCTTAATAATCTGTCTAATAACATGCTGTTGGATCAAGATCCATAGTGGGTATATGAGGCTTCACATGAGTTCCAAGGTTCTCAGTGAATGAGGAAGAACCTAAAACGAAATTAATAAATACAAAAGCTGGTGTACCAAGGTCACCAAGGAAACCAAGGTTTCTAGGAGCCAAGGCTCCCAAAGAATATAATTAAAAGTTAAAGTGAGGAAGCCAAGGCTTCAAATAAAACGCTAACCGTGCCAAGGCCAACAGAGGAATGGAAAAAGGGAAATACCTAAAACACTACATTTATAAAACTGTCATTGCTTTATGATTATGTCTACATTCAATTTATGTCTATGATTCGCGATCATAGATTATATTTGCTTATACATGTGACTATAAGGCCATTTGCATTATGTAGCATTTATTAAATAAGTCAGCATTCATATTATTATGGGAAACAGAGGATTCACTTTAGTATGTTTGTGTTGTTTTCTTTTTATTATGTATTAAATCAGGTTATGAGGAAGAGGAATATCAGGACTATCCAGACGTTTAGGTGGATCTTGATACTAGTATTAGAGGCTAGACCGCCTCCCTTTTTGGGAACTACCATATTGTAGTTCATTAACCTAGCTCAAGACAATATTTATACTTCTGCAGTTATGTAGATATTTTGGCTTGTATGACTATTATGCCCTGTGAGGCATGACTAGTACTGCTTTGTATAATTATATTGACTGGCTTACTATATCTATTTTGAGGTATTTTAGTAGAAGCTCTGAAGTGTCATTTAATTCTCAAGTCTATTTAATATTTATATAAAATCCGTTGCCAATAATTATCTCTGATAAGTTAGTAATGTCACGTGAAAAGTCAAAAAATTTCACTTACACTTTTTGTAAAAGTGGGGCGTTACACCATCCCCCAACCTCACCCCTTTCACCTAATTTTCGTCCATTCTGTTGAGTGCCAAATATTGTGTATTTGGACCCCTTGATTTGTGTTAGTTAGGCCTCTGGCCTGGTTTTTTTTTGATGTTTTAGTTAGTTTTTGTGTTTTTGTGTTTTGTAGGTCATTAAGAGAGGAATGACAAATTTCATGAGGAAATGCTTGGAAATTCGGAAGTCTTGAAAAGTCGATCGATCGAAATTTTCAAAAACTGACTTTTGCAGACACGCACCAGAACACCCAATCAAGGGCTTCTCCATGACAAAAAGCATTTCTCCCTCTGATTTTCGCAGGAGAACACACTGGTTTCGAGACCTTGGTTGTCTCTAGCAAGAGAGGAACCCTAGAAAAAGTAGATGAGTCATTTTACATGGGGTTCTAACCCTAACTTCCTTCTATAAAGCCATAGCCATGCCTCCTTGTTGGAGAGCAATCCTGAGAGCAGTAGCTAGGTTTAATTTCGTGCATTTTGTAGTTTATTTCAGTAGCTCTTTTCTTTAGACATTTGTCTTTGTAAAGCTTTTCTTATATTTTCATGTTTGTTCTTCAAGTTTTTGTGGTGTTCTTAGTCATGGGAGGCTAGAACTCCCAACTAAGGTTGAGGATGAAACCTCTCCATTGATGACACTCACACTCTTGTAGTACTACTTGCACATTTAATGCTATATCATTATGTTGTTCAAGTTCCATTCATTTAATGCTTTATCTTTTGCAATGAATGTGGTTGGTGGTAGAAATAGGACATTTAATGTGTTTCAACCGATGGATACATTGTTTTATCGGTTTGAAAGATGATATCCATTGTGATTTATTCTTTGAATGGATACAATGGATGATTTGATTTCAAATGGGTACTCTTTGTGATTTATCTTTGAGTTGGATTCATTTTATGGTTCTAAGGTTTATGGTTAAGAAACTTGAATGACACCCTAAGCTTAATGTTCTTTGGGTGTTCAAGTGGAAACCAAGAGTGTGAGTTGTTGGATTTGGTTTAGTGAATTCCTTAGCCTTAGTCCCTTTTTACATATTTCATTTCTTCCTCTTTACTTAGCATTTTTTGTGCATGTTTAACCCTCAAACTCTTGGAACTAGGTTAGAATGAGGTTGATTAAGCAAAACACTAACTTTTGACCATTTCCCTGTGGATTCGACCTCGCACTTGCACACACTATATTGCAAACGATTCATGCGCTTGCGAGTACTCTTTTAAACTCACATCACATTCCTTCAGTTGGTTCCTAGAGTGAGAGTGAGAGAATGTTTTGGAGAGAGAGATGAAGCTCTCTTTGGTTCTTGTTCTTTAAGGAGGTAACATTCCAACCTAACTCATTTCTTAAGTTCTCATTATGTTGTTTAGTTAGTTTTCGTGCCCTAGCTTATGGTTTTGTATCTCTAGCTGGTTTTAGTTTTAATACTATATGATTAGTATCTTGATGAGGTTTGACGTACCAAGTTTTGTATGAAGGTGTTAATGTGGCTTAAGACTCTGTTAGGGATCATATTAAGACCTTAGGACTTGCCTAAAAGTGGTTTTCTAGGATTTTGGTTCAAAAATGGGTTTATGACCAAGCACATAACGTTCGACCTTCCTTAACCGAACGTTCGATGTTGAGGTCGAATGTTCGACTAATGAGCAAAAAGCCTATTTTGAGCATATTAAGACTTTTTTTACCACGAGATTAGAACTAATGATAGGTATTTGTTCAAATTTCGAGGTTGTGGAGCCTTAAGAAGACTTTATAATGGAGCTTTACGATACGAGTAAAAACTTACATGGATACTTGTTATTATTTTTTCCACATAGTATGATTATTTTGTGTACCAAAACATGCATGTTTACAACTCATGAAATATCTTTTTATTACTGTGAACTCTATTTTTGTAAAAATGAGTGATTAATGACAAGATAATGAAAATAATGAGTTTATAAAAAGCATGCATGTTTTTAACGACGGTGAATATTAAATTGCATCGTATGACATGGTACACCGTTACTTGCGGGATAACGGACATGGGTTTACTATTATACAGGTTGTTCTCTATGATCAAATATTTATTTTTATAGTTAACCATGGATCCAATGGTTGTTATGACCGGCGCAACCATGCTTGCATAGTGGTCACTATAGATAGACTTCACTAGTGGTGTGGGTTACCCAAAGTCGGACTTGATTGGGCCGCTAGTGATGAACGGTAGCGTACAAGGTTGGGCCGCTAGTAATGAACGGTAGCGTACAATATACGGGGCACTGATATTGTAATACAAGTCTCTTGGGACTGCGCCAACCTTGCCAAGAAGGGGTTAAAATCCTGGGTAGACCACATATAATTAAATTATGACATGATTCACTTATTACAACATATATTATATTTATATTGCATCCATGATCATTTTGTTAAATGAGAAACTATAAACTTACATTGATGCATGTGATTTATATCTTAAATTGAGTTCACCATATGATAACATGTGTATCATGCGTATTAATATTCACTAAGTCGTGGACTTACACTTGTATTTTTTCCACCTACAAAACATGTGTTGTTTAATAGTCGGACCACTTTTAGATGTCAGATTTGTGATGAACCTCGAGACAGATGTGACTATTTGGCATAGTGATATTGATTGGTTGTGTTTAAGGACTGATTGCAGCATTTTGAAGGTTGCTCATGGTAATTACTACTTCTAGGTGACGTTTGTGACGCCCCGGTTTTTACAAAAAAGCGTAAGTGAAAATTTCGATTTCCACGTGACGTTACGACATCATCAGAGTTGAGATTTGGCAGCGTAATATATTTTTTTTCTTAATAACTTAGGAATATAACACAATAGAGCTGACTGAATTACTTCAATATATAATTAAACATGATCAACATGTTCTCATATAATAAATTCAAACTAGCATTAACTTATGTGTCACATACGGCACTAATAATACGTAATCATTCTTTTAACCTAATACCATAGAATATTAAAAAAACCATATAAAAGTCTCATTATTAAATATTAGCATAATAATCCTAGATATTCAGATCTTCCTCCTATCCTGCATAAACATATATGTGATTGTGGTTATCACCACAATCCCATACTGTAATCAATAATATAATGAAATACTAATTCATTTAAAAGTACACTATGCAACAATATGATGATAGTTATATATATACGTATGATCAATCTCATTTACAATTCTATATGCTCAGTCTCATTCATTAGTGTAGATGGATAGATAGATGCCGTGCGACTTTAACTCATGATACGGTCTTATCATTGCCGTGGGTATTTTACCATCTCCGGCCTTACCATAGATAGATGGATCGATAGATGTCGTGAGACTTTAACTCATGATACAGTCTTATCATTACCGTGGGTATTTTACCATCTCCGATCTTACCATAGATAGATGTCGTACCTCCGGTTTACATGTTATTTAAAGCCATACCTCTATTTATTGGAGCCATACCTCCATTTTCTGATAACTTCATTAATCACCACAGTAACATGTTCAAGGTTCCAAACAAAACATGTTCCAAAAAACTCGGATACAATTAAATAAAGCGAAAATCACAATATTATAGAAACCAATATCATTCTCAGTGAGTAGAATACTCACTATTATAGTAAGGACGAGATAAAGAATAGGGGATTGATTTCACCACTCACCGCATAACAATGGTCAATAATAAATTAATAAGGAAAATTCATACTATACATGATAAAGGGCTCGTCTCACTCGAGTAGTCAAGAAATTACCTCTAAAGAATAAGTATAATCCATCTTCGGTTGGCACGGACCGTCCACCTAACCACTAGGATACGGTAAGACCCGTCTTCCCTAGGCATGGACTAGCTACGTCTTTAATAGGTAATACACACAATCAATGGAATAGTATAACCCATCTTCAGTTGGCACGGACTGTCTACCTAAATTACACTAAACTAGAGTGTAGTACAATCCGTCTTTCCTAGGCATGGTCTATCTAATCCTCTTGATCATATATCAATTAAAACCGTTGTATAACAATCATTCACATAATCACATAAAATATGAAGGATTGAGTTCAATCAATATAAAAGACTTTCTAAGACAAGATAAGAAATTTATAATGATTGAATATAAACATTAAAATCAATTCTCACAGTTATACAACCATCATGCATAGAGAAAATCCCAAACTAAAATATAATTAAACCATTGTTACTTGGAAAGGGCTACATCAACACCCTATTATGAATTTAGCCGCTCATCGTAGTGCTGGGATGGCCTCCTGCCATGTTCTTCTCCTCTTCAACTTGTCATGCCTACGAGAAGAATTTTCTGTCTAAATCTAAGCACAAGCCCAAGCACCAAGCACACCTTCTCTTGAAGCTTAGGGGTCTATTTATAGGGAGCACACAAGTCCTAGAAGCCCTTGGAATTCCAGAAAAATCGCTCTTGAGTCTTCTTGTCCAAGTAGGAGATTGAAACTTCAATCCAAGTAGGAAAATGATTCCAAATTCGGCTAGAATTGCGGTCTTTTATTGCGATGAAATTTTAGCATAGTAAAAGTTCGAATTAAAGAAAAACTATTTCTGACATATTTTTTTAATATTTTATTAGCTTTCCAACGCCACAAATTTCATTACAATCTGATATCTGACGCAAAAGTTATGATCCAAACACTGAGACATATGCAGAATCCAAATTTGAATCCAATCCGATTTTGACTCTTGTTGAAGAAATTCTGATTTAATCCTTCACTTGATTTGATTAAACTTAACCACATCATATAGGTATTCTATTATGATTGGTTAAGCTTAAACATATCTTCCAAGTCTTTTCAAAGTGTGCTTTAAGCCCAAAATCAATGAAATTAATTGCATCTTTATTTAAAACTTGAAAACAATAAAACAACACAAAATCAAACAAATAACAATGCTAAGGAATTAACATATATAAGTTAAGGGGCTTGAATGTGTAACATTCAACGCTTATCACACTCCCAAACTTACATATTGCTAGTCCCTTAGCAATACAAAACAAGAAATAAAACTGAAAAACAACAGAATAAATCATTCTTTCGTGGGATGTTCGATTGCATTTAGCGTATGCAACAAGCCTTTTAAACCTCTAGGACTCCCTAGTGGACGAGTGAAGTCTCGTGAGGGTTTGCCAGGAATGATACCCACAAACATTGTTCCTACCATGTTATCCCCAAAATTGCAGTATCATAAAAATAATGGTTCTCATTCATTGTCAAGCTTAACAAAATAAACTTCATCTTCACAATTTCAGAAAATTAAAAATTAAGTTACTAACATGGCATTATGAGATATCACAAGATTCAACTAGTGTAAAGTGAACTTAACACATAGTCATGAAGTTTCAAAACTAATCTCAATCATGAATGGTTCAACACTCAAAATTCGCTGGACTCCCCATTAGATAAAACAACCAAGGCATATATATTTATTATTATTATTATTATTATTTTTATATATATGCAGGCTGTGCAATGCTTAGCTCCCTTAAGCTTTCTAATTGACCCATATAACAAGTGTTAGGTCAATGACTCCCAAACCAGATGGTTTTAGGGCATTAGGTGTAAAACACCCTAAAGACTTACTAACTCAAGTCAAAAAAGCTACGGAGCTAAACTTAGCCATTTTATCAATCAAAACAAACTTCCACCTTTTGACGCGAATACTCAATGCTTAATGAGGCAAGAGATCCGGTTACTCAGCGAAAAGCTCAAAGTGTCAATATTTTTCTTTTTCTTTTTTTTTTCTTTTTTTTTTTCTTTTATGCCAAGGTTATTCCTCTAATAAGTTACCCACTTGCATCTAAGATATTGATAACAGACATAACTGATTTCAAATTTCATACCCCACAGACTACGTGCTAGTGTGTTTGTGAGAATCAAATTGAAACAAGTAATATCTCATGCTGCCAAAAAAAATAACAAAACTCTAAATTCCCTAGTCAAGTGATCATGTGTTCATCATGTTAAGCTCACCAATGAAATACAAATCAGGATTTAAGTTCAACCAAATTCTTAGAGATAACATAGCAAAATATTGGATAGTGTTTTGCTCTTCCATACCCCAAACTTGAATCACACATTGTCCCCAATGTGTGTATAGAACTGAACATAACAATAAGAGGATAGGAATACCTGAATGAGCAAATGCGGGGCATATCATACCCCCAAACTTGATTGCAAAAACACATGTCCTGAAAAAGATAGTGATACTCCAACCAAATACTAGTAAAGTGCAACACATTGTTGTAAAAATATAAACTAAGAATAAAGCAACAATGGAGAAGATAAACCTGGACGGAGATCATGTACCCTGACTTGATAGAGGACTCGAGCGTACAGGGCCTCTGCTCGAACCAATGAAGCTGACTCATTTAGTCAAAATATGTGGGATCTGTCAAGCCAACAGAATCCACATCCTTGATGCGATCAGTGCTCTTTGACCCTTAAGTTTAAATTTGAAACACCAATCTTTTCTTCTCTTAGACCAAAGAGAATAAATTTTACCTACAGAAAGGTAATTCCAAATGTCCGCATATCGAGGTAGATTCTTTTGAGTATTCTCAAACAGTTTCTCATCCGGAAGGGAATCATGAACTGGAATAGAATGAGGAGAATACACATGGAAGTTTTCTACCTTGATGGTCTCTTTTTGCTCTTCTAATATCCCTAACAAACTACTCTTTTGACCTCTTGGTAAATCACAAGCAATAGGGGTTAAGGGTTCATATGGTGTCTCAAGAATAAGAGTGGGTGATGAAAGAGCCTCAATGCTCACTTCCTCACCTTTTGCCCGATGTAAAGCTTGTGGGGCCTCAATTTTCTCCTCCTTCCTCTCTTCCCCGTGAGTCTCGACCACTTCTCCATTATTCATTGTGGTGATGGCTTGCTCATGATAAGTATTCTCATCCACCACGTAGTGCCCATCAAGATTGACCACAGAACTGTCTTTGAAGCTCTTCTTCTTATATTTGCTTTGTCATCTGTTCCCTCTGAGCTTCTAACTTGGCAATGGCTTGACCCTAAGATTTCAAATCCTGATTGATCTCACCCATAAGTTTCAACATCTGAATTTGAAAGTCAGAACCTGACTGAGTAGATGGTGGTTCGGCATGGTATTGTTGTTGTGGAGACTAGTCAATGGGAGATGGCTCCTCTTCGTCAGCATCTATCTTAGCAATGGATTCAAAGCGAGAGTTCCATGTCTGACTGACAGAGGTCGCTATATCATTCATAAATTTCAACAGCTGATCTTGCAAATCCTAATCAAACCGAGGTGGTGGTGTGGCCTGAGAAGAAGGTTGCCAGTTATCCTCAAAGTTAGCACAATATGAAGATGATTGCCAATGCTGGTGGGGAGGATGGAAGTTAGATGGTGGATAGGCCGCTTGATCATTGAACTGGGGATATGTCTGATGGTACAGTTCATGAAATTGTGGAGCATAACTTTCAGGAGCTTGAGCTTGCCATGGGATATCAGACTGGTTACTCCATGCCGGGTCATAGGAATCACAGTAAGGCTCATTCCTCGATCTAGAGAACTGTGTGTTCATATGCTCATAAGAATAGTTAGAAAATTGTCCTGCAGTAGGACAATCTTTAACATGATGATAAGGACTATAGCAATATGAACATGGTTCATGGGGTGTTGGAATGCCTCCCCACATGAACTAAATTGAGAAAAATAAAACAAAATAACAAAAGAAAATAAAAACAAAATTGAAAGCAAATAAATTAAATAATAATAATAATAATAATAAAGAAACCAAAATTAAAATAAAATAAAATAAAAACAAAAAAGAATCAAGTTAAATTCAATCTTTAAAACATAATAACGCTACCGTTAAGCAGTCCCCAGCAACGGCGCAAAAAATTGATGTGGTCTTTTGTTTACCAAAATATATCAATAATAAATAACCACTCGCAATAGTACGAATCCTTGTAGGAAAAGTCTACAGAGAGGGTGTCGAACCTCAAGGACTGCCGGGGTATTGCTATCAAGTTTTTCAAGATTAAAAATAACTTAATTAAAAAGATATTTGATTTTTGTTTTATAAAAATAAATGCATAAAAGTAAAAGACATAAATTTATAGATAGTAGGGACGAGATAAAGAATAGGGGATTAATTTCACCACTCACCGCATAACAATGGTCAATAATAAATTAATATGGAAAATTCATACTATACATGATAAAGGGCTCGTCTCACTCGAGTAGTCAAGAAATTACCTCTAAAGAATAAGTATAATCCATCTTCGGTTGGCACGGACCGTCCACCTAACCACTAAGATGCGGTACGACCCGTCTTCCCTAGGCATGGACTAGCTACGTCTTTAATAGGATATACACACAATCAATGGAATAGTATAACCCATCTTAAGTTGGCACAGACTGTCTACCTAAATTACACTAAACTAGGGTGTAGTACAATCCGTCTTTCCTAGGCATGGTCTATCTAATCCTCTTGATCATATATCAATTAAAACCGTTGTATAACAATCATTCACATAATCACATAAAATATGAAGAATTGAGTTCAATCAATATAAAAGACTTTCTAAGACAAGATAAGAAATTTATAATGATTGAATATAAACATTAAAATCAATTCTCACAGTTATACAACCATCATGCATAGAGAAAATCCCAAACTAAAATATAATTAAACCATTGTTACTTGAAAGGGCTACATCAACACCCTATTAGGAATTTTGCCGCTCATCGTAGTGCTGGGATGGCCTCCTGCCATGTTCTTCTCCTCTTCAACTTGTCAGGCCTCCGAGAAGAATTTTCTGTTTAAATCTAAGAACAAGCCCAAGCACCAAGCACACCTTCTCTTGAAGCTTAGGGGTCTATTTATAGGGAGCACACAAGTCCTAGAAGCCCTTGGTGTAACGACCCGCTTTTTACAAAAAAACGTAAGTAATTTATATCTGGATAATTACGTGTCATTAACCATTCAGAGATGATAAATCTAGCAGCGGAAAATACGAGTATCTTTTTTTTCAAACATCAGGGACAATTCTCTTACAATACATTCAGAGCTTTAACTGACATCTTCTAGAAAATACATTAAAAGTCTTTACACCATTTACAAAGAAACATGTGTCACATATGACACTAAAGCATACATGGAACTTATTAATTACAAGTAAATGTCTAAACATGTTACAGGCAAATGGTACAAACATCTATGAATACAAAGTACTAAAATCCTAACTACACAGCTTTAAATCTCTTAAGCTAGCAGTTAATCCAATCCATAATCTTCAGAACCTGCGCAAACATCTATGAGAAGGTGGTTACCGCCACAATCCCATAGTTCCATAAGTGAGCTAACTGTCATTCAACAACATCATGATTTATGCGTTATTTAAGGAACAGAGATATGACATAATGATGTAGTGATAGTTTTCATGCAAAGTTTAACAGTTTAATATAGTCATTGCACTCCTCTCTTATAAGGGCCGTCCCCCCGGTCAACGTCTTTCTCGAGGCCGTCCCCTCTACATTACATTTTGATTAACTTATTTTCGCACTATCGGAGACCTCCCTCCTCTAGTACTTTGAAAGACGTCCCAATCAATATGATTATTATGGTTTCCGGTTTCAGGCACATTTACCATCCTGAACCTTTGGGAGACGTCGCGCCCAATATTAATAGGTTGATTATTAATAGTATGCAATAATCAGTCATGCGCATCCAATTAAAATAAAACATAAACACAACGCTATTGAAATCCAGTACTACCCTCAGTAAGTAATTTATACTTACAGCCCTTTTATGCAGTCTCGGTTCATCATCTGCAACAAATACATATACATGTGCATACAAGGTCAATATCATTACTTTTAGAAACTCATGCCTAAACATGAATTCTATTTTTATACATATACACATATATAGAAGCAATCATCTATTAATTGGAAAATCACTTACATTTATGAACACTTAACATGGTTAAGTCTTAATATTTACTTAATCAATTAGCAAATCAATACTTTAGAATAATATCTAATCTAGGTCTTGAGTAGCGCTTGAGTTCAATCTAAAGTTCTTAATATCATTTTCTTTGGCACAGATAAATCAGCCAACAAGAAACTTATGCATATTTCTAACAAAACCTAATCATCTTTAGGGAACATCAATCCAAGCACCAAACCAACTAACAAAACATCTATTTTAAAGCATATTAACTCTTAACAATCATTTCAACTAACTTATATTAAAGAAATCACAGTAAAACAGCATGCTCAATTTCCATAACACTCAATCTCTAACACAATACATTACATGATTAAACTCATAAAATCATTCTTTAATTCTAGAGTTTCACAAGTAATCAAGCACTTTGTTTAAACAACATTACTCATTAATTATCAATAATCAAACATAATCAATACCCTTAAATATTATACAACTCTAGGTTTCAATAATACATATCAATCATCACTAATAAGACACAAGCCCATTTAATTACAATAGGGAATTCTTAATAAAAATTAGTTTAAACCGAACATTACAAAGCACAACAATTCATGCTTTACATAGATCGGGTCAACACATGATATATGGCTTAACCTCAAATGGCCAAACAATAATAGTACCCATAACCAAACACACACTTACACTAATCTCAATAATACCTCATATCATAATTGATCAACAACAAAAGCCACCTAGAGTCTTAAATTCAGTTACCATTCCATTAGGACTACATTTAATCCATTCCAATTTAACTAAATATATCCCACATAAATATCTAGCCAATACCTCCAAATAATATTCCAATACCTATCCAATTGAAACAACCTAAAACAAATCTCCAAAACACTCATTTGGTCCAGCCTCTAGTCCAAAACAGTGAACACCAAAAACCATTCCTGGCTAAACATCACCAATATACACATAACTAGAACACTACTTGGCTAAACTCATCAAATCTCCCCTAGCCAACATCCAATCAATTGAATCCCAAATCAGTACACATATACATAGCCACAACAGGGGAAATTCTTGTTAAATATAAATAATAGGAATCTGAATTCCCAAATCATCAATCAATCCTAGAATTTTAACATAATCTGAAACAGGGATCCAAAACTACAATAATTTTCTCAAATCAGCCAACAACAGTGGAACCATCAAATATTCAATCGGCCAACAGTCCAAAAACACCCAAATGGTCACTGCCAACACACAACCGACTACAACAGGGAACACTCCTAACCCATTCGGACATCAACAACCCAAGACAGAAAATCACAAATCAAAATACTCATTTGATCATTCCAAATCAAAAACAGAATTTCAATCCATAGAAAACCCCCAAAATCATAAACCCTAATTTCACAATAATCCAATTAATCTTCAAAATAAATTATCATAGGTTAAAGGAATTTACCCCAAGGATTTCTCATAGCAAATCCACCGGAGAAAGCCACCGATTCCGCCGAAAAAGCTGCCGGAAAACACAAAGGAAGAACCGGGTCTTCCTCTCGGGTCTGACGGGTCACCGGGTCGGGTTTTGGGTCAAAGGATTCGGGTCTTCGTGGATCGGCCGGAAAGTCGCCTTAGCCCGTCGAAAATCGGCGTCTGGCCGCCGGACATGAAGGATCGGACCTCCGGAAGGTTCGGGTTCGGCTCACGGGTCCGCGAACCACCCAGGTTCTCTCTCTCGGGTTTAACGGGTTGCGGGTCGCGGGCAACACGATCGGAGCTCCTGGGTTCCACCGATCGTCGGCTTTGGCTCTGCCGGCGACGACCCAGCACCACCACCGGGTACCGGACCTTTGAGCGGTCGGATTTCCCCCTGCCTCGTCGGGTCTCCCACTCACGGATTCTCTCTCTCCCGATCTCTCGGTCTCTCTCTCTGACTCTCAGCATCTCTCCCCCATTCTCACTCTCTCGTCTCTCAATCTCTCGCATCTCTCTTCTCAGTCTCACTCTCTCTCTCGCTGTCTCTGTTTTTGGGCAACAGAACAGAGAAGAAACAAAGAAGGAAGAAAGAAGAATAGAAGAAAAAGAAGAGTAAAGAATAAGTGTGGTCCGGTTATAATAAAAGAGAGATATTATTTTTCTGTAATCATTGTCTTAGTAAAATATCAGATATTTTATGCATAACTTAACAGTTAAGTTTTCTTAAAATATCTCTTATAAAAATATCTCTTACAAAAATATCTCTCTAGATATTTTATCTGCTGATATTTTTAAATCGATCTTTACCAATATGTATAATTCATCAAAATTACAATCTAAGTTCATTTTGTGTCTAGTTCGTTCCATCGGTAATATTATTATCTCAATAATATTTTAACATCATAAATTATAAACCAAATATATATTGCACAGTAATATTACACGCAGTGAATATTACACCTTAATATTATTTATCAATATTATTATGCCAATTAGTCTACTGAATAATTCCGTCAGTCTGTTTCATTCAATCTTAAATTCTAATTTAAGACATTTATTTAATTACTTAAAATCTGGGGCGCTACATCCCTCCCCCCTTAACAGAATTTCGTCCTCGAAATTCGTAAACTATGCAATGCATAAAGTTTACCTAACGGAAGAATTAGATCTCTAAATCGAGCGATTCAGATTTTAAGACAACATTTGTTGCTAAATATAGACTATCCATTACTTCTAACCTTAGCAATATTCAACAGAAGAACATAAGCCAATAATGCACACTCCTATCTGTACATCATGACGCCATATTGTAACCTATATGGTTAACATCTAACTTTCACCGTCCACATCGTTTCCATTTCTCTGCTTCAACGTAAAGGTCTGCTCTTATCATAGACCTCGTCTACTTTGTTTGTCCGTGTTAGCAGTACCTGATCAGATCGTTGTATCTCTAAATTCTTCAAGTAATACACTGGAATTTAACCTTATCTTTTATTGTTAAAATTTCATCTTATGTTATTGAAATTCCAGCTCCCAATTCTAGGGAAAGAACTATTTCAAAGTCCAACTCCTCCGATTAGCGTACGTCCTTAGTCATCAATAGGGGTCGAAATTTCCTTCCATTAGGAAATTCTCTAACATAAGTCTAAGTCTAACCATTCATATCCTCAATTAGGCGGTAGTCATTAATTCCTTAGACTTCAAACACGTATATATCATATCATGAGAAATCACACTAAGCATTGAAATATAAATCAAGATACGGTTTACCTCAATCATTCTCAAATGCAGCATAGTGAAAGACTAGAATAAATTCCTCAAGTAGTTTCTTAGTCTATAGAATTCTCCAATGTTCAATTAAGTAGCGATCTCCTCTAATCGATTCAATTGATCTTTTATAGCTCAGAAATTATTCTAATTGTAACTTGCATTACACCATAAGTACAATCATAATTACCCTTCTAAAATCATGATATCATCAACTAGGGTGTAAAGCTTAAATCAAATCTTACAAAAGATCTTGTTCTCTTATCCTCAAAAAGGGTGTAAGAAAATAATGTATCTTAATCTTATCTTCAATTTAGTCCATAGACTTCAATTTATAATTTAGACATTATCCTTGCATTCCATTGCAAGGTTTAACCTCAAATATGTTCAACTAGGAATTAGACATTCACTTAATATCTAATTCATTAAATCAGTCATCTCCAAAAATCAATGTGGTATCAATATCGAATATCACAATCAATTACCATGTTCCTGCAGCTTGATTTAGGAACAACTTTCTTTTGTCTATCACGTAGTATTTCTCACTTTCCTAAAATTCAACTAGGTATCGATATAAGTGGTATATCATCACCTACTCTCCATAAGTGTTCCTCGTGTCTCCAATGAACTTAACATAATCAATGTGTAAACTTGATTTTTCTCCAAGTGACCTCGAAGATAGATTTCAATTTCACACATTGTTTTCCAACAATGAACATTCAAAAGGTTATCAATATCCTTAAATCATATCTTTCTAATCCAATATCAGATTTAGCTACATAGATGGTATAAACCTATCATCAGAATTCCAATCATTGGCTAACATTATAAAATCAGTATGTAACCATTTAAATATCTCAGGTTCAACCAATACAAAATCATTAGCGTTTACTCAATGAACACTTATTAGTTCATCATATCAGATTATCTAAAACGATATCATGGGACCATCAATTCTTTTGGCTAAGATCAAAAATTATCATAATCCTCATAACTCTATAGCCAAAGCAATATAAATTCATCATCAAGGCTACTCATCAACTCAAAAGTATTATCAACCATTATTAACTCATCCTCAATATATCAATGCTGTCGTATTCTCAGATAATTGAAATCAAAGCATAAGTCAAAACAAACAGAAGAACTTAGGTTTCCAAAGCTAACTAATTCTATCACGTTCTTCTTAGGAAAGCCTGATGATAAAATCTTAGTCTTAATAGTCGAGTACCAACCTTACTTAAAAAGGTAACGTAACTATTATGCGTACTTAATTTAATAAAAGTCATACCTGACACCAGTTCGGTCACATGTCTTATTCGAGCTTACCCCATCCAAGACAAGCTTACGTTTCCATCAACGTCATTCACTCTGTCGCCGTTGTTTGATTGTAACGAAGGACAAGCAATCAATCATTCAACCAATCAATCAAACAAACATTAGTGCCGAGGACAATCAATTACTGACAGTCATATCATAAAACTCATCATCCGAACTCAATATTTAGAATAGATCAATCCTAAACATTTAATGCCACAGAATCAATCTATACTTCGATACAAAGTTCTAAGATATAATCATTTTATGCAGTGATCAATACTTTGGTCAATGACTTCTTATCTCCAAATTTTAATTGATAATACCATCGCTTATATAACCTCAAAGTTTCAATGGTCAAATCATTCCCTTGAGTACCATATATCATCATTATTCTAAATCATAACAATATGAATCAAATCTCTTGAAAGGATTATCAATACATACCTCAAGCATTTGCAGTCTCTTTGTGAGTCCAAATTTCTTCAATCACAATTAATCAATCTTATAGAAGGGAATGCAAGGGAATAACATTTATATAGCACCATGATCTTTTTCTTATCTCTACATAAATGCTATTATCTTTATAGGTCCACAAATTCAGTCTTAATCATCAATCCGATATAATCATGCAGTTGATCAATTCTCAGATCAGATGGTCGGAATACTCATTCCCAAAATTAGGATTTGCCCAATATGCATCACATATCAAATCAGTTAGATCAATAAACTTAAACTCAAAAAAAACCTTAACAATTTATCAATCTATAAATTCTAACTTCTCCAGAGTTATCAAATGCATAAAAAGACAATATCTCCAAGTGTCATCAAATTATTTAATCAATTCTCTTCCCTATAGATCATCGAATATATATATTCAGATAAATTAGCAATCTATAATTTATGCACCTATCTCCAAAAGATATCATATACAAGATGACAGATATTTGTTAATCATATCATGTCTTAATGACATACATATACATCCTCAAAATTCATATTATCCGTCAATCTACCATTTATATATCTATCCTCAAAGACATTATTGATGCTCATATTACAACTAGCCATGAATCATCAATCCGTAAGATTTATCTTTCCTTACTTTCTAAGGATAATCGGGTATACCTCAAAATATCAATATTTGCTTTTTCTTTTTTTTTTTATTCTAAGGTTAACCTTATCATGATCATAGGACAACTACCAATTCTAAGCACATCAATAAGTTGCTAAATCAAACTATCAACTTAATATCCATCAATCTATCAAGGTATCAAGCATCAAGATTATGCAATTTATATCTCCGAAATTATTGTTTCATGACTATACCTCAAAATAATATTAGGCATTAATCATCCTAATCATGAGATCAATTATACTTTCATACCTCAAATCTTTTGTTTATCATAGGCACGCTGCCGCCTAATGCCATAACCAAGAATCTTATCATGATGATGCCGAGATCATGATCATGGCAAAACCCTTCTGTACTTAAAACATCCAAATTGTTAATCTCAAAGAAGGCATATCTATTCAACTCTACACTAGACAGATAATAGTTCAAACATTCATCTAATAGTTTTCAATTAGAGTAAATAAATACTTAGCGTTATAAAGCTACAGATAACTTGGAGATCATACCAAAATTTAAAGATATATTTGAAAGCATGATCAATAGTGATACTGTGTACAATTTTATCAAATGTACAACACTACCACCATACAGATTTTAGCATAAACATTATTAGTAAGTGTTTTCAAAGTCTTTTATTTCTTTGTAACGAAATCTCATTGTTTTTTCAAAACTTTGAAAACATTTTTATAACTCATGAATGAGTATTAATTCTTATTCTAAAATAAGAGTTTAGTTTCTGCTTATGCAGTGAATTGTAGACATTAGAGTTTCAAACATGCCTACAATTTAAATACGTTTGTCATTTTTACAACACTTTATCTTTAAGATGTTTTCATCACATCTAAACATTTATTTTATAAACATTACACTAATGCTAAAAGCCCATTTTGTAATATAATTCTGCCTTAGCATATAAATCATGTCAACATGTTATCTAACATGCAATAAAACTATATTATGCCTATGGTTATAATTCATCAAGGATATGTAGCATACATCATTCAATATCTATAGCGGCATGGATAATCATGCTATACAAGTCTTAACTATACGCAATAGTTAATAATCTTATTTCTATACACATTCATAGCATGTTCTTTATTTAGCATGCATTTTTAATAAATCATATCGATATGTTTCCCAAGTTGCATAGCAAGTTGTATCAATATGTGGCCTAATACGCATAGCAAAGAAAACATATAATCAGAGGAATCATACAATGCATACATTCTCATAGGTATAGAAATCCTAATTGTAAGTGACAGTTACTATTCTCTTATGTTGCTTAACTTCATACAAAAGCTTTTAAGAAGCTTATAAAAAGTTCATTTTCCTATAGCTCTTGTGTTAACTCTTAGACTTCTACGGTCAAGTCTGATAGTCCTCAGAGCAAACTGCTCTGATACCATACTGTAACGACCCGCTTTTTACAAAAAAACGTAAGTAATTATATCTGGATAATTACGTGTCATTAACCATTCAGAGATGATAAATCTAGCAGCGGAAAATACGAATATCTTTTTTTTCAAACATCAGGGACAATTCCCTTACAATACATTCAGAGCTTTAACTGACATCTTCTAGAAAATACATTAAAAGTCTTTACACCATTTACAAAGAAACATGTGTCACATATGACACTAAAGCATACATGGAACTTATTAATTACAAGTAAATGTCTAAACATGTTACAGGCAAATGGTACAAACATCTATGAATACAAAGTACTAAAATCCTAACTACACAGCTTTAAATCTCTTAAGCTAGCAGTTAATCCAATCCATAATCTTCAGAACCTGCGCAAACATCTATGAGAAGGTGGTTACCGCCACAATCCCATAGTTCCATAAGTGAGCTAACTGTCATTCAACAACATCATGATTTATGCGTTATTTAAGGAACAGAGATATGACATAATGATGTAGTGATAGTTTTCATGCAAAGTTTAACAGTTTAATATAGTCATTGCACTCCTCTCTTATAAGGGCCGTCCCCCCGGTCAACGTCTTTCTCGAGGCCGTCCCCTCTACATTACATTTTGATTAACTTATTTTCGCACTATCGGAGACCTCCCTCCTCTAGTACTTTGAAAGACGTCCCAATCAATATGATTATTATGGTTTCCGGTTTCAGGCACATTTACCATCCTGAACCTTTGGGAGACGTCGCGCCCAATATTAATAGGTTGATTATTAATAGTATGCAATAATCAGTCATGCGCATCCAATTAAAATAAAACATAAACACAACGCTATTGAAATCCAGTACTACCCTCAGTAAGTAATTTATACTTACAGCCCTTTTATGCAGTCTCGGTTCATCATCTGCAACAAATACATATACATGTGCATACAAGGTCAATATCATTACTTTTAGAAACTCATGCCTAAACATGAATTCTATTTTTATACATATACACATATATAGAAGCAATCATCTATTAATTGGAAAATCACTTACATTTATGAACACTTAACATGGTTAAGTCTTAATATTTACTTAATCAATTAGCAAATCAATACTTTAGAATAATATCTAATCTAGGTCTTGAGTAGCGCTTGAGTTCAATCTAAAGTTCTTAATATCATTTTCTTTGGCACAGATAAATCAGCCAACAAGAAACTTATGCATATTTCTAACAAAACCTAATCATCTTTAGGGAACATCAATCCAAGCACCAAACCAACTAACAAAACATCTATTTTAAAGCATATTAACTCTTAACAATCATTTCAACTAACTTATATTAAAGAAATCACAGTAAAACAGCATGCTCAATTTCCATAACACTCAATCTCTAACACAATACATTACATGATTAAACTCATAAAATCATTCTTTAATTCTAGAGTTTCACAAGTAATCAAGCACTTTGTTTAAACAACATTACTCATTAATTATCAATAATCAAACATAATCAATACCCTTAAATATTATACAACTCTAGGTTTCAATAATACATATCAATCATCACTAATAAGACACAAGCCCATTTAATTACAATAGGGAATTCTTAATAAAAATTAGTTTAAACCGAACATTACAAAGCACAACAATTCATGCTTTACATAGATCGGGTCAACACATGATATATGGCTTAACCTCAAATGGCCAAACAATAATAGTACCCATAACCAAACACACACTTACACTAATCTCAATAATACCTCATATCATAATTGATCAACAACAAAAGCCACCTAGAGTCTTAAATTCAGTTACCATTCCATTAGGACTACATTTAATCCATTCCAATTTAACTAAATATATCCCACATAAATATCTAGCCAATACCTCCAAATAATATTCCAATACCTATCCAATTGAAACAACCTAAAACAAATCTCCAAAACACTCATTTGGTCCAGCCTCTAGTCCAAAACAGTGAACACCAAAAACCATTCCTGGCTAAACATCACCAATATACACATAACTAGAACACTACTTGGCTAAACTCATCAAATCTCCCCTAGCCAACATCCAATCAATTGAATCCCAAATCAGTACACATATACATAGCCACAACAGGGGAAATTCTTGTTAAATATAAATAATAGGAATCTGAATTCCCAAATCATCAATCAATCCTAGAATTTTAACATAATCTGAAACAGGGATCCAAAACTACAATAATTTTCTCAAATCAGCCAACAACAGTGGAACCATCAAATATTCAATCGGCCAACAGTCCAAAAACACCCAAATGGTCACTGCCAACACACAACCGACTACAACAGGGAACACTCCTAACCCATTCGGACATCAACAACCCAAGACAGAAAATCACAAATCAAAATACTCATTTGATCATTCCAAATCAAAAACAGAATTTCAATCCATAGAAAACCCCCAAAATCATAAACCCTAATTTCACAATAATCCAATTAATCTTCAAAATAAATTATCATAGGTTAAAGGAATTTACCCCAAGGATTTCTCATAGCAAATCCACCGGAGAAAGCCACCGATTCCGCTGTAAAAGCTGCCGGAAAACACAAAGGAAGAACCGGGTCTTCCTCTCGGGTCTGAAGGGTCACCGGGTCGGGTTTTGGGTCAAAGGCTTCGGGTCTTCGTGGATCGGCCGGAAAGTCGCCTTAGCCCGTCGAAAATCGGCGTCTGGCCGCCGGACATGAAGGATCGGACCTCCGGAAGGTTCGGGTTCGGCTCACGGGTCCGCGAACCACCCAGGTTCTCTCTCTCGGGTTTAACGGGTTGCGGGTCGCGGGCAACACGATCGGAGCTCCTGGGTTCCACCGATCGTCGGCTTTGGCTCTGCCAGCGACGACCCAGCACCACCCACCGGGTACCGGACCTTTGAGCGGTCGGATTTCCCCCTGCCTCGTCGGGTCTCCCACTCACGGATTCTCTCTCTCCCGATCTCTCAGTCTCTCTCTCTGACTCTCAGCATCTCTCCCCCATTCTCACTCTCTCGTCTCTCAATCTCTCGCATCTCTTTTCTCAGTCTCACTCTCTCTCTCGCTGTCTCTGTTTTTGGGCAACAGAACAGAGAAGAAACAAAGAAGGAAGAAAGAAGAATAGAAGAAAAAGAAGAGAAAAGAATAAGTGTGGTCCGGTTATAATAAAAGAGAGATATTATTTTTCTGTAATCATTGTCTTAGTAAAATATCAGATATTTTATGCATAACTTAACAGTTAAGTTTTCTTAAAATATCTCTTATAAAAATATCTCTTACAAAAATATCTCTCTAGATATTTTATCTGCTGATATTTTTAAATCGATCTTTACCAATATGTATAATTCATCAAAATTACAATCTAAGTTCATTTTGTGTCTAGTTCGTTCCATCGGTAATATTATTATCTCAATAATATTTTAACATCATAAATTATAAACCAAATATATATTGCACAGTAATATTACACCTTAATATTATTTATCAATATTATTATGCCAATTAGTCTACTGAATAATTCCGTCAGTCTGTTTCATTCAATCTTAAATTCTAATTTAAGACATTTATTTAATTACTTAAAATCTGGGGCGCTACACTTGGAATTCCAGAAAAATCGCTCTTGAGTCTTCTTGTCCAAGTAGGAGATTGAAACTTCAATCCAAGTAGGAAAAGGATTCCAAATTCGGCTAGAATTGCGGTCTTTTATTGCGAGGAAATTTTAGCATTGTAAACGTTCTAATTAAAGAAAAGCTATTTCTGACATATTTTTTGAATATTTTATTAGCTTTCCAACTCCACCAATTTCATTGCAATCCGATATCTGACGCAAAAGTTATAATCCAAATACTGAGACATATGCATAATCCAAATTTGAATCCAATCCGATTTTGACTCTTGTTGGAGAAATTCCGATTTAATCCTTCACTTGATTTGATTAAACTTAACCACATCATATAGGTATTCTATTATGATTGGTTAAGCTTAAACATATCTTTCAAGTCTTCTCAAAGTGTGCTTTAAGCCCAAAATCAATGAAATTAATTGCATTTTTATTTAAAACCTGAAAACAATAAAACAACACAAAATCAAACAAATAACAATGCTAAGGAATTAACATATATAAGTTAAGGGGCTTGAATGTGTAACATTCAACGCTTATCAATATTCCTTTTTACTCGGGCGTCACAACGGCGTATTTATTAATTAAATACTCTGTTTTGAAAACCCTGTTTAAAAATACAACTTAAAACATTACAATATCTTTAAACTTATAAAATCATAAAAGCTTGTAAAATCATAATAACATTAAAACAAAGTTAAGAAGGTTTACTAAATATCTCAAAATGAGATATTTCTTTTTGGAAGAACACCAAAGTCGGCCGAGAGAGGGAGACAATGATGGCTTCTTCTTTTTCTTTCTTTTTTTCTTTTTCTTATCTTTTCCTTTTCTTTTCTGCTGTGAGCTAACCAAAACAGAGAGAGATAGAACAGAGGAGAAGAGAGAGTAAGGTGTTAAATGTAATGTACATAATCTTTATAACTTCCAAGATCTTAACTATCATGATTTTCACAATAAATAGAATAAAAGAAACATACCAGCATCCATAGCAATAAAAGTCTTCTTCAAAGCTCAAACACTAGGAAATAGTTTCTCTCACTTGACCCTCTTCAGATATACAAAGCTGATGGATATTGTACATATTTATAGCGTAGAGAGAGGACCGGTTTCCTTTGTTTTTTGTTTTTTATCACCATTAATCCTACTTCCCATCAAAGTTAGAATTAATTAATAAGAAACATTAACTTCTCGTAGTTAATTAACCAACACTTTATTAAGGTGTATTAATTAACAATTAACCAACAATTAATTAAGGAGGATTAATTAACCAACATTAAGAGTCTAATAAATTGTCTTATGTGCCATTTCGTGTGGGACATTAAATTCTTTCATTCTCCCACTTGGCCCATATGACTAATACTATTTTAGACTCAATAAGGTTAGGGGAAACTTCACAAAAGGGTACCCAACTATAGCGCTTTTTCACTTAAGGGTACTAATGTAGTAAAACGTTCAATCGAGTGTATGAATTTATCAAAACCGTTCAATGTAGGGTATTCTGTCACCCTCCGTTCTAAATCGATGACAGAACCCAAAACACGTGCGTTTCACGTGATATTTTAGCATCGAACTACCACTTTTGCCCCTCATCTAAACATTCGGATTTTTTAAACTTAAGAACAATCGGCCGAAAAAAAACACAACTCAAAGCATCTACTCCCTCGAACACAACTCGCCCAATTCCTTCTTGCGACTCAGAACCCTAATATGGTGCATTCCGTTCTAAATCGATTCGGCTTGCGGCTGTATACAGAAGTGTAATACACAAAGGGTTGAGAAAGGTAATGTACTGAACTTATGTTTTAGTTTATTTATGTAACCCTAATATGTCAAAGTTTACTATTTTGTTAATGGGTTAGTGGAATCCAGTTCAGTTATGTGATTTTTGTATGTTAATAACATCATGTTTGTAGTTGTTTGGGTTTTCACATACTTTTTCGATTATATGGTTGACTTTGTTTGGGTACCATGTTTAGCGCCATTGTCAACAACTGGTTGTGTTTTTATGTTAGTGAAAAATGTATATTTTTGACGTTTTGTGGTCCCTCATGTGGCTGGTTTGTTGTGAGTATCATGTTTGGGGTGTGTTGTGATTGGTGCTGTAAGCACATGGGTGGGGAAGACTGTGCAATGTCCTGGTCTGAATTTTGTATACTCTTGTGGTCCCGTGGGTCTTTTTGATGACCGTGCAATGTGTTGGTCTGAATTTTGTATACTCTTGTGGTCCCGTGGGTCTTTTTGATGACTGTGCAATGTGCTGGTTTGTTTTTGTCTGTGATGAAGTGGTCCTAATGACTTTAAATTCGTTTATTTTTGTCTGCTCATTGAATTTTCAATTTCATTTTCATTTTTGTTTTGGTCAATTTGTAGGACACATAATGTTTAATGAATGTCTTATGTTTGAGGTGCACCACGGAGGTCGGTTTAATAGGGAAAATGGGGTAGCATATGTTGGTGGGGATGTAACAAATTACCCTGACCTGTATGACAAAGATGAGCTGTCATTTTTTGAGGTGGAGACTGTAGTTAAGTGCTATGGGTATAGTCCCAGTGACATAATTTATTACATAATACCTAACAAGAGTCTAGATGAAGGGCTACGGCTTCTGTCTTCTGACCATGATGTCATTGAAATGGTGGGGCACCATAATGGTCATGGAGTAGTAGAGTTATATGTGGTTGGGTTTATTTTGTATGATGTAGCTGTAGATTTACCTGGAGGAGAGGAAAGTGTTGATGAGGAATATGAAGAAGAATATGAGAGAAATATTGTATATAGGAGATATCCATTTTGGAATGAGGTTCTAAGTGATGACTCCGACACCTTAGAAGTAAATGCTGATATGGGGTATGGAGAGGCGGGAGCTTATGTCGAAGGAGAAGATGTAGGAGTAGATCAAGAGTTTGTAGCAGAACCATCATATGCAGTAGAAGAAGAGTTGGAAGCAGAAGTAGCAGTAGCTTTAGCTGCAGCTGAAGAATCTTAAGCTGCACAAGGTGTGGGTAAGGGTAAGGGTGTGAGTAAAGGTAAGGGTGTGGTTGAGGGTGAGGATGAGCCTGTTTCTGATGTGTCTCGGAGTGAAATACTGATCACTCCTAATAATACTAGTGGAGATGATGAGCCGGATTCTTCAAAAAGGCCGTGTGTCACCAAGAGGGTGCTATTTTCAAAATCTGATTTTGAGAAGCCGACTCTGTAGAAAGGTAATACTTTTGATAGTGTGTATGATTTCAGAAAAGCCATTAAACAGGCCAATATATTGAAAGGGAAGGACTTGGTTTACCAAAAGAATTCTAAATCGAAAGTAATTGCAGTGTGTGGAGAGAAGAATTGTAAATATAGGGTTTATGGAAGACAATTGAAGGGTGAGGCCACATTCATGCTGATTTCGCTTATGGCCAAATATACATGTGCCCGGAAATACAAGAATCATTTGATTACTTCCAAGTGGATTGCTGAGTGGTGCTTGGACAGTTTTAGAGATCAACCGAATATGCCTGTAGAAGTCCTGAAGAAGAAGGTGAAGAAGAAATGGAATGTTGAAATCCACTCTAGTACCCTGTATAGGGCTAGGTAGAGGGCACAAGAGGTGATTTATGGGAAGTTGGGTGAGCAGTACCATCGTCTATGGGACTATTGCGCGACAATCAGAAGCACAAATGTGGGGAGTTGTGTTCTTTTGATGGTTGAGAGACATATGCCCGAAATGCCATGTAGATTCCAAAGGATGTACATATCCTTGGCAGCAATGAAAAATGGCTTCAAGGATGGTTGTAGGCCTATGATAGGCCTTGATGCGTGTTTCTTGAAGGGGGTTTAGAAGGGGCAGTTGATGGCAGCTATTGGAAGGGATGCCAATAATAACATGTATCCAATATCCATGGCAGTTGTAGAGGTAGAGACTAAGGATAGCTGGTCATGGTTTCTTGAGGCACTATTGGCTGATCTTGGCCCCAGTGGTGTACCTAAATGGACTTTTATTTCAGATAGACAAAAGGTATCTTTCCACTTATGCTTTTTATGCTGGACATTTCATTCCAGATTATGTGGTATTTTTCTATGTGTTTGATTTGCTTTTCATGTGTGTAGGGTCTTGTACGAAGTCTTATGGAGGTGTGCCCTAATGCTGAGCATCGGATATGTGTGCGGCACTTGTACGCCAATTTCCAAAATGACGGTCACCGGGGGGTGTTACTAAAGGACTTGTTGTGGAGAGCTGCTGCATCTTACACACAGAATGAGTTCTATGCTGTAATGGAAGAGCTTAAGGGCCTTAATCTGCCAGCGTATGAGTACCTTTCGAAGGTTGACCCTGCAACTTGGTGTAGGGGATGGTTCAACACATATGCAAAGTGTGACCTCTTACACAACAATTTGGCCGAGTGCTTCAATTCTTGGATCACCAAGTTCAGAGATAAGACCATTCTGGCAATGTTGGAAGGCATTAAGACAAGTTTGATGAGAAGGTACCAGCGGAAAAGAGAAATTATAGCTGCGATGGAAGGCAATCTTGGGCCAAAAATTAAGGAGAAGTTGGAGATAGAGGAAGATGAGGCTGGACATTGTACGCCAACATTTGCTGGTGATGGTTTATTTGAGGTCGAGTGCAGGGGTAGAAGGTATGCTGTGAATTTACCTGTCAAGACATGTGGGTGCAGAAAGTGGGATGTTTCTGGTATTCCATGTGCTCATGCCATCTCATCAATATGGCATGGTGGAGGTAACCCTGAGGATTATCTGAGCTCATACTTTGGCAAGGAGATGTACCTAAAGGCATACACACCCATCATCTACCCTGTACCCAGTGAGGAGCAGTGGGCTAGGACAAATCAACCCATCATTGAACCACCTAAGGCAAGGGCATCTTCGGGAAGACTTAAAAAATTGAGGAACAGAGGGGCTGATGAGACCTTAAATCCCTACACAGTTAGAAAGGGTGGTACGAAGAACCAATGTAGGATGTGCAAAAAATATGGTCACAATACTAGAACATGCACTACGAGGATGCGACATGATGAAAGACAAGAACGTAAGCGGAATTCCTATAGAAAGCATACAGCAGATCTTGACTGCGATCTTGACAGGGTAAGTGTTTCCTATGTTATATTTATGATTGCAAACTTGTATGTTATTCAATGTTGTTTACTAACTAGTTTATTTGCTTTTGTTTGTAGTTGGATGGTTCATCCAATGCCCCATCTGTGGTCCAATCTACTGCATCAATGCCAAGTGCCCCATCCAGTGCCACATCCAGTGCCCCATGTGTTGGTAATCCTACTCACCCAACAGGAAGTAGGGGTCAAAAGAGGAGTAGAGAAGAGGGTTCAAGCAGTGCGTCTGGACAAGGTCAGGAAAGGGGTGCAAGCAGTACATCTACCCAAAGTCGAGGTCAAAGGAGCACAAGAGGAAGGGGTGTAAGCAGTACAACTACTGCACAAGGTAGGGGTCAAAAGTGCAATCTCGGGCTGGCCACCAGGACAAGAATATCTGGCAGGTTGAGAACTTCTGTTTTACAAACAGGAATGAACACGAGCAAAGGAAAACTCCTTGTCGATCTCACTGGAAACCCTGCTGGACCACCGAAAGTTCCAGGGGGTGGACCAGCATGCTCATGGGGTCCTCCCAGAAGTGCAACTGGTATCACTTTTAGAGTTGCTCCCCCTGATTTCGACATGCACAATTTGGTTGCTGCATCCACTGCCATTCCTGAACCAGAAGTACAAGGAGTTGCAAAGAAGAATGACAAAGGGAAGAAAAAGATGTGGAGAGTCTAAACAATATTTATTTTGTTATGTTAAATTGATATGAACATGGTTTATTATTATGTTAACATATGTTAAAGTGTGATGAACAAGTTTGCTAGTTATGTGAAGTTAAAGTGTGATGAGCAAGTTTGCAAGTTATGTTATGTTATGTTATGTTAAAGTGTGATGAACATGGTTTATTATCAATAATGAAGTTAAAGTGTGATGATTTATGTTAAAGTAGTTGGTTATGCAGATTATGGTATGGAAGTATTTGGTTGTGCAGGATTGTAGTCAAATTTGGAACGAAATTTGGTACCAAGTATTTACTGCATAACTTGGTACCAAATTTGGTTATGCTGCCCACTTGCAACCATTGTTGTAAATTGATTAGGCAGGTTATGGTATCAAGTGGATTTGTGCAGGTTATGATATCATTGTGGTGGATTTGTAAATTTGGTACCAAATTTGCAACAAAATTTGATAACAATTTTGGAAGAGCCTATTTACTGCCCATTTGCAGATTTGGTATGCCAAGTGTGCAAATTTGGTACAATTTGATACCAATTTTGGAAGAGCCTATTTACTGCCCATTTGCAAATTTAGTATGCTAAGTGTGCAAAACAAAATTTGATACCAATTTTGGAAGAGCCTATTTATTGCCCCTTTGTGGTATGCCAAGGAAAAGAGAAATGCATAATGTTAATGCTCAAGCATATGAGGATTGTGGTCAAATTTGGTACCAAAGTTGTGGCCAAAGATGCTACAAAATTTGGTACTATATTTGCTTATGCCCATTTGCTGCACACTTGCAACCATTGCTCATAATTGAATTGTGTATAATGAATTACCATACCAAGCACATACAATGTCAACAACATCAATATTAACAATTACATTATAGAATCTTGCACTACAAAATGTTCAGAGCATTACAAAATACTACAACATTAGCATTTGATCAACAACAAAATTGATCAATTGATCATCCTACAATTAATCAATTGTTTCACTGCAACATCATTATTGATGGAAGAAACTCTCTGCTGTACGAAGGATATACCAGCAACCACATCAACATTACCCATGAACAGACCAATGCAATTTGGTACTTCCTCTCTACTGACCGAAACTTATCTTTTTGTCTCTGTAGTTTGAACTTGTATTTCTCAGCTTCAGCCCTGCATTTCTCAACTTCATTCTTGTACTTTCCAACTTCATCCAACCTATTTATTCGACTCAGTTCATGTTCGGCCTTCAGTGCCTTCAGATTCTCGTGCCAATCTCTCAATCTCGACACAACTCTCTGACTGTAGACGCAGATTTCAGGATCACGCCATTTAAAATAATCACATCTCACCTCTGGTTTCTGAATAATCGGAAATAAAATAAAATCAACCAATTTCACGGTAAGTCAGAGATAGAACCCTAAAGGAAAAAATTTGGGGGAAATCAAAAGAAAAAACTTTGGGGAAAATCAAAAGAAAAAACTTTGGGGAAAATCAAAAGGAAAAACTTTGGGGAAAATCTCTTACCTTGTAATCTACACATGAAAAAAACATCCTACCAAAATTACTTAGGGTGAACGACGTCCAAGATGATGATATCTTTCCACATTTGCATACTGGACCGTTTGATCTGGACTCTGTCGACTCACTGTCGGACATAGGCTCCATTTCACCCCGGCGCGGTAACTGCACAAATGGGTCTCCTCCAAGAACGAAAATAGGAGTGAAGTTTAGGAGGATAATGGCCAAGAATAAAAACCCACCTTTTCACGATGTTGTTCAGCTGTTGGACGTAAGTGTTTGAGCCCGATCTCTCTAGTTCGGCTGCTGTGTTGCGTTGGGAGGGAAGAAGAGTGTGTTTTGAGTTCGAGTATAACGGGTCTTTTGATCGTTTAGATGAGGGGCAAAAATGGTAGTTTGATGCTAAAATATCACGTGAAACGCACGTGTTCTGGGTTCCGTCATCGATTTAGAACTGAGGGTGATGGAATACCCTACATTGAACGGTTTTGATAAATTCATACACTCAATTGAACGTTTTGCTACATTAGTACCCTTAAGTGAAAAAGCGCTATAGTTGGGTACCCTTTTGTGAAGTTTCCCCATAAGGTTAACATTAGGCACGGAAAAATTTAATCCATCCTTAGTTAAATTTGATCAACATAAATACCATAATCAAACAACCTACTAGTATGAGTCATGGCGGTTGTACATCAAAAGGCGACATTGTCCCTTCCATGTACCACAACACTAGCAACTTGTTCAATCATGGTTCATTAATGAAAAGTGTCCAAAATGGTCCAACGAAAATGTCTTTTGTCAAAGACTATTCCTGTTGTCATTCATCCAATCTTATATGTACGTACAAAATGGATAAACAGGAAAAATCAGAAACATATTTAATGAGATCTCAAAAGTGTCTAATAACATAAACAAACATTATGCAATCCATAAACATTACGGGCACAATGGGTAACAAGCAAGACCCATTTTGTTAACGTGTTCCTTAAAGGTCTTTGGTGGCAACCCTTTTGTTAATGGATATGCAATCATAAGCGTTGTAGTAATATGTTCTATAGACACTCGTTGTTTCTGAACTTCTTCCTTAATGGCTAAATATTTAAGCTCCATATGTTTGGCACCATTAGAATATCTGTCGTTCTTGGAGAAAAACACAGCTGCAGAATTGTCACAATAAATTTTCAGCCGCTTGGCAATAGTGTCGACAATTCCAAGTCCTGAAATAAAGTTTCGCAACCATAAACCATAAATTGTGGCCTCAAAACATGCCACAAATTCAGCTTCCATTGTGGATGAAGCAATGATGGTCTGCTTTGCACTTTTCCATGAAATTGCTCCTCCAACTAATAAAAATAGATAACCAAAAGTTGATTTTTTATTATCAACACATCCGGCAAAGTCTGAATCGGAGTAGCCAATCACTTCTAAATGATCAGACCTTTTAAAAGTGAGCATATAATCTTTTGTTCCTTGCAAGTACCTCATCATTTTCTTCGCAGCTTTCCAATGATCCATTCCAGGATTGCTTTGGTATCTGCCCAGCATACCAACTGCAAACCTGATGTTTGGCCTAGTACATGTTTGTGCATACATCAAGCTTCCTACAACAGAAGCATAAGGAATTCTTTCTATCTGTTTACGTTCCCATTCATTCTGAGGGCATTGCATGAGACTAAACTTATCCCCTTTTTGAAGTGGAGCAACACTAGCTGAACAGTTCTCCATGCCAAATCTCTCTAAAACTCTTTCAATATATTGTTTTTGAGACAATCCTAACAACCCACATGATCGATCTCGGAATATTTCTATTCCTATCACATAAGTTTCCTCACCCATATCTTTCATTTCAAAGTTTTTAGAGAGAAATTCCTTGGTTTCGTGCAACAAACCAAGATCACTACTAGCAAGCAATATGTCGTTAACATATAGAATCAGAAATAGAAACTTGCTCCCACTAACCTTCAAGTATATACACCGATCAACAATGTTTTCCTTAAAACCAAAGGAAGTAATAGTATAATTGAACTTAAGATACCATTGTCTGGAAGCTTGTTTAAGTCCATATATTGACTTATTTAATTTGCAAATCATGTGCTCTTTTTCCTTTAAAGAAAAGTCTTCAGGCTGATCCATATATACTTCCTCTTCTAAATTCTCATTCAGAAAAGCAGTTTTCACATGCATGTTTGTGCATACATCAAGCTTCCTACAGCAATAGCATAAGGAATTCTTTCTATCTGTTTACGTTCCCATTCATTCTGAGGGCATTGCATGAGACTAAACTTATCCCCTTTTTGAAGTGGAGCAACACTAGCTGAACAGTTCTCCATGCCAAATCTCTCTAAAACTCTTTCAATATATTGTTTTTGAGACAATCCTAACAACCCACATGATCGATCTCGGAATATTTCTATTCCTATCACATAAGTTTCCTCACCCATATCTTTCATTTCAAAGTCTTTAGAGAGAAATTTCTTGGTTTCGTGCAACAAACCAAGATCACTACTAGCAAGCAATATGTCGTTAACATATAGAATCAGAAATAGAAACTTGCTCCCACTAACCTTCAAGTATATACACCGATCAACAGTGTTTTCCTTAAAACTGAAGGAAGTAATAGTATAATTGAACTTAAGATACCATTGTCTGGAAGCTTGTTTAAGTCCATATATTGACTTATTTAATTTGCAAACCATGTGCTCTTTTTCCTTTAATGAAAAGTCTTCAGGCTGATCCATATATACTTCCTCTTCTAAATTCCCATTCAGAAAAGCAGTTTTCACATCCATTTGGTGCAACTCTAAATCATAATGAGCTACCAAAGCCATAATAATTCTAAGTGAGTCCTTTTTGGATACAGGAAAGAATGTCTCCTTATAATCAATGCCTCCTTTCTGAGTAAAACCTTTGGCTACAAGTCTAGCTTTATATCGTTCAATATTGCCTTTTGAGTCACGCTTGGTCTTGAAGACCCATTTACACCCAACTATCTTATATCTTTCAGGCAATTCAACGATATACCAGACTTTATTTTGGTCCATTGATTTCAACTCATCATTCATGGCATCAATCCATTTGACAAAATTATTACCTTCAATGGCTTGTGAAACGAAACTGGGTCCTTACTTGTCCCTATATCAAAATCAATTCTTGTAAATAAACCACATAATCATCTGAAATAGCAGATCTACGTTCTCTTTGAGACCTCCTTAATGCTATTCCTTGTAATTCTTCTATAATTGATTCATTGGTGATAATCTCATCATGGAGTGATTGATCAATAACTTGTTCAACATTGTCAAATGATTGTACAATTGTAGGAACAACATTTTCTTTAGAAGTTATGGGTAGTGGGACTTGTACCCTAACTTCTTGAATAACCACATTTTGTGGTTTATCACTCCCATTGATTTCACCATTTTCAAGGAATCTAGCATTACCGGTTTCAACAATTTTCGTACTATGTGTAGGATAGTAAAACCTATACCTTTTGGATTTTGCTGGATAACCAATAAAGTAACCACTAATGGTTTTAAAATCCAATTTCTTTTCCTGTGGATTATAGATTCTAGCTTCCGCTGGACAACCCCAAACATGCAGGTGTCTCAAACTTGGTTTCCTTCTAGTCCACAATTCAAAAGGAGTCTTTGGAACTGCTTTAGAAGGAACTCTATTCAGTAAATATACAGCGGTCTAAAGAGCTTCCATCCATAATGAAATGGGTAGAGAGGAATTACTTAACATACTTCTAACCATATCCATTAAAGTACGATTACGCCTTTCAGCTGCACCATTCTGCTGAGGTGTACCTGGCATAGTGTATTGTGCACATATGCCATGTTTTCCAAGGAGTTTAGCAAATGGGCTAGGGCATTGACCCAATCCATCATACCTTCCATAATACTCACCACCTCTATCTGATCTGACAACTTTTACTTTTCTATCTAGTTGTCTTTCAACCTTAGTAATGTATTCCTTTAAGGCATCCACTGCTTGAGATTTTTCATGCAACAAATAGATATAACAGTAACGTGAAAAGTCATCAATAAAAGTGATAAAACACTTTTCTCTACCAAAAGACGGTGAGTCAAAAGGTCTACAAATGTCTGTATTCACAATTTCTAGAAGTCTGCCACTTCTTGTAGCACATTTCTTTGTGTGTTTGGTTTGTTTTCCCTTAATGCAATCCACACACACATTGAAATCAGTAAAATCTAGATTCAGAAGAATCTCATCTTTTACTAATCTCTCTAATCTTTCTTTGGATATATGACCCAATCGTCTGTGCCACAAGATGGATGAATTTTTCATTAATCAGGCTACGCTTAGTTCCAACATTATGATGCAAGGTTAGGAGGTTTTCAGCAAAATGGCTATTATGATTCAATTTATACAAACCATCACATAGATTCCTAGAACCAATAAAAATGGTATTTTTAAACAAATTGAATTTTTTATTGAGGAATGTAAAGTAATAGCCATCAAGATCAAGTTTAAATAAAGAAACCAAATTACGAGAAATTGAAGGAACATAAAGTGTTTGAAACAAATCTAAGTAACAACTAGTTTCTAGAAACAAACAAAAGGTTCCGATAGCAACAACTTGAACTTTAATCCCATTTCCCATGACTATGAAATTTTCATTTGGGATTAAAGTTTGGATTGTAAGAAAGCCCTACATTGTATTAGAAACATGAACAGTAGAACTTGAGTCAATCCACCAAGTATTGGAAGGAACAGAGAATTGGAGAGGATCCTTTTTTTGCTTTTATTCTGCAGCAAACCGAGAGACACAAGAGAGGGGAGGGTTGCTGCTTATGACTGAAACACACAAAGGGAAGTTGCTGGTTTTATGTTGCTGTTGTATACAAAGAAGAGAAGAGAAAGCTACCGATTTTTCTGCAGAAAGAGAAGAGGAAGAGCAGCTCCTCTGCAGGGAAAAACAACAGAAAGAAGAGAGGAAGGAGTTGCCGTAAAAACAGAGGAAACTGAGAGAAGAAGAAGTTGGTGTGAAATGTGAAGGGGCTGCACCTCCTTATAAACAGATTTGGACGGCTGGGATGGCACAATTCTAATCGTATCCAACGACTGGGAGAGATTGGAGATAAGAGATATTTTTCCCAAAAATCGAACAGGTGTTCGGTTCATGCGATCTGCAGTATTCAATGGCGATAGATCGCTAGTTTCTGGGAGACCGATCGCTCCTACAATCAAGCGCTATTTCATGTTGATCGAGCGCCACTTCTCAGCTTAACTTTATATATATCTTATTATTATTTTCCCCAGGCGTTATATCTTAGAATATTTATTCTATTATTATTATTAGGTCTTAAATTTTTATTTTAAGACGTTACGTTTTATGTCTTAAAATCTGGGGCGCTACAATGTTGTAGACGTAGTATTTGAGGCTCAATTATGTATTTAGTTTGGATCTTTTATACCGATGATTTGTATAGTATGATTTCAATTATGTAATGACTCCTAGTAGATGCTCTGGTTGTAATTAATGGTGATACAATATTTTATGTTTCCGTTGCGTAGTATTCTCTTTTTGACGAGTAGAGATCCCTAAGTCTTATTCCTGGTGGAATAAGACTGGGAGAGGAACCGTGAAGTCAATCTGCAAGTCAACTCGATCAAGTCAGTTTGAGTCAACTCAGTAAAAGAGTCGCATGACAAAAACAAAATACAAAAATAATGTCACATTTATTTGTTTCCCAATTCAAGGTCCTGTCTTGAGCTTGAGGAGGATTTTAGAATATAGGATAAAAAAGTACATTTGTGTTGATGTAACTTTTCTTATTATGTATTTATTATAGATGTCTGCCTGTAATTAAATCTCAAGGATTGATTACATTTTCTAACTCACCTTACCTACCATATTTTTCCTACAAATAGAGAGTCATATGTAACATAAACATAATTAAGTCACTCAATAAAGACGTAATCCTATCGAATTCTTCCTTAGTGGTGAACGTAGATGTCCAAGGCCGAATCAACTCAAAATCTATATATATATATATATATATATATTCTTTCTCTCTTGCTTCCGATGCTTCTTCATTTTATAATAAATTTCTAGAGTCACCAATATGCACTCGGAATTTAGTGGCTAAGCTCCTATGATGAGCATCATTGCCTATCGCACTTGGAAGATCAACATGAAGTACTAGCACATGTTGCAAATGTCCAACAAACCTGAGCAAGAAAATTAGAGCTATTTTAATACTATTATTTACAAAAAGGAATTAATCTCTCTCTCTCCCTCTCTCTCTCCCTCTCTCTCTCTCTCTCCCAAATAAATAAAAATCAGTAGGCAATCCCCCAACGTAGAAAATGTATGTCCCAAGGGGGAAAAAATAAGCATCAGTGACCAAAATTTCCATCCATGCCGTGGCTCTTGACCTTCATCTGTGCTATCTTGATCTCAGGTTGTGCTGGAACTCACTGCTTGAGCCAGAAGGGTTAAGACCATACTCGCTGGTGCTTTCACTATACTTACTGATGCCATACTCCTGACTCTCTAATGTCATATTGAACTTCTTCATCTCTTCCATGCATTTATGGGCATCAAAATTTGAACTTCCTGAATATCCGTACAAATTGCTGAGTCCCGGTGGCATTCCTTCATCAAGATCCATCAGAGAAACGTGTCCTTCTAAAGCATGAACTATCTGCTTTGGTTTCAAACAAGTTTTTAAAATTTTGTTTAGCATCACAAATATTTTTCTTATTGTGAACTAAATTGTTCTGTATTCAGAAGAACATTACTACAGCTTTATAAAACTTAACTATAATATGTAACCAGTCTAACTAGGTGGACTCGAACAATGGAGGCCTTGTGAGTAGGGATGCCAACGCGTCCCATCTCGTTGGATAATAAATGTTATGAAGAGTATAAAATTTCACACTTTGCAAAAAGGACTGAATGAAAAAATTCATGGCTTGCCTTGACATTCAAAATATCAAGCTAAAACAGCACAAGAGCATATCCAGAAGGCTGTTGAACAAAAAACTGATAATAATGATACATTCTTTGGGAATAAGTTCCCTGTATATATATATACTTCAGGAATGAACTAAGATGAAGCTATTCAAGTAATAAACAGTCAATGTTGACCTTTCTGTCAAATTTCTTCCCCTTGCTAAAGGTAAGGCATTTTAACTGGTAAAGTTTATACTATTTCTTTTGTCCAGATTAGTGGGGTTTGAGGTTCCTCTACCACTCTCTCCAAAAAGAAAAAAAAGGAAAAAAAAAAAAGAAAAAAAAAAGAAAAAAAAAAAGGAAAAGTATAAAAGGATTACTTGGCTCATTCGTGGTCGAAGCCATGCTGAATGGCGCACACAAGCAGCGGCACAAGCAACCATTATAGCCATCTCACTGGTGTTGTAATTACTCAGCAATCTTGGATCAACAAGAGCATCAAAATTTCCATCTTCTAGTGCTTGAGAGAGCAAAGGCCTAGCCTATATTACCAAGACAAAAATGTTTTTCGTTAATCATATGAAGGCTCATAGTTCTCCAGCTAAGAGTACTCGAAGTTCAAAAGGAATGATATTGTTATTCTCTGTTTTCTATTTTTTAGTGTTCTTTAGAATCGACAAAGTTTTGTGGCCCCTTCTGAATCAACAGGTTTGAGATCAAGAAATATTTTATCTATTTCGGTTGATCTTTACCAGTCAACGTTTTCCTACAGAAACATACGAAGATATTATCATTCACCAAGTACCTTACTGCTCACATATTCCTAGGGAAAGATCTATGTTTAGTCATGGGAGATTTATTTTAGAATTATACCCAGCCCCCCTAGATAAACATCTTGGTTCCATCCCTACATAGAGAGGATATTACAGCAATGATGCAAGAGAACTCACCCAGCCAACCAGTCCCTCATTCCTTGAGGAGTCTGTTTTACTGATAGGTGGACGTCCAGTTATGAGTTCTAAGAGCATGACCCCGTATGAATAAACGTCTGATTTATCTGTTACTTTACCACTTGATGCATACTCTGGAGCCAGGTACCTGTATGCAGTGAGCATTTAGGTACACAATGCTTGTCATGCTCATGGTTGTCCTACATGACTTGGTCAATGACAAGTTAATCCTAGACAGTATGAGGTGAAATGTTCAGGAAACTCAAAACATAGAAAAGAGGAAATTCAACTTATCCAATTCAGAAAATAAACCTATGCTTGGTCTGCCTAGACCTAGTTAAGACATGAATGGCAGAGGATATTCAAACAGCACTAGAAAAAAAAAAAAAAAAAAAAAAAAAAAAAAAAAAAAACAAGCTAATAGATGAAAGCCAGATGATCAGATAAAAGAAGAAATTATTAAGATAATTCCAGCAAGGCTAGGTTCATCCCAGACAATACAATAAATCAATAATTATATGAGTAGTGCACATGGCTCAGTCCTTAAAGCTGTAAGATAATTAGAACGTGATCTTACCCAAAGGTTCCTACCACTCGAGTGGAGATGTGAGTAATGCTAGCATTAGTATCTGAAAATATTTTTGCCAGTCCAAAGTCGGAAACCTGAAAATCATACTTGAGGTCATCATTGGAGTAAGACCAATAAAATAAATTGGCAAATATAGAGAGCGATTCTTGCCTTTTCACTACATTTCATGTATGAATCATGAAATAACGTGGCCTAAATTGTGGACCTACCAATAGAAAATAAATATAACAACCAAATACAAGATACTAACAAGAATTTAAAAAGAAAAAAAAAAATGTCTCTGTACAAAAACAAAAACAGTAAGTGTTACAATCTAAAATTAAGGAGATCAATAAATTAATCAAGAAATGACAAACACAACTGGATATCGCCTAATCCAAGCATCTATTTATACAAATACCTTAAGAACGAGGACTTGAGTTTAAGGAGCTCAACGCTATTGAAGATGCAATTGTTTGGCTCTCTTTACTTATTTGTCACATGTATAGTATAGTGAAAGAAGTATGAAGAAATGAACTTCATTCAAAAATATGAAAGCTGTTGCTAAAACTATAACAAATACTAAATAACAGCATGAGTCCTACCTTTGCCTCAAACCTAAAGTCAAGAAGAATATTAGATGCCTTGATATCACGATGAATGATTGCTGGATTACCTGTGGGCAAGAGTTATTTCAATTAGAACTGGACTCCAATGCCAATATTCTCAAGCAAGAGATGTTGCATGAGGTAAATGCTCATCCAATTAGACAAGGAATTCACTTTATAGTGAGAGACATAACAGCTGATTTCAATAGGAAGCTGGCATTCAATTCGAGACAATTAATTAGTTTAGTAGATGAATTACACAGAATGAACAGAAGTTGTATTCAGATAAAGCTGAACAAGATTTATCAGATAACCAAGGAGAAGATATAGAGATATTATACATTTACACTTCTGTACAACTGTTGTACAACTCCAGCAACTTTTTTTCAAACTAACCATTGAATCTATTTTCTTACATGTGGGTCCTATATATCAAATGTTGATTTAAAAAAAAAAAAAGAATAGTTGGAGTTGTAGATGTGAGTCCTATATATCTAATGGTTAATTTTTTTAAAAAAAAAGTTATTGGAGTTGTACGAGAGTCGTAAATGTATCATATCTCGAAGATACAAGATATTAGTTGTTTTCATTTACAAGTACTTTGTAACAGTAGATGTGCAGTAAGTTTCTATCTCATCTTTGTATTCAACAGCAATTGCAATTAGAATCGATTAACGAAACTCTTCGAAGTTTATCTATTACAACACAAAGGCGATCAACAAGTTGTGAAGCCAAAACTTTTTCCAAATATTGTGTTCGTTTAACCCCCAACACCACATTCGTAATTCATCGTTAAGGAGAAACATCAAGTGAATAAATTACCCAAGTACATTGATTGATTGAGAGAGAGAGAGAGAGAGAGGATCTGCCAAGAACTCACAATCTTCATGAAGATATGCTATTCCTTTTGCAGACCCAACAGCAATTCTCATTCTAGCTGCCCATTCCAAAACAGGCCGCCCTTCCCCTGCAATGCATTGTATTAAACTATTGACACCATTTCTGAAAAGAGAAGAATACAGAAAGTAGACTTACCATGTAAGTGGAATTCCAAGGTATTGTTTGGTACAAACTCGTAAACAAGCAACCTCTCTGCCCCAGTAACGCAATAGCCAACCAATGAAACAAGATGTTTGTGGTGCACCCGACTAATGGTCTCAATCTCAGCCTGAAATTCCCGTTCCCCCTGCCCGCTGTCTTTCTTTAACTGCTTAACTGCAATTTGTTGCCCACTGGGAAGGATTCCCTTGTGGACATACCCAAAACCGCCTTGCCCTAGAAGGTTGGTCTCCGTGAAGCCATTGGTGGCTACCACTAGCTGATCATATGTGAAAGTTCCACTTGAGAGACTCAAGGCAGGTGGGATTGGATTTTCAGATCCTGAACCTTCACTGCTGCTCATGCCAGGAGGCGGGGAACAGGGATTTGGTAACACCTTGAGCATCAGTGCCCCTGGCGGAACAACATTCTTTTTGTGGATTAGATTCAGCAATCACCATGAGTGTGCATATGTCTTAAATTAACCATGGAAAAGGATAGCCACAAACATTGGTTAGAAAATCATAAGCACGTGCAATAGCCAGAGAAATTCCAAATTTGAAATGCATATTAAGATCATGTAAATTAATAACAGTTTCAGTATCACTAACCCAATGAAACCAGTAAAGATAATAATTCAAGAATGGTTGGCAGATAATCGATCCATGTTAATTGAAAATAAAACTCAATGATTTCACATCAAAGCAAAATGAAATTAGAATGGGTCACTACAATCAAACCCAACTGGCAAGTTATAGCAGAAAATTTTGCAAAACCATAAAACAAAAACGACTCATCTCTCTCACCTTTTGGCGCCAAGCAGTGCAATTTGTAGTGATCCTCCGCAGGCCTATGATTCTTTTTTCTCCGATATTGACAACAAACAAATAAAAGGGCAAGCGCAATCATGATCACCAGAAGAATCACACCAGTGACACATCCAACAGCAAGCCCTGCTGCTATATGAAACTGTCCATTGCCCGGCTTTGTCGGCAGAATCCGGTTTACTAGTGGTGGTGGCTCTGGCGGAGATGTCAGAAACTTTGGAGCTTGAGGAGAAGCAGGAGAAGGTGGCGGAGATGCCAATGCCGATGGTGGCGGTGACCCACTAGGCCTTGTAAAGGGCGGTGCTAAAGTTAGTTTCGGAGGTGGAGGTACAGGAGGAGTTGTTGTTGGCAGTAAGGGAGGGGCTGATGGGGGTGGCAGAGAAAGAGTTGGCCTTAATGGGGTTGCTGGAGGTGAAGGAGATGAAATTTCTTGGGGTGATGGAGATATGGGAGGAGAAGTGAGTATTAATGGTGGTGGTGGTGGCGGAGGTTGAGGAGGCAGTTGTGGTGGAGATATAGGATGAGTGGCTACGACTGAAGGTGGTGGTGGTGGTAGTGATGGTGTGGCTAATGGTGGAGGAGGAGGAGATAGAACGGGCTGCGTTGGAGTGGCAGGAAGAGGCACCGGAGGAGAGGTTGGAGGAGGTTCTGAATTTGTAGGTGGCGATGCTACCACTTGAGGAGGAGGAGTGGCTGGAAGAGGCACCGGAGGAGAGGTTAGAGGAGGTTCTGAATTTGTAGGCGGCGATGCTACCACTTGAGGAGTAGGCAAAGAAGCTGGTGGTAGAGATGGCGGGGGTGAAGTTGGCGCTATTTGTTGACTACTGGTGTCTTCCGCAACTGGTGGTGGTGATGACAGCGTGGTTGGTGAGGGAGAAACAGATGGGGCTGGTGCCTCTGCTGAAGAAGAAGACGACATTGATGAATTGATGGATATGAGTTGCTCTTTTAGATCATATCCAGGAAGGAAATGTAGAGGGTGATTGATGTGAAAATATGTAATTCTAAGTTGTTGTATAGCCTATACTCTATAGGGGTATTACGCATGCATGCCCTTTTGAGTTTTGCCAATGAAACTACACTGTCGAGTTTCAACTAACCCTCACTCTTGAATTAATGTTACTTATTTCACTTCAGATTCCGAGGATATAGTTAATGCTATTCATCACGATCACGGGGTGGTAGTGGAAGCCAAGTGCTCTACAGCCAAAAAGTGGATTACTAAAGACTATCCATAGTGGATATCCAGGTCATGCTCACTCCCCCACTGTCGCTACTATGAAACTAGGCTGGTTCTGCTCTTGTATCTATACAAAAAACAAAAAAACAAAAAAGTTATTTAGCAGTTAGTCTTATGGTGGCTAAAAGACAAGTAGTAGTTAATATCATACATGGATTTTGATTTTTCATTGTTAAATCTAACTTTTGTTTGGTTCCTGCTGATATTATAAAGTAATCCATCCCGTGAATCCCTTTTTCATTTTTTTTTAGCACAATCACTTCAAAAGTTTACCATGTTGGATAGGAAGAGTAATCTATTCTTTATACTCATTTTATCACACCCGTTTTAGATTACTTGAAAAAGTTAATTTTTTTGTAAGTAATTTTTTTAATCTTTATTCGGCTCTTATCATGTCACTTGTGTGAAAGTATAGCATTACTGGAAAAAAGAAAGGTACTTGTGTGCCGAACATGGGGTCAATTTGCAATCATGTAAAGAAAGCACACACGAGACAACCATCTCTTCTACCTCAGAGCACATAGGGTCAAATGGGGACCGCCCGTATAATGCTCAGAAAAAAAAAAAAATGTAATTGACTCCTCTGTTGGCAGTATTGTCTTGGAGAATGACCAGGATAACACATGTAGGAGTTGATGGGGTTTCCTTGGATTTACATCCTGAGAGCATTTCTCTTGTCAAACGGAAGAGAACAAAAAACTAGTTTATTATTGTCATGGTTCTTCAGTATATGATCCTCTATTTTATGGAAACGCTAGACTAAAAAAATATTAACAAGAAGTTCAATTCCAACGTAAAAGAGCTTCATGAGTATAATTATAACTTTATAAGTATGTCATGAAAGAATCAAGGGAATCAAACAATGTGTAGTTGCCCAAATCTGACGAGCAAAACTATTATAGCTAATATCTGAGACAACCACATAGATGGCACAGGTTGTTGCAGGTTACACCAGAAGCACAGAATAATTTAATTAGTAGGAATCCATCCTCCCACAACTTCAAACCTCTCTGTCAAGACTCAAGAGAGACCAGTTGAGGGCTTTCTATTGGTTTCCCATTCATGTCTTGGCTGTATAGCATGTTCTCGAAAAACTCAGACTACATAATAGCAGACGTTCCTCATTACACTAGACATGAAGAGAGAATGTTTCCGGAGATGTAAAATAGGATTAAACCTTCCATCAAGTACTTGATTCTTATTCAAAAAATGGCCAGCTCAATTCTATAAAGGGGAATCCCCACTTATTTTTTAAGCTTACATGTACTGCAGCACTCTATTTTTCGTGACTTCTCACATGACTTCATCTCTCTTAATATGAGAGTTTGAATGCCTGTCACACGCCTTCATCTCTCTTGATATGAGCCAAACCCTTTAGGTTTGAAGGTACATAGGCATTTGCATGCATTTGTGCCAATGAAGGCACATGAAAGATCATAGTAATTTGCTTTGAACATGATACCGGATGCTATGACAATCCAGCTGATTTCATTTGCTTTATCACCGTGTCTACTTTTTCTGATAAACCTGCTCTTTGATAGCCAGCTATCAACAAATCATAAGTTGATCTTCTGAGCTCATAATAACCCTTTATATGTTCCAAAAATAAGTCTAGCCGATCAAAAGCTGCCCGCCTGAAGTAAGAACAAATTACCTTCTCAACATCATCTGGGGAATTGAAAGACGAGCCTTGTTTTAACATCCTACCAACAGAATATTCTACATCGTCCAATCTATCTAACATGGCATATTTCCTTATAATTCCACAGTGCACCCGTGACAGAAACTCGGATAATTGATTGGCATTCGTTAAAGTCACGAGTAGCTCGTCCATATCTTCCACAGTCCCCATTTCAACATACAACCTCACAAGCCTCTCAGCCATCTGGCCAGAAATTTCATAACCAACATCAAGCACAGAGCTCAAGAACTCTTTCACTTGGCAAACACTGCTCCGCTTGCAAAGCCCTTCAAGCATATTGTCCAATATGGGTATGTTGGGAATGACTCCAGACGCCATCATTTCTTCATATAATTTATCAGCGCTATCATATTTTTCTGCTTTAACAAAACCCAAAATGAGA